>PVKS010000003.1:133511-510788 GCA_004027875.1 Aplodontia rufa
AGAGAGGGACAGTGAGAGAGACAGAGAAAGAGAGAAACAACTTTATTTGGTTTTACACATGGCCTTTGTTGCTCCAACACTTAGTTGTGTACGTGGGGCTGGGATTCGAACTTGGGTCCTCGTGCTTGCCAGGCAAGCGCCGAAACCGCTGAGCCACCGCTCCAGCCCCGGCCTAGAATTTTTGATTTTCCTGCCTGAACCTCCCAAGTTGCTGGGATTACAGGGGTGTGCCACCATGCTCCTGGCTTTTCACTTTTTATTTTGAGACAGTGTCTCACAAAATTGCCCAGGATGGCCTCGAACTTGCAATCTTTCTGCCTCAGCCTGCCAAGTTTTTAGGATTATAGACATGTGCCACTGTGCCTGCCTTGACTTTCAATAATCTTTTCTTTTGTCTGAATGATTTTTCTACCCTTTTTATATCTGGAAAATCTTTATCATCCAAGATCCAGTTCAAATGTCCTCTCTCAGGGTCCTGGGGATGTAGTTCAGTGGTGAAGCAATTGCTTAGCGTGCTCCAGACCCTGGATGATTCCCAGCATCCAAAAAAAAAAAAAAAAAGAAAAAGAGAAAGAAATTATGCCATTGCTTCAAGAAATCTTCCCCACAATCTCAAGGCCCATGCTCTATCCATTTCTTTTCATTCCACTACTGATCACTTATCACATTGCTGTTATCACTTATTTATCTGTCTATTCATTTTTGATTCTTTAGTACCTAGGAAAATATATATCCAAAAAAAAATAAAAAAGGGACTGGAGCGGTGGCTCAGCAGTTTCGGCGCTTGCCTGGCAAGCACGAGGACCCGGGTTCAAACCCCAGCACCACGTACACAACTGAGTGTTGGAGCAACTAAGGCCATGTGAAAAACTCAATAAAGTTGTTTCTCTCTTTATCTGTCTCTCACTGTCCCTCTCTCTTTAAAAAGAAAGAAAGAAAGCAAGAAAGAAAGAAAGAAAATATATATCCTGCAAATATTTGTGAAGTATTTAAATGGTAAATGATGAGGCAGATGAGACAGATCCAACACTGGCATAGGTGGGATGACATTAATAGCTGACAGAGCAAATCTCTTCAATTTTTGGTTTTGTCTGTTCTTCATATAAAATAAAAATTTTCAAGATTTAAATAACAAGCATAACTGTATTAAGGGGACATTTGTCTCACTATCTCTAATACATGGCACTGCATTCACAGCTAGGTGCCACATTTTTTTTTTTAATTTTTTTTAAGAGAGAGGGACAGTGAGAGAGACAGAGAAAGAGAGAAACAACTTTATTTAGTTTTTCACATGGCCTTAGTTGCTCCAACATTCAATTGTGTACATGGTGCTGGGGTTTGAACCCGGGTCCTCCTGCTTGCCAGGCAAGCGCCGAAACCGCTGAGCCACCGCTCCAGCCCCTAGGTGCCACATTTTAAGAGCATCTTGGACTCTCCGTGTTGGAATGGACCATACAGATCATGTGGCCCAGTCTGGTCGTGACTGAACCAGTGCTTTCGTTCAGTGTCTTCCAGTCTCTGATTGCAACCCACCCATCACCAGAGAACGGGAGCTCGTGACTTCCTGAGACAGTCAATTTTCTCTTCAAACTATTCTGACTGCTTTTCTTTACCTAAGATGAGATTTATTCACTGAAACCTTCGCCCTCTGCTCCTGGTGTTATTCCTCCAGCTATCAGAAGTCGGTCATGATGCCCTCCCCAACCCTGCCTTTCCCACTGCAGGTGAAATAACCTCCTTATCCTTCGACTGCTCCTTATGTGACACGGCTGTGAGTGTCACCCAGGAACCCAAGTGACATCCTGTGAGAACACCAGGATCATGGTGTCACCTGCAGAGCTGGTGAGGACTGTGATGTTTTCCTCATTCTTCTCGTCCTACCAGCTACTTGTCAAGCGCTGGCTTTTATTTTAAACCTTTTATGTGTATGGCTCATTTATTTATTTATTTATTTATTTTGCAATACCCCTGAGAAGCAGCGTATTATTTATAACCTCCATTTTACATCTGGTGGAACTGAGACTTACAGAGGATGACTAATTATCCTTAGTTTTATCCTAAATACTATATTTCTTTCCTTTTCTTTTTTTAAAAGAAAGTTTACTTTTTTTTTAAGAGAGAGAGAGGGAGAGTGAAAGAGAGAGAGCAAGTGAGATTCAAATTTATTTAGTTTTTTTATCTAGTTTTCATTGCTCAGACATTTAGTTGTGTACATGCTGGTGGGGTTCAAACCTGGGTCCTCATGCATGCCAGGCAAGCACAAAACCTCTGAGTCACCACTCCAGCCTCCAAATACTGTATTTCTATTAGTATAGCACATAGATACTTTTTTGTTTTTTGTTGACTTTTTTTGGGGGGGCTACTGAGGATTGAACCCAGAGGCATTTAACCACTGAGCAACATCCCCCGCTCTTTTTATTTTTATTTTTTTAGAGACAGGATCTTGGTAAGTTGCTTAGGGCCTTGCTAATTTGCTGAGGCTGGCTTTGAACTTGCAATCCTCCTGCCTCAACCTCCTAAGGTTCTGGGATTACAGGTGTGTGCCACTGTGCCTGGCTGTTTTTTGTTGACATTAAGATTTTTTTTTTTTGCAATCATACTCTGAGTTGACTTACACTGAAGCATCTAATTCTTTTTCTTTTACTTTCTTTCTTTCTTTTTTTTTTAGAATATATGGTGGCTTGGTTTTATTTTTCCCAAATGGATTCATAAAGTGAACCTGGTAGGATGTCCTTAGGCTATGGTAGGGGCTTGTGGGACCACAGCCTCTTGATATTTCTCTTTACTTCCTGCGATGTACTCCCACCATAATGTGCTGTCCATGCCAAAGACTCAAAGCAATGGGCATCCTAATCTTGGACTAAAACCTCCAGGGCTATGAGTCACCATAAACTTCTTCTATTTATAAGTTAATTATTTAAGATATTTGTTACACGAGTAGGAAGCTCACCAATACAGGTAAGAGCTTGGACGAGATCATCCTGAGACTTCTCAATGTTTCTAAGATCCCTTTTGAGCCTTTCCTATGCCTCATCATGCGAACATTTGCACATTTGGTTTAACAACAGAACTCCCACAAAGATGGTCACCAACTCTTTTTTTTTTTTATACTGGAAATTGAACCCAGCAGCACTTAACCACTGAGCCACATCCCCAGCCCTTTTTATTTTATTTTTCGTTTTCAGACAGGGTCTTCCTAAGTTGATTAGGGCCTCACTAAGTTGCTAAGGCTGGCTTTGAACTCGCGATCCTCCGCCTCAGCCTCCTGAGTTGCTGGGGTTACAGGTGTGTACCACCACGCTGGCTTACCACTTCTTTTCAAGAAGTGATAGTATTTGCTCCTAGAAGCAAGTAAAGAAGGCAACCATGAAGTACAAGAAATAACGACTGTTTTTTTTTTTTTAACCAGGAAATGTATTCCTTCCACTGATTCTTAGGACTCCAATGCTAAGAAAGCCCTCATTCCAAATGGAACCAGGAAATCAGATCTTCAAACCTCCACGGTGTGACCACAGGGGAACAAGGTGCACAGGTGCACCAGGGAGCAGTCAAAAGGGATCACTGAACAAGACTTCCCACATGCAAACTACATCCTTCTCCTGAAGCCACTATGAAATTTGACCTTAGATTCTTTTTGGAGACAAGGAAGGAGAAGTCAGGAACCTGGAGAGTCAACCAGGGAATTAAATTCTTAGGACATGACCTAAATGTCAAATGTCCTTCCTACCCCTACAATAGTGTGAAGTCAAAGGCTTCTAGGACATTGGGACCCTGATGGCTCTGAGATGGCTTCTCAGCACTGAGCCCCTGAGAAGAATGGGTACTAAGGAATCCTGATGTCTGCACTCCCAGGATTTGATAATCCTGATGCATATTTTGCTAGCCCTTCCGGGAACCTTGACCTTCCTTTCAAGTCCCTGGTCTCCGTGTTCATTAAAAAATCAGATCACCTGACCTGGGCGCTAGAGCAGCTGACACTGCCTTGGTGCTCTCATCTCTTCTCTCACCCGGTTGTGCTCCAGGGACTCAAAACAGCCACCGCCCAGCGGTTAAGAAAATCACTGGCTAGAGAAATCTATCTATAGGGGAGACCTCAGTGTGGAGCTAAGAAATGGGAAAAGGACAGCTGGAAATAGGAGGTTTTGCCCTGCTGAGCACGAAAATATTGCTTTCATGGGCCATCAGGAGACAGAGGTTGGGGCAAGGATGAAATTCTGAAATATTCTTTTCTCTAAGGGAAGAAAAGAACAAAGAAATAGAATCTTTTCTGCTGCCGCCAAAATAACATTAGGGCTAACCCTTGGGGCAGGCATTGCCCTATGCCCTCCTCTGGCAGCTTTAGATTCCGAGTCTAAGACTAACTTCCAAACACTTTTTTTTTTTAACCTCCAAACACTTTTTTTTTTTTTTAAAGAGAGAAGGACAGAGAGAGAGAGAGAGAGAGAGAGAATAAATTTTTATTGAGTTTTTCACATGGTTTTTGTTGCTCTGATACTTAGTTGTGTACGTGGGTGCTGGGGCTTGAACCCGTGTACTTGCACATGCCAGACAAGCACCATAACCGCCCCAATCCCCTCCAAACACTTTTTGAAAGGGTGATTTGGGATGTGCTCACAATAGCTTTTTTTTTTTTCCAAAATGCAATTTTGAGGTCTTGCCCACTGTCTCTATAACTTTTATTCTCAACTTTAATGGAAATATAGTTCTAAAGAATTTTAATTTTAATGTTATTTAATTTTGTGTGTGTGTGTATGTGTTGTTGGGGAATAAACCCAAGTCCTTGAACATGCAAAGCAAGTGCTCTATCACTGAGCCACGCTTCCAGCCCTTATATGTCTGGAGACTTTTGATATGATTTGATGTTTTCCAGGCCTTGACATTGAACAAGGATGTGTGGGATGAGATGTGCTTCTCTTGGTTCAACAGGATGTGCGTGTTGAGGGCTGGGACTTGCTCACTCACTGAGTAATTCATTCTCTCCGGCCTAGTTGCCTTAGTGACCGCATTTGCAAAGTGGTCAAGTGCGTTCAGAGGCGCAGTCTAAGACTGAAAAGATTATTTTTTTGCATGACTTAGTACTTACCAAACTCAGTAAATGCTTGTTGAGCACATACTTGGTATCTCACACACACACACACACACACACACACACACACACAGAGTTGGAGATAGGGTCTAACAAGTGATGTTTACATAATACTTCCTTTTCAAAGTCTTGTGGCAGACATCTCACTTCCTCTAGAGCGTGTGAGGTATGTATAACAAGTATTATTATCAACTTCATTTTCAGTTTAATAAACTGAGAAACAAAAGAATTAAGTGGTTTCGGGGAGGTGGTTCAGTGGTAGAGCCTTTCCCTAGCATGTTCAAGGCCCTGGGTTCAATCCCAGCACCTTAAAAAAAAAAAAGTGACCTACCCAAATTATACAGCTGGCCAAGGTTAGGATACACGTTCCAACTCTAAATACCGTATTTGTTTTCTGGTTTGTTTGTTTTTTTTTAAGAGAGGAAGACACTGTGTGTGTGAGAGAGAGATAATCAGTTGTATTTATTTTTTAATGTGGCTTTCGTTATTCCGACACTTAGTTGTGTACATGGTGCTGGGGTTTGAACCCGCATACTTGTGCATGCCAGGCAAGCGCTGTAACCATGGAGCCACTGCTCCAGCCCTAAATCCCATATTTCTTCTCCTATAAGAAAATACTGATACTGGTAGTCATAATAACTAGCTTAAAATAGAGTACTCCTAGGTAGGAGGGATGAATGATATAGAATTTGCCTTGACTGATAATTGTTGAAGTTGTTAGGGGTTAGGTATATATGAGAGTTCATTATTTTCTTTTATTTATATATACATTTGAAATTTTTTCCATTAAAAAAAAAAAACAACCTTGTGTCGTGTGCTGAAATCCTATCCCTTTGAAACCTTCTTAAATAAATCTTGTCTCCGAGTTTTACTCTAGTGGTTGAGGTTTCATTACAGACAATGGCTGCCATCCATTGAGTGTTTGTTTTATTGGGCCCTCTATTAAGAGCTTTCTTTACGTTTCTTACCATTTAATCCTCACAACTGCTCTATGACTGTGTACTCCTGCTATCCTTGTTCTGCAAGGGAATGGAAACTTAGGTTACATAACCTATCTACGATCACACCTTTTATTTACTCGGAGTTGAGTCTTGAACTCAGGTCCTTCTGGCCTAAGAGTCCTCTGTTCATTTCGGCTGTCTTCCTACCTTACAGCTGGAAGGGAAATGTCCTTATCTTGGAGGAGATACTATTTGTAACATGCATTCCCCTATCTTTCTTTTTTTTAAATTTTTTTAAGAGAGAAGGACAGTGAGAGAGAGAGAGAGAGAGAGAGAGAGAGAATCCATTTTTTATTGAGTTTTTCACATGGCCCTCATTACTCTGACAGTTGTATATGTGCTGCTGGGGTTTGAACTTGTGTACTCGTACATGCCAGGCAAGCACCATAACCACCCAGCCACCACTCCAGCCCTGCATTCCCCTATCTTATAAGAAACTTCAAACCTGGGATTAGAGACGCACCCTTCCCTATTGCTGGGAAAAACCAAACCAAACCCCCATAGGATTTGTAAACAGGATGGCTCTTTCACTTACCTAGGCCTCTCTGTCCCACCTTCCCGAGGGGATTCAAGCACTTAACTTTGTTTTGTAATTTCAGGTTGGTGAGACTGGCATCCATCTACCATCTGAGCAAAAGGGCCATGGCTTTTTTTTTTTGCATTCCTACAAGCAAAACTTCTATCAGAGAAGCGGGGAGGCAGGTGCAGCGAGTGTGAGAAATGCCTTTGAAAGAGATTCAATTTTTCTTCAAGGATTTACGTAGGACCAACATTTGGAGGGCTCAGTCTTTGCCCCTAATTGAGCTGCGATGCCCCCCGACCTCAAATCCTGTTTCCTAATTTTAGCCAAGTCAGTGCTGGCCAGGCCTCTCTCCTCTGCAGAGGCAGCCTTCTCAAACTGTTATCTGATGTGGAATCAAATATTTAGCTGGAGAACTTTCAGAGCGCTTCAGGGGTGTAGGGAACTGTTTAGATATCAGATTCTCTCCTGCCAGGTCAAGCGAACCCTCTGTTGACGAATGGCTGTGTTTCCTCAAGCATCTTTCCCAGCAGCGAGCTATCTTACCCGCCCTTTAACTCTCTGTCCAGCTGAGAGGCCCCAGGCCTGCAGAAGCTGTTCCTCTAATCCCCATCTCAGCCTCCAGCTGCTACAGGGGGCAGTGGAAGATTGTTTACAGAAGATGAAGGCTCACTGCCTTGCACCTGGTTTCTGTCTGGCCGGTGCTGATGAGGATGAAGGATACTTCATTTATCTCAGCCTCTCTTCTCAGGCAGCTCCTGCTGTCATGGCAAGCTTGGGCCAGTGTTTCACTCCTTGATAAGGAGCTTGCTGAGGAGCTGGGGAGAGCCACTTACAGATTTTACACCCCACTCTTGGAGCCCTCACCCCAGATACTAGGGGTAGCAGGTTGGGTGGGGCAGGGGCTGCTGAGTGGGCCTTGCGGTCCAGCTATCGGGTAGGTACGGCTTTTCATTCTTTCTTTAATTATAGATTTTGAAAATAGGTGGTCAAATAACCCATCTGCTTTTTCTGCCTCCAATAAAGTAAGAGCGAATGGGCATCTTATAGGCAGAGAGCATCAAGGACAAAACTTTTTTTCTTTTTCTTTTTTTTTTTGGTACTAGAGATTGAACCCAGGGGTGCTTAACCACTGAGCCACATCTCCAGCTCCAGTTTATTTATTTATTTTTTAATTTTGAGACAGGATCTTAGAGCCTTATTAAGGTGCTGAGGCTGGCTTTGAACTTGTGATTCCCCCTACCTCAGTCTTATGAGAGAGGAGGACAGGCAGACAAGGAAGAGAAAGGCCCCCTGGGACAGATAGTCTTCTGGAGGGTTAGAGTTAGGAGTGGAGAGTGAGGAAGCACACTCTCTAAAAGCCTCTAAAGATAAAGAGAAGTGATAATAACTAACATTTATAGGGTGCTCACCATGCACCCTAGCCCTGTGCTAAGTACTTGATCTCATTTAATCCCAAGAGGTAAATAGTCTTATTACATCTATTTAATATATGAGGAAATAAAGGCTTAGAGAGATAAGTAAACAGCTAATAATAGAAGAGCTAAGATTTAAACATAGGATAGCTTGATTCCAGGGCCCCAAGTCCTTAACAGCCATACTGTAATAGAGACATGTGCAGCTGGGTCTGAGAGTACAATGTATGGACACTGACGTGTTGCTCAGCATGCCAAGTGTGGGGACCCACATCAGCAGACCCTGAAGCTTGCAGAGGTCTAGGATCCTGATATATCCACTTTCCTCTTCTACCCTCAAGAGGCAAATGATTGTAGGTTTGAGGCAAGAGACCATCACCTTTGGAGGGGGGCTTCCTTCGCTTCTTCTAAATTTCTTCTTTGATGAGTTAGCAACAATAAGCCTCTTAATCATGTCCAGCCAAGAAACACCAAAGTAGCATAGTGACCTCCTTCACAGCCTACCCTTTTTAGGTCCTTGCCACTGTCACCTTCTAACCTGCTTACCTCTTGGCCAAATTGGCAATTCCCTCTGCCACAACTCTGACCTCCATTCTAGGCCCACACTGTGGTTTTTCTATTAGTGGGAAAGAGGATTGCAGGGTCTCCGAGACCAGTGTGAGATTTCTCAGAAATATTGTTGCCTGGTTTACGTGGTGATAACCCTGGTCCTTGAACCTGGGGTGAAACAGCAACTCTAAGTGGTGGTTAGGGAGAAGCAAATGACAAAGGGTAAGTGGACATTGGTCCCTGAGAGAGGCTGAATTAGGAGACAACAGGGTGCTGACTGCTTTTGAAGTTTTGAAGAGGTAGATTTCCATTTTCCCTGAACTTAGATACATGGACTTTCTCCCTCCCTGGGAAAAATCAATAATTCTTATAGTAGACGTGGAAGTAGTACTATTTGGATAGAGTAGGAAAATTGATCACCTCAGTTTTGGGAGGTTACTTAGAATTGTTGGGGCTGGGAGTATAGCTCTGTGGTAGAGTATTTACCTAGCATGCATAAGGTCTTAAGCTCCAGCCCTAGTATCGCGCTCACACACATGAAATAGTTGAATAATGCCCTGACATTAGAGGAGGAATGTGTCCACTCCCTCTTGAGACAAGACTAAGGAAAAGTTGCTATCCTCCCTGCCCTGAAATAATGGAGTTGGCCAGAGAAAGGCTCTTCCCCCTGTTCATGGGGTGGACTTTTAAGCCTACACAAATGCACTTGTCGTGCTGATGATTCTGGAGAATCGGACAAGAGAACATGACAATGTAGAGTGGTAATTCAGCCAGTCCTGTCAAGGGCTCTGGAATGTTCTCTCTCTCTCTCTCCTCTCTCTCTTCTCTGGCTAGGGATTAAACCCATGGGCTGCTCACATGCTACACATACTAAGGAAATGCTCCACCCAGCCTAACATCCTTTCTTTTTTTGTACTGGGATTGAACCCAGCCAGGGTGCTTAACCACTGAGCAACACCTCCAGCCTGTTTTTTAAAATTTTGAGACAGGGTCTCACTAAGTCGCCTTGGGTCTTGTTAAGTTGTTGAGGCTGGCTTTCAGCTTGTGATTCTCTCGCCTCAGCCTCCCAAGTTGCTGGGATTATGGGCGTGCGCCACACTGCACCTTGGCAATATCTTCATTTTTAAATCCGGTTTTCATAATGGCAGCTAAGTAAAGAAGAACTGAAGAAGCCCTTAATTCAGGGCTCAGGAACGACTGGTCCAGGACTCAGGAAGTCTGTGTTTCATTCTTGATTCTTCAACTGAGTTACTGTGAGATGTTAGTAAGGAGGTTTAGCATCTGTAGAACCCATCTCTGGAATACAGAAGTTCGGCTGTTCCCCATAGGGAGAAGGTAACATGGACAAGGACAAACGGGACCATTTGTAATAAGTGTCACCTACATTGAAGGCAAGGTGGCTTTGATAAAGGTAAGTCATTGTTTCTTCTCCACTGAGCTCTGGGGTCCCTTATTGGAGCAGTCAAATCAACTTGCAGGACCTCACCATTCCAGGGGCAAAAAGCATTGACAGAAGGGCTTCAAGCTTCTTTTCTGCAACTGCAGCTCCTATCTGACCCCTTGAGGACAGACAGTTGGAGACAAGGGGAGATTGAGGTGGGGGTGGGAAGGGACATTCGGTTTCACACCCTTCTAACCTGACGCCGCCAGGACTGGGATGGTGACAGGCCCTGACTCAGCTTTTGGAGCAGCCGACTCTGTGGACAAGAAGCAGATAAACTGCACCAGGCCTCTTAATGAACCCAGCGCCAGCTTCAGATAAACTGTCGCCACTTACTCCTTCCAGCACTCCCTTCTGGAGGAAAGACTTGGTTCAGCATCACAGGGCCATGGAATAGACAGAACCCGGGCTCCAGTGCAGGCTGCTCTCCCAGGAGGGTCTGTTTAGAACCGTGTTTGATTCCTCTCCACTCCGATGAACCCAACCCAAGCAGGTTGAGAGAAGAAACAGGAAACTAGCAACTGTCTAAAAAATGCAAGTAAAAGCAACTGGGGCTATGCTAGCTTTAAAAACAATGTGTTTTCCTTTCATCCTTTTTACTATTCCTCTTCCCTTCACATTGCCTTTGAATCATCCAATCATTTTGTCCATAACAGAGATAAGTATATTATACAGAGGTAAATTCTGTTTAGGGATGTGGAGATCCCCACTCCAGACCAGAAGGACAATGAAAAAGACAAGACTAAAATTTGGGAGCCCTGAAATCATCCCAGGAATATTTAATTATAATAGGTGCCTCAATTTTACACTTTGCTTTGGTCCTTGCCACCCTGGCTATGCAGGTGCTAGGAAATGGATCATCTCTTTTCTAACGGGGACAAGCAGATCCAAGCTCATTTCTTTTAGGTTGCACAAGTTGCTAGGACAGTTCCATAAGCTCAAGAGTTATATACATGTTAATTAATTGATATTCCCAAGCGTGTGAGCTAGCAGTCATTTTTATTAGGGGAAGCAAAGTCATAATCTGAAGGCATTTGAAACAAAGTAAGATGTTTTTCATCTGAAAAAATGTCAGTGCCCAGAAGTAGGTTGATGACCTCAGAGGCATCTTCAAACACTGGGATAAGGCCCAGGCCAGTGGAGGATACGAAGTCCCCACCCTCCAACATATCTGTTCCGACAGTCTTAAGATTCCATGGAATGTGGCAGGAGACAGTTACAATGTGCAGGATATGATCTCGTAGTATCAGATACTTTCTGATTTTTATCTCAATGTTTTACATCCGGGGTAAATATTTTTAACTGAAAGAGATAGAAGAATTCCAAATTTACTTTAATTTTCAGCCTAGCTTCTGTGTTTGGATGGATTGGTATTCTCTAAAACTTTCACCCAAGTAAGCAAAGACCATGCCACAGATGTCTTCTGTTGACATAGCTCTAATCACTTAGTAGGGCCCTGTGGAATTCTGAAGGGCGTTGGGATGCTTATTTAGCTGACATTGCTCCTCAGTATCATGGTTTCATTTGACTGGTAAACTGTAGCCTTCTACTCAAAGTGCAGCCCATGTATCATCACCAGAAGCATCACCTGAGAGCTTAGTAGAAGCGCAGAATATCAGATCTAGGGAGGCAGACTCACAGTTTAACATGCTTAGACGATTCACATGCACATTTTTATTACACTGGTTCATATTACATTATATTACCTGAATCTCTCTTTTACCTATGAGACAGGAAGAAAGGCTAGAATTTTTGCTTCATGTCCGTGGAAGCTGAGACACAGAGTTCAGGTAACTTGCCCATGTTTACATAACTAAGTGGAGGAGGTGGAATTTGAACCTAGGTCTTTTGACTCCAGATCCCAAACTTTATTTTGCCATGATTCAGAAGAAGAGGCAAGCAGCTAAAGTGATACAAATTAGTTATTCTGGGACAGGATCCCTTGGTGCCTCTGACTGTCTTTTTCACAGGAGGCCACTCTCTTTTAAAAAAAAAAGTTAATTAAAAAAAAAAAAGAAAATCAAGAGGGAGAGAGAGAGAGAGAGAGAGAAAGATAAAATCAATTTTATTTAGTTTTTCAGGTGGCTTTCGTTGCTACTTAGTTATATGTGGTGCTGAGGTTTGAACCTGCATCCTTGTGCATGCCAGGCAAGTGCACAACCAGTGAGCCACCTCTCCAGCCCCCTACATCATCTTCTTAACATGAAGGACAGATTTTCAAAACAAATTCCACTGCCTGTGTCTGTTTCCTGAGAAGGGCTCAAGCCAAGAGCTGCAGAAGCCGGAGACTGGTGAGTGTGGGGTTTACATGCTTGCACCGGAAAACAGGCTCTGCTGCATTTTCTTTGACTATAAGCAGAGTGTGGGAAAAGTCAAGAGTGTTGACTGAGCCAAATTTGAAGCCAGGGGTCAGCAGGAGGAGGTTACTGGGTGACAGTAACTGGGGTCTGCTTGTAAACGTTGGCTAAAAGTTGGGTTTTCTCTGAGATTGTTGACAATGGGGAAAACCTGAAGTTAACCAGGCAGGGGATTTCAGTGTTTCTAAAGGGACACAGAACTCAACAGGAAATGCCTAGGTTTCTTTGCTTACTTCCCCAAGAGAGCAGAAATGAAGTGAAGCTCTGAAGAGGGTTGAATTATTATGCTGCAACAAGTTTTTTTTTGAAGATCTGGGCCAGGAAGATGGAGCTCATTAGTAAATCTGACAGCTATTCCATGCCTTCTTGCATTTTAGCATCTCACACCAAAATGTAAATGAAAGGAATACGCTATCTTTTACAAGGAGGCTGTCAATCCTTACCCTCTCTAAGCAGCCACAGATTTGGGGGCTTTCTTCCTTGGTGGAGCTGGTTGTGCAGCTTGACCCGCTCATTCTCATCCAGTCCTCTTTGTATCTGGTGAAATCTGTGAACCATCAAAGAGAATACTATAACTTTGTCTTTTTTGCATGCCTCAGATCCTAAGCTGCAGAGTAAAAAAGCCCCACATGCAACAAGATGCAACGTAGCCTTTGATCATGTGAAGAGTGGAGAGGCTTGGTTCATCCCTGTCCAAATTCCTTAGAAGTCACCACGATGACTATTTTCCTTCCACATAACAATCCCAGAGGCACAGATTCAGCTCTTTTGGTATGGGTGAAAGAAAATTCCATCTTGCCCCCTACCCTACTTGTTTTGGTCAGGAGCTGCTCAGCCTTGAGATTTTCTAAAAGCTAGATCAGAAGGAAAGATGTACCAGCTTTAGAACGTACCTATTTCTGGCTTTCAGGGGTTGTTTACATGGACAGACAACCCCATTTCTGTTTCCTTTAATTTAGTTGGTTTGCTTCATAGCATTGTTGGGCAGTAGGTAAGTTTTTTTGCCCACTCAGACCTTATTTATTTATTTATAAAGAGAAAGAGGGGCAGTGAGAGAGAGAGAGAGAGAGAGAGAGAATCAATTTTGTTCAATTTTTCACGTGGTTTTCGTTGCTCCAACACTTCGCTGTGTACGTGGTGCTGGGGTTTGAACTCATGTTCTCGCGTATGCCAGGCAAGTGCTGTAACTGCTGAGCCACCGCTCCAGCCCCCCACTCAGACCTTCCACTCAAGGTTGTTTGGTGGTTCATTCATTCATCCAACACATATGGAACACCAGCGGAGTGTGGAGCATTTGACATGAGAACTGACCACTTCCTCCTTGCTGTCCCATTCTCCCCTACAGACTCCGTCAGTGAACTTTCATCATTTTATACACTTATTTGATATATTTTCATGCATCTCCATTTAAAAGGCAATAAATATCTTGCTGAAAGGAGTCACAACTAGTATTTTAGTCTATCCTAAGCATCTAGCCAGGGTGTCTGCCACTTGGGAAATACCCAGCATATGTTGACTAAATGGAATGAACAGGAGGGATGGGAAGATGAGAGGAATTAATCAGAGAGATCCAGGTCCCATACAGGAAAACAGCAGATCTAGGAGCCTGGACCTTAGGTAAGCACCCAAAATGATCCTGGGCTTGGAAATTTGACCTCTTTAACCTTGACATTGCTGTAGTCTTAGTGTGATTGCTGTGCTGGTAATAGTGTCACAAAGATATTTGTCAAGATGGAGGACAGTTTATAACATGTCATCATTCCAAGTAACACATAGTTCACTTATCAATGATAGAGCATGGCTTGGAAACAGTTGCAACAATATATTTTCTGAACAGATTTATAAATGTATTAGTATAACTCAATGTTCACATTTTTGTGTGCACTAAAACTGTATTGAGGTTTGTTATTTTTTTCTTTTAAAGAGAGAGGGACAGGGTTGGAGCCATGACTCAGTGGTGGGCACTTGCTTGGCATGTGCGAGGACACGGGTTAGAATCCCAGCACCATGTACACAATGAAGTCTCAGAGCAATGAAAGCCACATGGAAAACTAAATAAAATTGATTCTGTCTCTCTCTCTCTCTCTCTCTCACTGTCACTCTGAGAGATAGAGAATCAATTTTATTTAGTTTTTCATATAGCTTTCATTGCTCCAACACTTTGTTGTGCATGTGATGCTGAGCCACAGCTCTAGCCTGAGGTATGTTTGATATACTAAAAGCTGTAAGTATTTAATATATAAAACTTGATAAGTCTGGGGTCAATATGCACCTATGAAACTATCAATACAATCAATGCTGTAAACATACCCACGCCTCCAAAACCTTGTATGCAGTCTGGACAGAACATAAAATGTCAAAAGCAAAACTATTATAGAAGGAAGTTTGCTCCTCCTTTTGTGGGGGTTACTGGGGATTGAACATAGCAGTGCTTTATCACTGAGTCACAACCCCAGCCCTTTATTTTTTATTTTGAGACTGGGTCTCACTAAGTTGCTTAGGGCCTCACTAAATTGCTGAGTTTGGTCTCCAACTTGATCCTCCTGTCTCAGCCTCCTGAGTTGTTCAGATTACAGGCATGTGCCACCATGTTGCTGCCCCTTCTTTTTTTTTTTTTTTTTAAAGAATTAATTATTAAGTACTCTTTTTTTTTTTAAAGAGAGAAGGACAGTGAGAGATAGAGAGAGAGAAAGACAGAGACAGAGAGAATCAATTTTTATTGAGTTTTTCACATGGCTTTCATTGCTCCAACACTTAGTTGTGTACGTGGGTGCTGGGGTTTGAACCCGTGTACTTGCACATGCCAGGCAAGTGCCCTAACCGCAGAGCCACTGCTCCAGCCCCTGCCCATTCTTTTTATAGAGAGAAACTGAATCTCAGAGACTGAGCAAGGACATATTCCCAGCTAAGCTGGAATTAGAACTGAAGTCTCCCAATTCACAGCCAAATGTTTAGAAACCATGCCCATGCAGCTGACCCTGATGTCTGACTTGAGACCCTGAAGTGCCAGCTCTAATTGGAAACTTCTGCCTGGGAAGGTGCCTGCTCCAGAGCCAAGTTCATTGCTGGGTTATCACCTCTGCATTCAGTCTGCTTGCAGTGCTTCTAGTCTAAGCAGGACAGGCCCAATGCTCAACTCCCATGTCCTGCTCCCTCTTCCTGCTAAGGGGACCCATTTGACCCAGGCCTGTCTAGAGAGTGTGGCTTGTCCTCTGTCCTCCAAGGTCTTTGCCCTTCCTAATGGCCAAGGAATGCCAAACTCCTTTTGGAAGATGGCCTCCTGTCCACACTGCCTCTTCCCCAAGGGAGAGGACAAGGGCCCTACCACCCTGAGCCCCAGGAGAGGCTCAGACAATCAAAAGAGGGGGAAGAAAGGTCCCCTGTACAATAAATATTTCTCAAACGTCTCCTGTAAATCTCTAGCTGTGTCAGCGAGGCACAGAGAACAGAGCTTGAGTTAGAGCCGATTAGAGACCACATTTTCCCAGAGGAGCGCGAGCCTGCCTATCAACCGAGCCCCACCGGCGGCGGGACTACCTGGAGGAGATGCGTCTTCTGACAGCTTCCCTGGCAGCTGCCCCACTCACATTCTGGGGGTGCCGCAAGCTTTGGGAAGGACAGATGCCATTTCCCCTTTGGCCCCTGCCCTTTTTGGCGCAAGCTCCCGGGTCGTCCAGTGTTGTGCCCTCTTCCGAGGTGAGTGCGGGGCCGGGAGGGCGCAGAGGGAGAGCCGAGACGTGGCAGAAGCAAACTGCCCGGGCCGGTGGGTGATTTATGAAGTGTTGAAAAGCATCTTCGAAGCTGTCATTTATCTTACAGCTCTCAGCCTAAATAAACACGGAATCCGCCTAATTATAGTTACAGTGGAAACACAACACCCGAACCTCCTGGCCATCGCCGTCAGCCCTTCTTCTGCGCGGCTCCGCGCATCAGCCCACAGCTGCACCCTAGTGGCTGCGGCTGAGCGCCCAGGGCTCTCTGGTTTCCACCCTGCTGCCTGTCCCTGCTTCTCTCCACAGCCCCTCTGTCCTCTCCCCGCCCCACTCCTCTCATGATCCCACGCTGGGACATCCCTGAAAATAATTTCAGTCCAGAGCAGAGGCACCGTCTTCCGCCTGATGGGAAACTTCACCTGCTGAACCCATCCAATTGCAGCAGGAACTGGAGGGAACCCTAGGCTTGGTTATTCCCACTTTTCCTTTCTTGGGAGTTTTCCAGCCCAGCCTGGTCCAGGTTCTTTTGCAAGAAAAAGGAAGCTCTCTCTCTGTGATTGACCAGATCAGGAAAAGCAACAGAGAATCTTGGGTATCATTTCGTGTAGATAAAGGAGGACATTCCTTTTGTTCCTTGGTGATTTTGTATTCTCCCAGAGAGGGAAAGACCCCTCCTGCCTTAGGATCCTTTATTTCTCTAGTCCTGCTCTTGTACTTGAACTTGGAACCTTCCTTCTTTAGCATATGGGAAGCTTCCTGCCTTTGGAGACTCTCTGTCCTGGTTTTCAAAGCAGAGAGACATGCACTTCAAAAGAAACCAGGGTGGTGATGCCCCAGGGTGGTTATGCCCCAGTGTGATTATGCCCCAGGGTGGTTCTGGATAAAATGTGAATCCACTGGACGCCCTTTCCAACTTAATCTTTATTTTGGAGAGGTGGGGCTTAGGGCCAAAGCTGTTTGACACAGCTTGGTTATTTTAACAACCAAGAGAATCAGTCCCAGGACAGAGGGAATCACAGTGCCTTCAACTGTGCCAAAACCAGTTTTAGGGAAAACTTGAGAATTTCAGAGCCCAAGGCAGTGTGCATCAGTGGGACAGTTCTTAATTTTATCCACGTGGTGTTACTTACACACTGTCATATACATTACACTAGACAGATAACTCACTCCTAATTTACTGCTGTCTTTCTGTGTGTGCAGGGTCTTGTTCTTGTAGACAAATTTAGCGATCTAGTAACAAAGTAAAGGAAGGCTTCCTCAAGGGCAGGTGTAATCTGAGCTGCCCCCGGAGGATGTGGGCTGGGGAAAAGAGTATAAATAATTGCCACCACCTACAAATTGAATAGGAATGTAGACGAGACCTTGAAGAAAGGAAAGCCGGGATGAGCACCGAAAACAGATCAGGAGAGGAAGTATCTCTCCTTGCTCACTGAGAGCACACAGGTTGGGAATTCATTTGTGTGTGTGCGCGTGAGTGTATGGTGCTGGTGATGGAACGCAGGCCCTCAGACAATCGAGGCAAAGTGCTCTAGCAACACACCCTTACCCCCATTCTCAATCCTGATTTTGCTCCCTCACTCAACCCTGACTTGGGCTATCAGAAAGTTAGGGAATGTAGTTTGTGCTACTTCCAAGCATCGAAACCAGAGCAATTAATTGCCACAGATCTACATAACTGTGAGGGGCTTGGATGGCAGGGTTCAGGCTCTTGACTTAAGCTTTTTTTTGAGAATCAATTTTATTTAGTTTTTCATCTGGTTTCATTTCATTCAACACTTAGTTGTGTACATGATGCTGGAGTTTGAACTGAGGTTCTTGTGCATGCCGGGCAAGTGTCAGAACTGCTGGGCCACCACTCTATCTCCTTGACTTGAGCTTGTTGATGACACCGCTAGCCTTCCTGCCAGTCTGAATGTCCTCTCCCTTCGGAAGAGCAGGATCCCACCTACCCAAAATCTAGTCTGCTCAGCCTGTTCTCTGAATCCCACTCAAAGGAGATAGGCCGAGCCTTTCCCATCGTTCACAGAGGAGTGTAACAAAGGAGAGATCCATTTTTTACTCGTTACACTATGGCTTATCCATTAAAGTAAGATAAAAATACCTGTTCCCTGCCTGGTTCCCAGAACACCAATTCAAATGAATGAGGATGTAAAAGCTCATGGTAAGAAAATCTCTCCCCAGGTAGTTCCAGATGAAAGAACAGCTCTTTAGCACTTCTAGTGAGTTAGAGAATGAGGCCTCTCTTTAGAGCTGGCTGGGGTAATCTGGCACTTCTTTTTTTTTTTCTTAAATAAGAGAGAGGCATCAAGGCTCAGTGGTCCAGTGACTTTCCTGAAGTCACACAGTAAATCACATTTGAAAAGCTGGTTCTTTGGTTACTGGATTGCAAATAAGTTTTAAGAATATTTGGTTTGCTTTAACTCTTTGGAAGCCAAGGCAGAGAAAAAGTACGTCTTAAAAAAGAATACCTGAGGCTGGGCATGGTGGTGCCTGCCTATAATCGAAGTGGCTCAGGAGGCTAAGGCAGGAGAGTACCAAGTTCATATCCAGCCTCAGCAACGCAGTGAGGCCCTAAGCAACTTAGAGAGACTCTGTCTCTAAAAAATCAAGTTAAAAGGTCTGGGATGGAGGCTGGTGCAGTAGCTCGGTTGTTACTGAGCTTTCTCGGCTTGCCCAAGTATGTGAGTTCAAACCCCAGCACCATGTACCCAATAAAGTTTCCGAGCAACGAAGGCCACATGAAAAAAAACCCTAAAGATTGTTTCTTTCTCTCTCTCTCTCTTGCTGTCCCTCTCTCTTAAAAAAAAAAAAATCTGGGATGTGGCTCAGAGGTTAACCACCCTGGGTTCAATCCCTGGTACCAAAACAACAAAAACAGCACACCTGAGACTGTGAGTATAGAATATCCTTAGCATGCACAAGGTCTTGGATTTAGTTACCAGTACAAAAAGAAAAACAAAAAAAAGAGAGGAAGATAATTTCTACAGGTCAATGAGGAAGTAAAATGTTAATGGAAAAAGGAGAAAAGATCTCTCTTCCAATGTTGTCTTTTGATGGGTTGGTGGGTTTCTCTTCCTTTCCTGTTCTTCCTTCTCCTGTTTTCCTCCCTGACTTGATTCTCCCATTTCTTCCCTTCTGCTTCTTAGTTGTTTAGTCAGCAGTTTTATCCCCAGGATGCTTCCCCCTCCCCAGTCCTTTCCTGCTGGGCACAGGGCCTCCCTCCCTCCTGACTTCCTCAGTTGATCCTGTGCAGAAGTCGATAGCTTATCTCCATGCAGCAACAAGAGAGTGAGATAATGAGCTCTGAAACCAGCAACTGCAGAGCATCTTGGGAAACAGTCTGCAGCTGTGAACAGTTCTGTCCCCCATCCTCACCCCAAGCAAGGGTCACCCATAGTTACATCTTGCCCCTCTCTCACCTTAGTTTGATTCTGCAACCAAGAGGTCACTGGACTAGGGAAGATAGAAGAAAAGGCCCTGGGCAGGCTGGGTACCCCATGTTTCCTTGTTTTTCAGCTGTCCTGCTCCAAGAGGGTTCAAGTCCTAGTTTTGTCTCCAATGTGCAGTGCAACATTAGAAAAGGCACTCTGCCTTTTTGGGTTCCCATTTCTGCAGGCAGGTGGAATCCTCCAGAATGGACCTGGATGTATTTGACCACAGATGCAGAATACTGGCAGGTTCTAAGGACTGGAGAAAAATTGCCTTTGCCAGTAACTTCTGATGGGCCATGGCCTCACACGCCACCACCTTCTGTCTTCATCACTGTGTTATGTACCTCAACTATTTGACTTGGAAATTTTGTCCCAAGCAGGAATTCTGTACCATGAGGTTTCCATTCTGCGATACGTCCAGGGGTTGGAAGTCTGTTATTTATCGATTCTATTTTTTTTTTTTTAAGGAGAGAGAGAGGGATAGTGAGAGAGAGAAAAAGAGAGAATCAATTTTATTTAGTTTTTCATGTAATTTGCATTGCTGTGACACTTCTTTGTTTTCGTGGTGCTAGGGTTTGAACCTGCGACCTCATGCATGCTAGGCAAGCACTATAACTGCTGAGCCACTGCTCCAGCCCTATTCATCAATTCTTTTTTTTTTTTTTTTTTTTTTTTTTAGAGAAAGAGAGGGACACTGAAAGAGGGAGAGAGAAAGAGAGAAACAATTTTTATTTAGTTTTTCATGTGACTTTTGTTGCTCCGAGACATTGTTGTATACATGATGCTGGGGTTTGAACTCGCATACTTGCGCATGCCAAGCAAGCACTGTAACCATTGAGCCACACAGCTCCAGCCCCTCATCAATTCTTAATCTAATAAATATTCAACTTCTCTACTGGAAAAAAATATCTTCCATTTCCACAGGCAATAAGTACAAACTTGCTTCTTCTTTGGCTTCAGCGTAAGCCAGTGATTCTCAACTGGCATTGATTTTGCACTCCCTCATTCATCCCCAAACTCAGGGAATGTTTGGTATTGTCTGGAGACATTTTTGGCTGTCACAGCTGGGATGGATGGGGATGCTACTGGTATCTGGTGGGTTGAGGCCAGGAATGCTACTAAACATCTTACAATGCACCAGACAGCCCCCACATCAAAGAATTATCTGGCCCAGAATGTCAATAATGCTGCAGTTGAGAAGCCATGATCTAAGTCAACATTGAGCAAGGTCTTTGCTGAAGTTTTGAGGACTCACAGAACATGGAAGTGGCCCAGAAAGCTTCTGTTTATTAGGAAAAGATGGCTTTGGATCTAGAGACATCTTGTCTGAAAGACATGATTCTTAATCTCATGCTGAAGAGTTTATAGCATAAAGAGAATCACATAGGAATATGATTCATTAAGCCAATATATATCCACTCAACATGTATTTATTTAGCTCCTATTGTATCCCAAGACCCACATAAGTGCAAAAGATATAGTAAGGAGTTATATCCCTCTGTTCCTGGGAGGAAGTTCCCTTCACCAGTTAATAAATTTCGACCAATATGCTTGTGAATGTGAAGGACATTCTAGTCAAAGGAATGTAGGATAAAGAGATTTTAGAGAGTTGAGTAATTACTACATTGGGCGTATCATGGATAGTGCTTATGAAAGTGGAAGGCATATTCTTCAGGGAAAAAAGATGACTTGGGATTCACTGTAAGAGCAGGTAAGCCCTCCAGGGTCAAGAAGGCCGTCACAGAATGGAGATGCTTCTGGGAGGTGAGACCGTGTATCCATCACTGGGTTTGGGTTAGGCAATTGAAATTCTCTGAGCTGCGTAGATTAGCCGGATGCAGCACAGACAGTCCTGCTTTGCAATACACCATGTGAACGTGGGCTAGAGAGAGAAAGCCTTGCGAGCCCAGTGCAGGCTTTAATGTGCTCTGGTTACTTTCACATGGAGATCTTCCTTCTTCAGATCTCTCATCTAACTAACATTTATCAAGTACCTACCATGTGCAGGAATTGTTGTAGGTGCTCCACAATCCAAAGGATTCATTATTCGGTAGGAGTCATGTATTGAAGACATACTATGTGTCTGCTAAATTCTTGGGATACAGAAATGAGACAATCCCTGTCTTCAAGAGAGCGTAGGACCCACATGGTGGTGCTCTCCCCTAGCCAAGAGCTTTATGTACACATTTCTTCAATACTCACCGTAACCTCAAGACTATTTTGTAGAAAAGAAAAACAAACACTCTGAAAGTTTAACAGGGGCTGGGGATCTGGCTCAGTCGGAGAGTGCTTGCCTAGCATGTGCAAGTCCCTGGGTTCAATCCCCAGAACTGAAAAAAAAAGTTTAATAGTATGATGATTTCTTTTTTATTTATTTGTTTGTTTGTTTTCAGGGCTGAGGATCTAACTAGGGATCTTGCGCATGCTAGGCAAGCGCTCTGCCACTGAGCTAAATCCCCAACCCCATGATGGTTTCTGTAAAAATTAAAAATAGAATTAGTATATGATCCAGCAATTCCACTTCTGGATACCCAAACAAGTTGAAAGTAGGGTCTCAAAAAAGATTTTTGTCCACTCCTATTCAAAGTAGCATTATAGCCAAAGAGTGGAAGCAACCCAAGTATCCATCAGCATACGAAAAGAAAAACCAGAATGTGGTACATGCATATGCAGTATTATTCAGCCTCAAACAGGAAGGGAATTCTGACATACGCAACAGCATGGATGTACCGTAAGGACATTATGTTGAGTGAAACAAGTTTGTCATGAAGAGACAAATGCTGTGTGGCTCTACTCATGTGAGCAGTCAAGTTACCAGGGACAGAACGTAGACTGGTTTCCAGGGCTGGGGGGAATAAGGAATGGGGAGTTGTTTAGTGTGTACAGAGTTTTAGTTTTTCTTTTTCCTTCCTTCCTTCCCTTCCTTCCTCTTTCTTTTCCTATACTGGGGTTTGAGCCTAGGACCTTGCACGTGAGTGCTCTATCACTGAATTACACCTCAAGCCTTTTTCATTTTATTGTAAAATTGTGTCTTGCCATTTATTAGCCCATGCTGGCCTGAAATTCACCATCCTTCTGCCTTAGCCTCCCAAGGGACTGAGATTATAGGTATGTACCACTACACCTGGCATCATGTTTTATCTTGGGATAGAGTCCCCCTAAGTTGCCCAGGCTGGCCTTAAATTTGCAATCCTCCTGCCTCAGCCTCCTGAATAATTGTTATTACAGGTGTGCACCATTGTACTTTGTGAGTTTGTTTGTTTGTTTGTTTTAAACAACTTTATTTAGTTTTTCACATGGCCTTAGTTGCTCCAACACTCAGGTGTGTACATGGTTTGAACCCGGGTCCTCGTGCTTGCCAGGCAAGCATCAAAACAGATGAGCCACCGCTCCAGCCCCTGTGAGTTTATTTTTAAGATGAAAAAATTCCTGAAGATTGGTTGCATAATAATGTGCATGTTCTTAACACAACTGAACTGTAATTTAAAAATGATTAGGATGGCAAATTTTATGTTATATATATTTTACCACAAACTTTTTTTTTCAAGTTTAAAATACGTGATCCAGGTCTAATTCTAAGGTCCCATTTGTTTTTTCCAATAGAGGAATAATTCTAAGCTAAGGGGGAAGGGAGTGAGACATAAGAGAAATACAGGCAGGAGATAATTTGTAGGTGTGTCATCCTTTGCATCCAAAGACCACAGCACTACTATTATATTTTGGGACTCTGTGGCTAGAAAGTCAGGTGAAAGCCAATAACCCCTAAGTCAATATTTTTTTCTTTTAAAGAGAGGGACAGGGAGAGAGAGAGAGAGAGAGAGAGAGAATTTTATTTAGTTTTTCATGTGGCTTTCATTGCTCCCACACTTTGTTGGGTATGTGGTGCTGGGGTTCAAACCTGCATCCTTGCACAAGCACCGCAACTGTGAAGCCATAACTCCAGCCCCCCTAAGTCAAGATTTAACACTGTGTACAGAGTCCAGATGTTGGACTTGAACTTCTCCTCCCTAGTCTTTGTTCAGGGTGTTCTCCACCCCTTTTTCTTCTTACCTACCCCCATTTCAGTCTGTTTAAGCTGCTATGCAGCTACTCACAGCGTAAAACTGAGGTTCACTTTGGGTGGAACCAAATATTCCAAATGCAGGAAGTCCAGCCCCTGGGAAACCTGTGGAGCAGGCAAAGTTTATCTGTCAGGTCCTGGGCTTTCCTTTTCTGCCCCTGACCCAGGGATAAGTCAGGACATCTGAGTTCTAATTTCTACTACTACCTTGCTGTGGGACACCATGGAAGATACTGATCCCCTCTGCACTTTGGTTTCTTCATCTGTTACATGAGGGATTTCTTCTAAGTGGCCTCTAAGGCTTTCCTGCCAGCACTGACACCGTAGAAGTTTTGAATCTTTTGGTGCCTTAACTCCACTGCCTCCTCAAGGTCCTCTGGCTCTCTCACACCTTTTCTGTCAGCAAAGTTGCTCTGGACGGTTCTGATAAATTCATTCGCCAAAGGCACATATTTTCCCAAGGCGTTTGCATTTCCACTTGGACTCAGATGAAAGGGAATGAGATTCTAACCTGGAAATGTCTTCTTTTTTTTTTTTTTTTTTTTTGGAGAGAGAGGGACACACACACAGAGAATAAATTTTATTTAGGTTTTCATCTGATTTTTGTTGCTCAGACACTTAGTTGTGTATGTTGTGCTGGGGTTCAAATTTGGGTCCTTGCGCATTCCAGGCAAGCACTGTAACCACTGAGCCACCGCTCTAGCCCCTGGAAATGTCTTTTGATTCAGTGAGCGAGGGACGTGTTGAAGGGGTGAGGGGAGGTGGGGGAGAAACTGTCTGCAATCTGCCAACTAGGAAGCAGCCCCTAGCCCAACTCAGCTCGTGGGTGGAAATCTTTGTACACGTCTCCATGTGTGGCCCAGGCATGAACCCGTCACGCAGCCTCCTCTTCTTCCAGGGACTCTGCAGGGATGCTAGCAGCCTACTGTCTCTGGAGAAGTGAGTTCCAGCTTAGATATGGTGAGGTCATCAAGATTGTTGGTGTGGGCTGGAGACTGGAGTCTGGAGTCTGGTAGGAGGGCTCAGGGGCAGCTGTTTGTGGTTTTTCCTTCAAAAGGAAAGTCTGAGCAGATGATCCCTAGGTGCTGCCTGCGTCCATGCGAGGGAGAAGCGATGTGGCTCTGGCTCAGCAGAAAAGAGGGTGTTGGCAAGGATGTCTGGGGTGACGTACACGAGATGAAAGATCCTAACTCACTTAGATAACTTTCTCAACCCTGCTTTAAACTCCATTTTTTTTTTAATAAAGAGAGAGAGGGACAGTGAGAGACAGAGAAAGAAAGAATCAATTTTATTTAGTTTTTCTTGTGGCTTTGGTTGCTTTGATACTTGGTTGTGGATGTGGTCCTGGGGTTTGAACTCGCATCCCTGCTCATGCCAGGCAGGCGCCGTAACTGCTGTTGAGCCAGCGCACCAGCCCCCTTTTCTTTCCTAATATTAATTATGAGGATGTAAAGTGTTGGAGACTTTCAGAGCTTCTGCTTTGGTATTGGAGAATTGGTTCCACCATGAGGGCAGCTTTTCATCTGCGAGGTGCAGTTGGACTCCTCATCAACACACTCCTTAGATGGTGGGCTTCCAATCTGGCAGAGGGCTCCTGGCATCCTCTGTTCAGGGCCAGTTAACCCCAGGGCTGGGGCAGGAGAGGAGCAGAACAGGGCAGAGGCAGCTTCTAGAACACAGTAGTGTAGACATCCCTGCCTGGAGACTCCGGGGAGCCTCCTCAGCCACCAAAGCACTGTCTAAAGGGAGAAAGCAGGGACTTGTCCCTAGCAGAAAATAATACCAATGTAACAGAAAATAGTTACTTCCAGTAGGGAGGCCCAGGCTGTTTCAGAAAGAATTAGAAAAAGATGTGCTCAAGGTGGTTTTGATTGGGGAAGTCAAGAATTCTAGAATGTCAAAGTTGAGAGGGACTTTGAATTCTGGTCCAGCTTTCTTATTTTCCAGATGGAGAAATCATGGGAAGTGACTTGTGGAAAATCTACATCAAAGACAAGATTCACACATAGGCCCTTTGACCCTCGCCCAGCACTCTACATTTGATCACTAACATGTCAGGTTTACCCAATATTCTAGGGCTCCAAAATTCACCAACTCTATGACTTCCCAGTTAGCCCCACTCATGCACATTCTTTTCATGCTGAATTCCCACTCATGCTTTTCTCTCTGTGTTCACAGCTTTCTCCTCTCTCTCTCTCTCTCTCTCTCTGTGTGTGTGTGTGTGTATGGGCAGAGGATTGAATCTATGGCCTGGGGCCTGCTAAGTGGGTGCTTTACTACTGAACTACACCTCCAGCCCTCTTTCTTCCTTCTTTTCTTTCTTTTTTCCCCTTCTTTTCTTTCTTTTCCTCCCCTCCTCCTCTCCTTTTCTCCCTCCCCCACCCTTCCCCTTCTTTCTCCTCCTCCTGTTCCCCTTCCCCTCTTCCCTTCCCCTTCCCCTCCACCTCCTCCTCCTCCCCACCTCCTTCTTCTCCTCCTCCTTCTTCTTCACCAGAGATTGAACCCAGGGACACAAAACCACTGAGACACATCCCCATCCCTTTTAATTTTTTACTTTGAGACGTGGTCTTGCTAAGTTGCTTAGGGCCTCGCTGTGTTACTGAGGTTGGCTTTGGACTTGTGATCCTCCTGCCTCAGCTCTTGTGATGTTGGGATTACAGGCATGCATCACCATGCCCGGGTCCCCTTTCTTTTTTAAATGACCCTCTAACGGGGCTGGAGCGGTGGCTCAGTGATTTCGGCGCTTACCTGGCAAGCACGAGGACCCGGGTTCAAACTCCAGCACCACGTACACAACTAAGTGTTGGAGCAACTAAGCTCATGTGAAAACCTAAAATAAAGTTGTTTCTCTCTTTCTCTGTCTCTCTCACTGTCCCTCTCTCTTTAAAAAAATAAATAAATAAATAAATAACCCTCTAGCAAACTCTGTAGTGTCATGGGCCTCTGTAACGCTCATGGGGGCATGAATGAAAGTCTATAGGTTCCACATAAATAAGGAATGTCCTGGGAATATGTTAGGAAATGGGGAATTCGTAGTTCTTCCTGAGGCTCTGGACTGACCTTCTTATTGTCCACTGTCAGCTCTTCAATCTGACACCAAATTCCATCCTCCAGCGTTTTCACAGTCTTGACCACCTGATTCTCTCTCCGCACCTCCCACTCCTGCCTCCATGCAAGGACTGGAGCTCTAAAAAGTGCTATTGAACACTTGGGCATGTGGATTAATCTTCCTCATTCCATTCCTGTTACTGGCCGTTGCTTCTCCTGCTCAAATCCTTAACACAATTGTGATGCCATTTTGAATTAGAAGAAAAGGTCAAGGATTCTTGGATATCTGCATTCAATAGGGGATATGGGAGAAACAGTAACAGATCACAGGCAGGGTAAAAGATTAGAAGATAGATTTAATCTAGCCGTTTGGCTAGGCTCTCCTGCTGCCTTGCTATGTGTCTGGGGCAAAACCTTTAATATAGTTGTGCTTTAGCATATTATGTATCAGGTGAAGATAATATTACCTGACTCATCAGCCTTTGAGATATTTCAAGATCAAGTACGATAGCAGACAAACTTTTTCTTTACTTAAAAATACTGAAAAATAATAATACCGCTACACACAGACATTGAATATTACGAGTGCCCTCTGAGATACATTGGGAAGCAGTTAACTGCTAAACTGAGTCTGAATTTCTTCTCCTTTTATATCCTCTAATATCTTCTCTTTTGGGGAGAGGTTGCTGATATGCAGTGCCATAATGGTTGTCATGAGATCCACAGTCTAGAAGGGGCTGAATAATCTCATGTTTAATATGAAGAAAAAAACAGGGGAAATAGCAATAGGAAGAGGTTCTGGGCTCACTTCTCTCACCTCAACATTCCTCAGCCATCTGAACCTACAGATTAGATCTAGGTTAGGACTAGGGTTAGGGTTGGGGTTCCAGTTAGAAACGTAGAGAATTTTGAATTGGGATCCAGGTTTAGGTAAGGATTAGAGTTAGTAGTAGGCTACTATTAAGCTACTAGTGAGTAAGTAGGCTCAAGTTCATTTTTTTTTTAAAGAGAGGGAGAGAGTGAGAGATAGAGAAAGAATCACTTTTATTTATTTTCTCATCTGATTTTTGTTTTTCCAACACTTAGTTGTGTATGTGGTGCTGGGGTTTGAACCCAGGTAGGTTCTCATGCATGCCAGTAAGTGCTCCAACCACCAAGCCACTGCTGTAGCCCTCAAGTTTATTTTTAAAATTAGGGCTAATCTTAATTTAAGTAGGTTAAGGTTGAGACTGCATTTTTCTTTCTTTCTTTTTGGAAAGGCAGAGAGATGGAGAGAATGAATTTTATTTATTTTTTGTCTGTTCTTCGTTTCTCCAACACTTAGTTGTGTATGTGGTGCTGGGATTTGAACCTAGTCCTTGAGCGTGCCAGGCAAGTGCTTCAACCGCTGAGCCACCACTCCAGCCCTGAGACTGCATTTTTCAATCTTGGCAATATTAACCTTTTAGCATGGCTAATTGTGTTGTGAGAAGGACTGCTCTGTAATATTTTAGGATGTTAATCAGATCTTTAACCTTTATCCATTAAATTTTTAATAGTACTTACTCTCTCTTTGCATGTAAGAACCAGAAATATCTCCTCTCTTTTTCAAAGTTTTCTTGAGGGAGAGGATCATCTCTGGTTGAGAAACACTCTGTTAAAAATAAGGATTAGTCTCAGAAGGCTGAGGCAGGAGGAGCACAAGTTTGAGGGTAGCCTGACCAATTTAGTGAGAACCTGTCTCAAAAAGGATGGGAAGGGACCGGGGGCTTAGCTCAGTGTAAAGCACCCTTGGTTCAATCCCCAGTACTGAGAAAGAAAGAGAGGTGGGGGAGAGATTAAGGTTAACGTTAAGGTTACATTCATGGTAGGACAGGGTCCCATGTTAGGTGATGTTTAGATTTTGAGTTGGGTTCAACTTTAGGATCAGAATTAGGATTGGGGAACAATAAATATTCAGATTAGGGCTACAGATAAGGTGAAGTCTCAGGTGCAGACAAGGTTTTGTGTTTGTACTTGCTTACATTTATGCTAGCACCTTGCAGAGATAAATGTATTGCCGTGAATTTCGGGTCTAAACTGGGACAGTGATGGGGCTGTCACACTGCTGCTGTCTTTGTTCATTAGCACTATGTCCCATAGCTGTAGCACAGGAGAGCTTCCTGGAGAATGCTGAGGTCTGTTGAGAGTGACTCTAGATTGGCCTTCAGGGGTATGGAAGGTGATCGTTTGGGCGTCTCTATTCTCTATACAGCATAAAGACTCTTGGAAACTGGCCTGGGCGTGTGCGTGCGTGCACGTCCTCTGTGCCAAGTGATGATTTAAAACTTATTTCACATCCCTGTTTGCATACCATGTCCACAAAGTCCCTCATGCCTAAGGGTTAGGAAACCAATTCCTATGTGAGATCTCTCCTGTCAAGGTGTGCAGGTACAAGAAAGCTCACCTGGAAGAAGGGATTCCTAGGGATAGTACAGAAATATGATACAAGGACCCCAGCCATGGGAAGATCTTGAAGCTGAAAGTCAGGACATCAATTTATTTTTATTTTTATTGTCTTACTGTGTGTGGAATTGCAGACATCTCCCTGCCTTGGTTTTCCCATCTGTAAAAACTTCTTGAATAAACCTTAACTGAAACTCTCCATCCAGCCCCGAGTTAATTGGGAATAAGTTCATTTCAACATGCTTTTGAAGTATTTGGGAGGGGAAGGTGCTGGGTCAACCCAAAATATTTTTATTATTCTTTGTTTCCAGAAGGACAGAGTATACAGAGCTTCACCCAGTGCAGCACCCATCTGCTCATGTGAGAGGACACAGGAGGAATGGGGGTGCCAGAGGCATAAGCAACAGAGAGGGAGCTATGCTTCACCAGCCTGTCAACATGTCATTAGGGTGTTCCTGTGGGAACCAAGAGCAGAGGCAGGAGGCAGGAGATGTGGGAGGGAGGGGGGAGGGAGGAAGAAAGAGAAATGGAAGAGATGAAGGGGTCCATGCCAGTACCGCATTCATCCCTGTCACGAGGAGAGCTCTATCAAACCAAGGCCAGGCCTATAAATCAGGCCATAATTAGTTGCAAAGAGAAAGCTTTAACATCCTCATCAAATTGATTAATACATCTTGTAGCTCAGGACAGGCCAGCCCTGCCTTGGAAAAACTGTAAGCTGGCCCAGCTAGATGGGAGTGGAGTAGGGAGAAGGGACAGCTCTAGCCAGGGCAGCACAGAGCCAGGTGAGTTTGCTCCCTGCTTACTCACTTGAAGAAGGCTCTGACAGGTGGCAGGTGAGACCACTTAGTCCAGAGCCTGAACCCTGGAAAATCAAACAAATACATTGGTTTTCCCAGGAATTAGCCCTGATATCTACCACCAACAAGTTTTGTTTTCTTCCTCTAGATCTCAGTTTGACCATCTGTAAAAGGACAAGTTGGAGCAGAGGCATTTTAAATTTCCTTCCAGTTCTGACATCATAAATGTCTATGAGCTGAATAGACAAAGATTTTGTGGGGGGGTCATGGACTGGGAAGACCTGATATAAAATCAGTTTGTAGTGGCTGGAACAGTGGCTCAGTGGTTGTGACGCTTGCCTGGCGGCATGTGCGAGGACACAGGTTCAAACCCTAGCACCACATATACAACGAAGAGTAGGAGCAATGAAAGCCACATGAAAAACTAAATAAAGTTAATTTTTTTTCTCTCTCTCTCTTAATTCAGTTTCTAGGACTTCCAAGGAGAGTTTGGGTTAAGCTTAAGTAATTTGTTCTTGCTGCCAGATTGGAATTACCAAGCATGACCGTGTGTCCTTTCCTGAGATCTGAGCAGTAGATGCCCTCTATACTCAGTGCAAAGAGGAAAGGTCTGCTTGGGTTCATATCCTGGTCATGTGTTTGGGGAAAGTTGCTTAGCCCCTTCAGCTTCCTCCTTTGCAAGATAGCTATAATAATGCCTTACTGAGCATCTATGAAGAATAAATAATATAAGATACGTATAAAGGGCATAGCTTCGTGCCTAGCAATTAGCAATAACCATTATTGCTATTGTGCACATCACTCCTTTTCTTCTTTATTCTGTGCTGGGGATAGAACCTCAGGCCTCATGCATGCTAGGCAAGTACTCTACCACTGATCTACATTCTCAGTCTGTATTATTTTATTTTGAGACAGGGTCTCCCTAAATTGCCCATACTGGCCTTTAAGTTGCAGTCCTCTTGTCTCAGCCTCCCAAGCAGCTTGCATATGACTTTTTTTTCCTGTTGGGCTTTGTGAATGCCATGGACAAGTGCTTTACCATTGAGCTACACGCCCCCAGCCCTGAACATGGCTCTTGATGTCTTAACAATGGCATCTAAATCACATGGAGACTAAAAGGTAAAGTACAGTGAAAAAGTGAATCTGTGCTTCCTTATAGTGTGTCCAATTTGCCATTCTCCCCAAATATAAAATGAACAGACAGCATTTTATTTTGGATTTAAATAAACATTTTGGATTTAAATGACTTGGGTTCAGATTACACCTTCTCAATTTGTGAATTTTCTGACTTTGTACAGGATTCTTCTCTCTGAGCTTCCCTTTTCCTAAAGAAGAATGTTTTTAGCACCCAATCAGATAGCAGGTATAAAAGATCCTTATGAAATATAAGGCATGATTTAAATAAAAAGCACTTTGTAAGCAGTGTTCTGGGATCAGACACTCATGGCTCCTGCTGACTGTTCCTCAAGTCCCCTGGGTTCTTTACAAGCCCCTGGAACGTGCTCCGTTACTTGAAGAGCTCCTGTGTCCTTATATCTTCTATGGATTCATATTTCCTGTTTTCTGCTCTAACAAAATTTCTGACCTAGCTGCTTATAATAAATGAAAAATCCTCTTTGATGGTGTTTGGAACACATGTATGCTGATTTAATGACGTGGTCCAATATCCATTATTGCCTTCTTTTATAATAATTGAACTGCTGAACATATGACTGTGTACACACACACACAGACACACACACACATACACACATTTCCCAGCCTCCTTTGCTGTTAGGGATGGTCATGTGACTAAGCTCTTTTTTTTTTTTAAGAGAGAGAAGGACGGTGAGAGAGAGAAAGAGAATCAATTTTATTTATTCAGTTTTTCTATGGCTTTCGTTGCTCTGACACTTCATTGTGTACATGGTGCTGGGGTTCAAACCCGTGTCCTCGCACAGGCCAGGCAAGTGCTGTAACTGCTGAGCCATTGCTCCATCCCCATGATTAAGTTCTTGGTAATGGAATGCAAGCGGAAATTATGTGGGCCACGTATGGGCTAAGACTTTCAGAAATGGGCATGCTTTGCCCACACTTCTTCTTTTTCTTGAGATCCAGGACACAGGTGCTCTCCCACAATCTCCTTAGACCTTGCAGACAAAGGTCACAACCCAGGGAATGGATATAAAACAAGATAGAAGAAACTTGGGCCACTAGATGACAGCATGGGGGAGAGCCCACCTGGAACTTAGACAGTTTGGTGAGGGCTCAGGGACCACAGGTCTGGAGGAATAGTCTGGAGATGTCCCAAGGACTTGCTGTGAGCCTCAGGAAGAGGTTTATAAGGTATGAACACTGCTTTCTTATGCTTCTGGTCCCCAAGCACAACGGACCCTCACTGGGTTGGCTTCCCCATCAGTTTGTCATCATTCGTCAAGAGTTTTACAGAGCCTACGACATTTAGACAGCCTCCCTCCTAACACTCACCCTCTCCCCTTTTGGAATGTGGTTCTGGGCAGACTCAGAGTTGCTGTTTAAAATGTTTAACTGAGCAGATGGTTTGGAATGTGAGGACTGAATACCTCCTTTCAAAAGCCAAGAGTTATGGGAGTCCAGCAGCCATGAGATCAGGGGAGAGAGAGGAGTGAGGGAAGGGCATGGTGCCAAATAGCCACAAGTGGGGAGCCCGAGTGGGGAGGAGGGGTGGCCTCACTTTGTCACACCACTGGCCCGAATCTCAGGGCAGGACTAGAAGGTAAGTGCCAGTTGCAAAAGCTCCCACCTCATCTCACAGCTCACCAAGTATTATGGCCTTGCACATAAAATCCAGAGCGCTAAGCTGCCAGGAGCGTTAAACTCAAGGAGCTGTGACCAGAAGCAGGTGGGCTCTGGGGACACAATGAGGAGGCTGCTGCAGCAGGGCCAGCAGCTCCCTTCAGACCCTCATGGCTCTCAGGCAGCAACTGAAACCAAGCAGGAAACAGCCCTTGCCCCGAAACCCACCTCTGCCTCTGGCCTCTCCCCAGTGGGAGCGTTTAGGGGAGTCCTGCGCCTCCTTAGCAGGAGCTGGACTGCCTCTGAGCAGAAAATAAATGCTTTCAAGCCACATAAATCAATGAAAATTAGTAGGAGTCAAAGTAAAGATCCATCCTTCACCACTTGGGTGTTTGAGCCAAGGTTCTTCTCCGTGATTTAGAGCCGTATAATTGAGTGATCCCATCTAAGTTGCCGTTTTTTTTCATCCTCCTTTTCCTTTCCAGACAAAGTTCTTTCCTATGAGGCAGGTGCCCACAGGCCTCTAGCTCCTCTGGCTAGAAGCAGGTGTGAGCACCTGTCAGTTTGGCACCCTGATGGATCTCTGTGCTATCTGGGTTCACCTCCTCCCTGCCTGCCCCTTAATGAATAGTCTGCCCCAGGGTAGGGATGAGTTGTGGGTGGGGAGAAACCATTCTTCATAGCTGCTGTCACCCATCCTCACAGAAGTGGAGAGGTGTGGCTGCTAAGCCCCAGGTGAAATGTGGCAGCATCCCAGAGGTGTGTGTGTAGGGGCTGGAGTAAGAAGAACCTTTGACCTCTCTCCTCTGAGTTGGGGAGAAGATGGATAATATTATGATCATCTCAAAGGATTCAATTCCTCCCATCCATCTCTCCAGCCCCTTCCAAAGATAGGGACTAACTCCTGTGATGTGCTGGAAAATGTGTAATGGCTCTCTAAAAAGATAGTCCTGCCCTGATTTGTATCCTTTCCTACTTTTAATACCTTTGCCAGATTAGGAACATAATCTAGCAGTTGATGGAATTATGAAGTGAGATTCAGAGAAGTTAGCTGCCTGGATTCACATTAAAACAAAATCAAAATAAAACAAAGCAAGCAAGCAAACAAACAAAAACAAGGCCCAGGGGGACAATGTGGTATAAGGAAATGAAGGCAGAGTTCAGAGTCAGAGAGACACAGGTTCAAATCCCATCTCTGTCACTTAGTGGCTGCATGATCTATACAACCTTGAGCAAATTTCCTTAGCTCCTTAAGCCTCGGCTTTGAGTTTAATTTCATTTGCAATGGAAATAATGATACTGTCTCAGAGTTCTAGTGAAGATTAAATGAAATAATCTGTGTTAAGGTCCTAGCACTCAATGTCTAGAACACAACATTTGTTCATAACATGAGAACTTCCTGCGTCTCAGATATCTTCACTCAAGACTGTACAGCAAGCTACAAAAGGAATCCAAACCTTAACCTGGTCTCCTAATTCCTGGTATCTAGCTCAGGAATCAACCCACTCATTGCTCTCAATCTGGATGACTTCTGGATGGCAGAGAAAACAGACTTAGTAGGAACCTCTAGGAGGTCAACTAGGACATGCCCTCTCTGGAGAAAGAAGAAGCCTGGCAGCATGGTGGATGCCACATCTATTGCCAGCTTCAAGACCTGACTCAGTCACTTACAAGTTCTGACCCTGGGCAAATCCCTAGGCCTCAGAATCCTCGGTATAGGTTGCAAAGTTGGTTGTCATTCTTGCCACAGGGTGACTCTGAGATTCAAGGGAAATAGTGGATGACAAACCCCCTTTGTAAAAGACTCTATATGTATAAGGAAATGGTAACAATTTTACCAACAGAATTTCTCTTGGAAAGGGAATTCTGCTCAGAAGAATGCCTTGATATGTGTTTATCATAAAACAGATATTACCAACACTTTAGAGAATATTGCTCTGCATGAGACAGAAAGAGAAGAAAGAAAAGAGGAGAACGCAGAAAGGCCAGGAGTAGTGAGGGGACTAGTGAAACTCCATACTGTTGGACTGACCAACGCATGTTTAAAGAACAATGATGATAACTGTGTCCATTAAAGTTGAGTGTGCTATATACTATAAGCTCTTGCACCTGCACCCCTATAAGATCTTTGGGTATATCCATTCAACTCCCATTTTCAAGTACTGGCCACGTGATCTGGTGGTTGGCACACATTCTTTCCTTTAGTCCTCTCATGGCTTTTCATGGATGAAGAAATGGGGGCTCAGAAAACTTGGATATTGGGCTGGAGTGGTGGCTCAGTGGTTGGAGCACTTGCCGGGCATGAACAAGGACCTGGATTTGAACCCCAGCATCACATGCACAACTAAGTGTTGGAGAAACAAAGGCCATACGAAAAAATTAAAAAAATAAGTAAAATTGAATTTCTCTCTCTCTCTCTCTTTCTCTCCTCTTTCTCTTTCCTAAAAAAAAAAAAGAAAAGAAAGAAAACTTGGATCTTGTACTCAAGGTCACATAAGCAGTCGCTTGTGGAGGAGGGATTTCACTCAGGGCTTAGCTCTGAGTACTGTTGTATATTGCCCCTTGAGACTTAGGTTTTTCTGTTTTCGTTTTTTGTTTTGTTTTGTTTCTGGGCATCAAACCCAGGACCTTGTGCATGTCCAGCATGCACTCTGCCACTGTCCCATATCTCCAGCTGAGGGCTTCAGTTTTATAGGTTAAAAGGGTAACTTAACTCTGGGCCCTCAGCTTTTCTAGCTTGGTCTTTCAGATACTTGACAGATGAAGGAGGTAACAAATGTAAAGTACTTTGAGAACTTTTAAACAAACAATCCTATTTTGAAAGTAAGCTATTATTAATACCACGTCCCACATGCTAAAAGCACTGTTTATCCACCCTGACCTAAGCTGCCAGAGAGGACGCCTCACCTCTCCTGGTTAGTTTATACTTCTAGCCAAGTGCCATGTCTATTCCACTTTGCATTTTCTCAACAGAAACCAAGCACATGGATCTCCCTTCAAACTATCCAAATCCAAATACTATGATCATCTCAAAGGATTCGATTCCTCCCATCCATCTCTCCAGCCCTTTCCAAAGATAGGGACTGACCCAGTTCTCCAGAAAAACAGTCCTGTCCCGATTTTTAGTGCTTTTCAACTTCTTTGATGTAAACACTCCTACCAAGCTTGATTTCAAGCTATCTTCCTGGCATCACTAAAGGCAGAACCGGAAGAGATGTACAATACTTATATACAGTATCTCTACCATATAGATACAACAGACAAAAATAACCCCAAAAGGTTAGGTAGTAGCAGAACTTAATAAAATAATTTGAGAGTGAAGACATTTAATGTATATATATATATATATATGTAAATATATAATATGTTTTTTACTTAATTATAAATTTATATGTTTTTTCTTTTTAAAAACAATAGTTTTAAAAAATCTTGAGAATTTGTCTTTTTGAGTATACTGGGAATTGCACCCAGAGATGATCTATCACTGAGCTAGACCCCCAGCCTTTTGTTATTTTTATTTTGAGATGGGATTTTGCTAAGTTGCCCAGGCTGGCTTTGAACTTGTGATCCTCCAGCCTCAGCTGCCTGAATTGCTGGGATTGCAGACATGAACCACCACACCTGGCAATTCTTGACAATTTAACAGTAGGTGCTCACAGTTCAGAATGGGCAGCTCCAGTCTACCCATGTGACCCGTGCTAGCACACACCGACGGTCTAGAAGCTGAGGCATGTTGGAGAAAGTGGTAAGTGCTCCTGTGATGTCTTGTCTTTTCTTTTTAAACAACTTTATTTAGTTTTTCACATGGCCTTAGTTGCTCCTACACTCAGTTGTGTACGTGGTGCTGGGGTTTGAACCCAGGTCCTTGTGCTTGCCAGGCAAGTGCCGAATCCACTGAGCCACTGCTCCAGTCCATGTGTTTTCTTTTCTATTCCAGAAATAAGAATTGCACAATATACAGTGTTCTGGAGTGCAAATAGTTATTTCTCTCTCCAAGATTCCTCAATTGGAAAAGCTCAAGTAGGCTAATTCCCTAACCATGAGCAAGAACTCATTCTGAGTCTGTTCTTCGGGATGCTGAGTTAAATTCAGGGTCCTGTTGGGAAATGGATGGCAAATTTGAATGGCATTTGTGAAGTGTTTAATAAAGTCAGATTCACAAAGATACGGGCGGGATTCTGAGAACTGCACAAGGTTTGGTGAAGTCTGCCAGAGTGGGAGCCATTGCCATTCCAGGCCTGACAGCTTGGGGAAGGAGCCATCAGAACACCCGGAGCTGCAGGAGGACCAGAAGCTGTGGCCTTAGACGCGGCCACTAACCAACCTGAAGTCACCTGGCATGAAGTTGGGGGAATAAAGATCCTGAGTTCACATTTCCCCTACCCTTAACCCCCTTCAGAGACTTGCTGCATGATATAACTGCATCCCCAAAATTTCAGGTAAATCGCCATTATGGTAAAGTCCTTATTTCTGTTTCTTTTCTTTTCTTTTTTAAAGAGAGAGAGGGACAGTGAAAGGGAAAGAAAGAATCAATTTTATTTAGTTTTTCATGTGGCTTTCATTGCTTCAGCACTTCGTTGTGTAGGTGGTGCTGGGGTTTGAACCTGCATCCTTGTGCATGTCAGGGCAAGCGCCATAACCTCTGAGCCACCACTCCAGCTCCAAGTGCTTATTTCTTGTGCACTAACCATTGATTGAGTCTAAAAAGAAGCCAGATAAATCCAACCAGGGAACCTGCTGAAGCAATTCATAAAGGTAGAGAGTTATCACTTCTTCACACTAACAGCAGAGTGGATGGAGGGAGAGGATGGAGGGTGCATTTGGAAGGGCAGAGAGATTGTTCAGCTCAGTTTTGTGATGACTCATTATAGAAAGTCACTTCTGTCACAGCATCTAGACTAATGTTTCTGAAACTTCAACTCAAATCACCTAGGGATTAAAAGATAATTTCTGTTTTAGTAGGTCTAGGGTGAGGCCTAAGAGCCAGGGGGTGCTGATGCTGCTGGCCTGGGAACTATTCTTGACTCCATCCCACGCCCAGTGGGCTCATCTAGCTAGGGGAATCAGGGCCAGAAAAACCTCCTTAGTCTTCCCTTCTTACTTCATACATCTTTTTTCTTTCCTTCTACAATATATCTTTCTGGAGGCTGGACAAGTGGCTCAGTGGTAAAGCACTTGCCTGGCATACTCACGGACCCAGGTTCGATCCCCAATACCACATATACAACTAAGTGGAGGAAAAACAAAAACAGATGAAAAGATAAAAACTAACTCTCTCTCCCTCTCAAAAAACAAGCAAAACAAAAAACAAAAGTAAACAAACAAACAAAAACCTTTCTGGTGCAACCCAACCTTCTAGTAACACCCAGGATGATGTTCCTTGTCTCCCTGCTCTTCCATGGCCAAGCTGGAAAAGGGTGGGCTTTTGGACCCCTGGCATTTTAAGGCAGATCTCTCCATAGTAGGAAATCCTTAGGGATGTTCCTAATTCCCTATAACCTCCCCTATTTCTTTTTCTCCTCCTTTTCATCCCAGACTTCGGGAGAAAGCCAGTGAACTCCCAAAAAGAAAAAGTTGTCAGCCAAACCATGGGATAAGATATGGAGGGAGAAATGCCCCCATTCCTCATTAGGATTTTTCCTGGGGTGAAATAACAGCCCAATGGCACTTGTGTGACTTTTAGTGCTGCAAGGGTGTCATTACTGATGGACTCTGGCTATAATCGAGGCCCTGCTCCATCCCAGCACCTCACACAAGCACTTTGGAAGGCATAGCTCTGGAAACTGTTCACAAACTCTGAACATTAAATAAGAGATGAGTTTGGGTATGTATCACGGATGAGGACTGCCAGGGGAAACGGCTCATGGAAAGTATTCCCATTCCAGGACATGTAGAAAGCAGAGACGTTCCCATTTCTGATTAATAGGAACCTTCATTCAGCAGGTGATGAGAGCCAGCAAGCAGGTTAAGATTTCATTTCTTAAAGGGCAAAGATGCATGGACTCATGAGATTTAGGAAGGAGATCGTATGGTCAGCTCTGTTTCAAAGCAGAAGGAAGTGGCTGTGGCTTTAACATCTGGACACTTGGTCACATTGCGTGGCATAAGAAAGGTTGGCCCTAGGGCTATCCCCATTCGTTCCAGAGGTGATGTGGGGGTGTGTGCTGGAGGGCATCTATATATGATTATGTGCATGGAGTGGGCAATGTGTGCACAGCTGGAAGACAGATCGAGATGGTTTAAACATAATTCCTTCTCCTCAGGAATTTGGACAAGCGTTTGAAAGCACTTCTGAGACTTCCAGTGTCAGTGATATTCATTCACTACAATCCCCACATGGCATAATTTGCATGCACATCCTGGGGATGGCTTGTTAGTAAGGATAGCTATAGACCCTTTCTAGTGTGAGACCTCCCCCCACTAGGGGACATGTGGCCAGTGGCCAGGGGACAGTTCTACTTGCTCCTTTTCCTGAGAGAAAGCAGAAGAGAATAAGTCTCCAAATTCCAGAATAGTGAATACACATCCATAACACTCACTGTCCGTTTATTTGGCACGTATAATAAAAACACCGAGGCCGTGGAGCAATTTACAGTTTACGAGGAACTCTTCAAGTACATCACCACGTTTAATTTTTACAACAAATGTGTGCGATAAAGTGAGGAAGTTTTATCACCATTTTACAAACAAGCAATGTTTGTTCAAAGAAGTTAAATAATTTACCTAAGATCATAAGACTTAGATAACAGAGCTAGGACTGGAGTTCAGGTTTCCTGAGTCCTAATACAACGCCCCTTCTTTAAGAAGCCTTCCTTTCCACATACTTGTTTGTCTAGAAGCTAATTTCTCATTATTTTAAAATTTTGTCCCCTGATAGATATATAATTGCCCCTGGAGCACGGACTTGGTCTGTCTTATTTGCTAACATCTCTCCAACACCTAGAACAATATCTGATACATAGTACATGCTTAATAAAATTACGTTGGATGAGTGAATAAACAAAATAGATCATATGCTACCAGAAGGTGGGGCTCTAATTTTGGTTGTTGGTTTTTCCCCCAGTAGTTACACAATGGGAGAGTAAATGTAATTGATAAGAAAAATGATCTAATATGCAGCTGGTGTGATGATCACCCTGGAAGGTAAAGTGTTTTCAGGAAGAGTGTCCCTGTACTATGGTTTCCAGAATTCTGAGCTCTGACTTTTATACTTAGTGCTCTCATGGCCTTCAGCTGCCCCCTCTCATCCTCAGAGTTAAGACCTTTGTCCAGAAGTCCCGGGCTGCATCTTTTTGATTTAGGAAATAGGCACTCTGGAGCCTCATAACAATGGTTTGCATCTCCACATGTTCCCACTGCCACCAGAAATCATAAAACGGTTTGTTTCTTTTGGCAGCCTCCACCCAACAGTTCCCCATGTGTGTGTTGCTTTCTTCAATTTTCCCCTCTACAAAATCTGGTCATGTTTAATAACAATAAATCAGAGAAGAGATTGCAGCCCGGAAGAGAAGTCTGGGGCAGCCAGGGTTTCCACATCTGGGGCCCATTCGGGTTGAAGTGATGACAATTCCTAATAAATGTTAATAGAGAGCCTCCTCAGATTCATATACTCCAGCCATAATTTAGCCTGTCTCCATGCCAGATGACCTTTTGAACATCCAGAATACACCCATCATAACACCAGCTACAGCTCTGGATTACTTCCTGCATATGAAGTGGAAAAAACAGGGCTTGTTGTTATTGATTGCATTGCTCCATTTTCTCTGCCCAGGATTTTTCTTCAAAGGCTCCCAAAGCCTTGGGCCCCCTAGCCACCCAGGTGGTTAGAGGTGAGGAGTCTGATTAAAGGATGCTACCTTCTGGGGCTGGAGCGGTGGCTCGGTGGTTATGGTGCTTGCCTGGCATGCGCAAGTACACGGGTTCAAACCCCAGCAACCCACGTGCACAACTAAGTGTCAGAACAATGAAAGCCATGTGAAAAACTCAATAAAAATTGATTCTCTCTGTCTCTCTCTCACTCACTGTCCTTCTCTCTTTAAATAAAAAAAAGGATGCTACCTTCTACTGCTAAAGGAGGCCTCTCTAAGAAGTCTGACAGCCAGCACTGGTCCCACAAGAGATGGGGCTGGACATCCAAACTCTCCCTTTTCTTGGCTTCTGAGACCCTTGGCAGATCTTGCTTGCGCTAAACTTTTTGCCAGTCATGGTTCCCTCACCTGTGCCTTCTAACCAAGCAGTCTGCAAGCCTGGCTGCTTTTCGGCTTCTCCCTTCCAATAGCCATCACTTCTATGGGTCTAATATCCAGATGCACTTTCTCTCTGATCTCTCTCTATCATATGCTAGGGATCAGACCCAGGGCCTTGTGCACGCTAGCCAAGAGCTCTGCCACTGAGTTGTAACCCTGCTCCCTAAACTCTCCTTTTAACTCCCACTGTCACCCCATACTTTAGGACCGTATCCTCTTTCACTTGGAAATTACTTTCTAGTTGGTCCCTGCTAAATCAACCACAAACATGGCAATCATATACAGCACCCAATCCAAAACGCTATCTTGATCATGTCCTTCCCTAGCTCAAAATTCTTCAAGAGTACATTACTATGCAAACATTATTGTTTTTTTAAGAGAAAGAAAGAGGAACAATGAGGGGATGGGAGGGAGAGAGAATCAGTTTTATTTACTTTTTCATCTGGTTTTTTTTGTTGCTCTATCACTCAGTTGTGTACGTAGTGCTGGGGTTCAAACCCGGATCTTCGTGTATGCCAGGCAAGCGTTGTAACCACTGAGTCACTGCTCCAGCCCTGATGTTTTTGTTTTTCAAAGCTTTTTTATTTTCCCAGTAAGGTGCCATTTATAACAGGCCAAATATATATGTCCCACCCAAATTCATCTATTTAAATCCTAGCCCCTAAGGTGATGGTATCAGGAAGTGGGGCCTTTGGGGTGTACTTGGGCCATAAGAACAGAGCACTTATGAATGGAATTAGGGTCCTTATAAAACAGATTCCAAAGAGATAGCTCATCCCGAGGAAGCAGGCCCTCATTAGACACCATGTCTGCAAGCATCTTGATTTTGGACATCCCAGCTTCCACAACTGGGAGAAGTAAGTTTCTATTGTTTATAAGCCACCCAGTTGATGGTGTTTTGTTACAACAGCTGGAATGGACTAAGACATCATTGAACTGCCTAAGATTTTTTGCATTACAAATTTCATCTCTTTTTCATCACTTCCTCTTTCCTGATTTAGTGACATGCCTTTATCATTTATTTAATGATTCTTTTTTTGAGCAACTGCTATATTCCAGAGTCTTCTGAGAGCTGGAGGAGAAAGAGACAAAGATGAAAAAAGTTGTCCTTGCCCATAAAAAACCATTTCTAGTGGGAAAAACAGACATACAAAAAAGAAAAAAAAAAGACAGGCAAGTAGATAAAATAATTGCAAACTGCAGTAAGAACTAGGAGAGAGAGAGGTAGGAGAGAATAAGAGAATTCTACACTGTCTGAGTCAGGTTTCCAGACTCTCATCTCTCGTCTCTCTATTGGTACTTCTCTGGTTCCCAAAGAAGACTATTGCTCAGGGATCCACCTTTGAATAGCTTCTGATACTTTGTAAATACAAGTAAATTCCTGAGTGCATCTCTAATTTATTGGACTGAATAAATATTAAATCAAGCTACATTTTTGGACATGTAGAATCAAGGATGTGATCTAGTGACTCTTCATTTGAACTACAGGTCAAATAAGGTACAAGGGATTTAGGTTAGACACAGTGAAGAATTTTCTGGCAAAAGACCAGCAGAGGGGCTGGAGCAGTGGCTCAGCAGTTTCGGGGATTGCCTGGCAAGCACAAGGACCCAGGTTCAAACCCCAGCACCACGTACGCAACTAAGTGTCAGAGCAACGAAGGCCATGTGAAAAACTCAATGAAGTTGTTTCTCTCTTTTCCTGTCTCTCTCACTGTCCCTCTCTCTTTAAAAAAGAAAAAAAAAAAAAGACCAGTGGAACAGGTATTTAAGGAAGTGGATCAGTCGATTTTACTACAACAATGCTGCATAACTAATAACCTAAACTCTCAGATATTTACAACATTCATTTGTTTTTTTTGGTGTTTTTAAAATATATTTTTAATTAAGAAGTTGAGTTGTTGTACAATCATAAATGCAGGGGCTGAAGCAGTGGCTCAGCAGTTGCAGCACTTGCCTGGCAAGCGTGAGGATGCAGGTTCAAATCCCAGCAGCAAGTACACAATGAAGTGTCAGCAACGAAAGCTACATGAAAACTAAATAAAACTGATTCTCTCTTTCTCTCCCTCTTTCTCACTGTCCCTCTCTATCTTTAAAAAAACATAAATGCATATAAAGTAATAGTATGATATGCTTTGATCCTAGACCATAGTTATCCCCACATCGCCACACCCCGTCTCTTGATTCTTCTATATTATGCCCGACATTCATTTCTCGCGCATGGGTTTGTGCACAAGTGTCAGTGACTTTGCTCCAGCTTGCAGGTCTTGTTCAGGTCTGCTGCATGTAACTTCTCATTCTGGAACACAGACTGAGGTGACAGGGTAAAGGGGAGACCGGAAAAGTCCAAACCAAGTCAAGTAAGCAGAGTTAGCACCTCTGCTTGCATTCCATTGGCCAAAGCAAGTCACACGGCCAGGCCTATCATCAATGGAGTGGGGAAGTTTCTCCCTCTATAGAGGGGCCTGGAGGAAAGTGAATGTTTGCTCAAAGGTAATATATTTTACAGGAGGGAGGTTACAGAGTTTCCTCCACAAGTGGTCTTTACACGGAGAAGAGTTGCTATCTATCCAGGTTCCTCAGGGTCCCATATTACCTAAAGTATAGCAAAGGAGGACCAGAAGACACGATTTCTTAAAGATGCCTATTTTGGTACAAGAGCAATGTAATTTGTGTTTGATATCTGGTCACCACAGAAGCCCCTTTTTCCTTTTCCACCAGAGCTGTGCCATGGGAGTGATTTCCAGGGCAAGGCTTAATATCAGAGTCTCTGTGTGATTGTATACAAGTGACAGTCACACAGCAGACATAAATACAGAAGAGGCTCTGATAGCATCTGGGAACAGTATTCCTGCCATCAGGCCAGCTTTGTCTGCCACTGCAGTGCAGTTAACTCTGGAATGAAATTGGAAAGCTAACTGATGGTCAGAGGGGACTGGGAAGATTTTCATTTGTAACTGAGACAGGCAGAGTATAGTGAAAGGTGAGGTAAAAAAAGATTTTACCATTGGCTAGATAAATTCAGTTAACAAATATTTATACACTGTATTGAATTACCTCATGACCTTAACATTTGAATGTATTCTAATGGAAAGACACAGCTACCATGATGAACTCATACCTTTAGCAGTTTTGACTCCAAGGCTTCCTATTCTGTACATTCTTGATGATAGATGACCTTTCCCTGTCCTTAACCCTGGCTCTTTCTTCTCCAGACACTCCCCACTCCCAATATCTGCTACCAAGAACCCCTTAGGTGCCAACCAGAGTGCCCTCCTTAGACCAGAAGCATCTGGTCTCAGGTGATACACCTGAGTGAATATTAGAAATGCAAGTTTTTGGGCTGCTCCCCCAGATTTGCTGAAACAGAATCTCTGATGGGATGTGAGCTGTATCCCAGGTGACTAATTTCTTAAGTTCTTGGAATGATAATTCATGCACATGCACTGAAGTTTGAGAGCCATTGTGATTCTGCCTCAACAGGTCTAGGGTACAACCCGTGACTTGCAGATGACCATGATACTGCTCCCTGCATATTATACTTTGAGTAACACTGCCTTAGAACTCAGTCACATGTATATGAAATGATGGCCAACAGTTAAACAGGCTTACTGAGGGGTTGGAGATTTAGCTCAGTGGCAGAGTGCTTGCCTAGCACGCACAAGGCCCTGAGTTCAGTCCTCAGCCCTGGAAAAAAAAAAAAAAAAAGAAAAGGCTTACTGGTCTTCAGTGGACAGATGGATGTCTTAGTGAGAGAGTCACTAGTGGTGGAATTTCAGGCAATACACACAGGTTTGGTATTTTTATCAGATGGTGGACCTGGAGTGTCTGAAGCCACACTGTGTGTGATGAATTTTCTTCCAATAGGTATGTAGACCAAATTCTGGCTATGGATGATTAAAGACCGAGTGTGGTGTGGAGAGAAAAGCACCAGGCTGGGAGTCAGGAGACCTGGATTCTAGATTTTGCTGTGTCACTGACAGTGTGACCATGATGGAGTCCCTTGTCTCTCTGATTCTCATCAATAAGCTGAAGATGATGAGAGCTCTGAAATCTCTAGCAGCCCTACTCACCTTTTAAAATTATGCAAGATTGCGATTACCTTTGCAAGGACTTTCTCTCCAGCTAAGTAATGGAGTCTCAAAAATATGAGAACATGAAGCTGCGGACTTAAGGGCCCACAAAGTTAAGTACCTGGTCCTCAGGTATACTGTGAGCCACACATAGAGTTAGGCCTGACCCTATCCGTCCCACATGTTCTCCTCAGTGCAATGCCTGAGCATCCCTACTCTGATCCAGACCTCAGGGTTGGTATCTCTGCCTTCTACTTCCCGTGTGACTTGGATAAATTGCTCTCTTGGACTTGTAACTGAATCCCTTTAAATGAAGATGACAATAAAATCTACCAGATGCAGTTATTACAGGGTTTAAAAGAGTTAATACAGTGCTGGAGCAGCGGTTAGGATGCTTCCCTGGCATGCACAAGGCCCTGGGTTCAAACCCCAGCACCACGGACATAACCGTCAGGGAAACAAAGCCCAGATGAGAAAATAAATAAAATTAATTCTCTCCTCCCTCTCTCTTTAAAAAAAGAGTTAATACACATCAATCGTAAAGGACAGTGTCTGCAACGAGAAAACCATTCGATAAATGGGAAGAGGAACAGGAGGACATAGAATAAAAAGAGGGAGGAGGAGGAGGAAGATGCGTCTGTCCCTGCCATGCTGGAGCGCAAGTTGCAGGTCTCCCTTTCTCCTGTAGGTGGCGCCTCTCCTCGTTGAGCGCGCTACCTGCGTCCCGGCGCGCTTTAGGAAGTAGAGGTTTATTTTACAGCTCTGCTGTTCAGGATCGCTGGGGCGAGTTTCCTGCGATTTCCTGAAACTTATGTCCAGGACAGACAGGTTTTGGGATCTTGAATTTCTCTCTGGAATGGTGTTGCATCCATTCTCAGGTCACGCATCCCCTGCATGTGCGACCCAGGAGAGAGCGCCACATCCAACACCTGAAGGAGGGAGTTCAGTGGGAGTTTCTTTCCTGCTCGGTTAAAATGACAAATTGGTACATGAGCGCTTAATGAAAGATGCTGGAAATGTCCGCGGAGATCAGAAAAATCGCCTCCCTGAGCTGACAGCCAGGCCATCTGCATTCCCGCATTCCTATTAATTCCTTAACAATAAACGACAGGAGCGCCTAGAGGGTTAACAGCTTAATTTAATCTCTGAGATTCCTTCCTGGAGCGTTGAGAATTAGAAAGGCATTTACGAAATGTTATCTGCACACCTGATTTTTTTCCCCATTTGATGTGTTTTCTCCACCAGTCACACCCATTTCTGACATATCTCTACACAGACTCTGTCTCTTTGACTCTGATGAGCGACTGAATATTCTGCCCAAGTGGCTCTTGGGCTCCTTGAACCATGCGGGTTGGTTCCAAGTGTCACAAGATTTGGCTTCTTTGCAGTTGCTCCAAATGTTGGTTTGTATTATTTCCCTACAACCTTTCAGGGAAGGAAAATTTCCCAAACAGATCTAGCTGCCCCTGTTGGGAGTGAATTTCCTCCTTTGGTGGAAAAAAAGCAAAATAGGAAGACATACCTTGTGGTCATCACAACCATCTTGTATAGCCAAGTCAGGCACTGAGTCCCTGGCAGATCATGAATCATTCTTCGGAGATGCCCAATTCTAATGCTAGTTCTCTCATTTTATGCATAAGTAAACAGATCTGCGAATGTTTAACAATTCGTATAAGGTTGTGTATCCAAGTAATGTCAAAGCCCCAAAGTAGGACTCAGGACTCCTTACTCCTTGGGCAAATATTTATTCTCAGATAGGTTTGGTGAATATATTTCATCTTAGCTGCTAACTCCCATCATTATTTGATTGGGGCTGTCCAGGTCCTTGTGGGCTTCTCAGGCTATTTCCTGGGTCAGCAGGAAAGGCCTCAGTGATCATTTGGAGATGTCTTACAGGAATAGGGAAGGAACAAAGGTGCCAGGTATTTTGCTATCCCAGCCATTTCCAGGCTGTTTCTTTGGGTTAAGGCATTTAAAGGCTCCATTAGAATGGAAATGTTATCTGGGAGGAATAATGCATTAAGCCATTATCTGTCATTAACACCTTGACTAGAATGCATTTAAGATTAGTTTGCTAGCTGCCCAGTGCATCCCTAAGAGAATCGGAGTTTTGACTGCAATAGGGGCTTAGGAAAGGACACAGGACTGTGCCTGGGAGGGGTGTAAAGTTTGTGGGCTCAGTGCAAACAGGAGTGAGAATGAAGTCACTGGGTATCCAGTAGTAGGAAATCAGAGGGATCAAGTAAGGGGAAGAAGTGACCCTGAAGGCATTTTTGCCTAATTCTCCCTTTGACTTTGGCACAACATGATTTCTACCCATCACACTGTTGAATCCTCTGCTTCTTTTTCTGTAAAATGATAAATTAGACTACATTGGAGGTTTCCATGCCTTAGAATTACTAGGGAAGATTTTCCTCCCTTAAATACCAATGTCTGTGTTCTACCTCAGATCAATAATATCAGAATGTGTAGGAGTGGACACCCCCACCTTTCTCACCACTTCTCTATAGAACATACTGGTATCGATCATAATATTATCCAGTCCTTATCCACACATAACATTTTATATACTTATAATCCCAGGTTCAGCTTTATTTTTTATTCTTAACATATCAAAGTGTAGAGAGGCAATTAACAGAATACTGAGCCTCAGTAGATTTCACTACCTTGCACAGGAGTATACAGGTCCTATTTTGATTCGTCAGCTGAAAAAAAAAACCACATCCTCCCACCTAGGCAGGAAGTATAAAAGAAGATCAAGCCCATTCAGATGTGTTTTGTTAACTTGTGCTATGTCTCTAAGTATTCTGCCAACTGTAGACTGCTGTTATCTGGAGTCTGATTCCTCCACCCCATCTTGCTAAATAACCTTAGGGTGGTTAGACCTTCATCATACCCTGAACAAGAGGGAACACCCACTTTCTGGCTCTTGCCTTCTTCGGATCCTCAGCACTGATGTTTGTCTTTCTTTGACATCTGCAGAACACTCTAGTGATCCTGTTTCCACAAAAATAGGGAAAAAGGGAGACAGAGACATAAAGAGAGAGAGAGAGAGAGAGAGAGAATTATAAAGCTGAATGTCTATGGGATGAGCCAAATGTGTAAGTATGGAGGGGAATGGCAAATAAAGAAACCAGCAGCTGGGTTAATCACACTGGGGTTAGTGCCTGGCAAAATTTGATATTTAAAAAGATGGCTTTTGGTTAATGGGTTAATACTCCTAACATATAAAGAGTTCTTATAAATCTCAAGAAAATTCTTTTAAAAGGACAACTACCCCCAAAGAAAGGAAGGAAGAAGTATAACAAGTAATTTATAAGTGAAGTAATATGAAAGGCCAATTGATGTGTATATATATATATTTTTTTTTCTTGGTACTGGGGATTGAACCCAGGAGTGCTTAACCACTGAGCCACATCCTCAGCCCTTTTTATATTTTATTTTGAGACAGAATCTTGCTAACTTGCTTAGGGCTTCACTAAATTGCTGAGGTGGGCTTTGAACTTGTGATCCTTCTGCCTCAGCCTACAGAGTCACTGGGATTACAGTGTGCACCACTGCAACTGGCTCAATTGATGCATTTTTTTTTAAACAGAGAGAGGGAGAGAGAGTAAGAGAGAGAGAGAATCAATTTTATTTAGATTTTCCTCTGGTTTTTGTTTTTCTGACACATAGTTGTGTAGGTGGTGCTGGGATTTGAACCCAGGCCCTTGTGCATGCCAGGCAAGCGTTTTACCACTGAGCCATGACTCCAGCCCTCAATTGATGCATTTTTAAAAGTTCATGCTTACAATAATCAAATAAATATTAACAAGAACATATCGATTCTGTCAATCTGACAAAGTTTAAACGGGTTCTAAATATAAATACAGTATCTAAGGTACTCCATAACATTAACTAGCACTTGATATTATTTCTGCTATTTCTGGTGTGCTTTTCTATATTGCAGAGTTTGGACAGTGTAATACCACATTTTATAGAGTTCCTTGGAGCTAGCATTCTGGATGTGCATTCCGATCTACTAATTAAATGCTAATTTTTTTTTTTTTTTAAGTTTGGGTGATGTTGTCAGCTGCTGTCCTGAAGGCTTAGCCACAATTCCTTTGGGTTAGATCCTTTAAATTGCTGAGCCATGTGGCAAATGGTAGACTTTGTTTTTTTTTTTTTTCAGGGCTGAGGACCAACCAGGGCCTTGCCCGTGCTACCAGGGCCTTGCCCGTGCTAGGCAAGCCCTTTGCCACTGAGCTAAATCCCCAACCCTTACGCTTCTTAATAACATCTTTATGGTGCTTTAAATAAGATAAGATAAAAAGTGAGTTTTCTGTAAAACCAGCTGAATGAAAGAGAGTATTTAGTTCCACCTCTAATTCTGACTTTAGGGCCGTGAACAGGTTACCTATCTCTCTGAGTCTGTTTCCTCACTTATACTGAGAGAGAAATGAGATTTATGAGATGACTCTTGCCTCTCCAATAGCCTAGTCCCATGTTAATCAAACAAACCACTGACTCCTGTCTCCTTAGGAGAGATGGGCGTGCAGGTGACCTAACTTGCCTTAAAGGCCATCAGGGAAGCCCACACTGCAATGGCAGATCAAGTTCACTCTTTGGCCAACTCATTTGATCATGGTAGAGACCATTTGTACTCTCACTGTTACTATCTATGTACCTTTCCCTTTAGTTCTATGATTCTTCTATACAAGTGCATGGGTTTAGACATGGATTTAGAGGTACTTAAAACTCTCCTGCCGGGCTGGAGGGGTGGCTCAGTGGCTGGAGTGCTTGCTTGGCATGTGCAAGGATCTGTGTTCAAACTCTAGCACCACATACACTAAATGTCAGAGAAACAAAGACCAAATTAAAAAATAAATGAAGTTGATTCTGTCTTTCTTCTCTCTAACTCTCCTGCTTTCTCTTAAAAAAAAAAAAAAAAGGGTTCCCAAGAAGGACAAGGCTGGGTGAGTTGCCACAGTGAAGCCCTCTGACAAGCTTGTGGGCAGCACGAGAGTACTTCATTCACTCATTCATACATTTATTAAGGGGCTGGAGCAGTGGCTTCACATTACGGCGCTTGCCTGGCATGCACAAGTTCACTAGTTTGAACCCCAGCACCATGTCCACAATGAAACTTCAGAGCAATGGAGGCCACATGAAAAACTAAATAAAAGGGATTCTTTCTCTCTCTCTCCCTCTCTCTCTCTCACTGTCCCTCTCTCTTTAAAAAATTGATTAAACCTCCCTTATATGCTGGGTACTATATTAGGTGTTGTGGATACAGAGATGAATAAAAATTAGTCCTGATTCCTAAGGCAGATACCATCTAGTTAGCCGGGGGGCGGGGGGAGAAGCCATGGAACCATATATAAAACAGGCAAGAAAGCGTTACACACCCATGAACATGCCTTCAGCGCATGCAGCAAAGAAGCGGTCACGTCTTCCTGGATAATGAATTCCACGGAAGCAATATTGTTTTCTCTCCTGGTGTGAAAAAGGAGCTGCTAATGGAGAGCTATGTCAGGGGGCTGGGTAAACAAACAATGGCAGTTACATTGTTGGTTTTATATAGGGCCAACCTTGGTGGTTGGAGTTTGGAAAATAGTCTTATTTCTTGATAAGAATGTGAAAAACCTTTCATTGTAAAATAAAAGGCAAAATAAATTTGTAGATGAACCAGAAGTTGCATTTGAATTCTTAAAGGGTGTGGTGCCTACCCAGCAACGTGGTCATAGTAGCAACATGAGGGCTGAGAGCCTGGGCTCTGCTGTCACACTTCCTGGGTTTGTGCCCTGGCTGTCACCTTGGGTAAAGTACTTATCATCCCAGCTTCTATTTTTTTTTTAAAGAGAGAGAGAGACAGTGAGAGAGAAAGAGAGTAACAATTTTTATTTAGTTTTTCATGTGGTCTTCTTTGTTCTGAGACTTTGTTGTGTACGTGGTGCTGGGGTTCGAACTTGTATATGCGCGCAAGCTGGGCAAGCGCCGTAACTGAGCCACCACTCCAGTCTTAGCTTTCTTATTTGTAAAATGAGAAAAATAATACCTGACTCATGGAGTTGGGAGGATAAAATGAAATAGTGCCTGGAAAGTGCTTAGTAATTGTGGCAATTACCATTAATTTTCTGAGATAAGTTCTGGGAAACAGAAATTACCCAATTCAAGGGTAGAGCCCAGTAATTCTAGCTCTAGTTCAGTATCTTTTACCTCACTGATGAAACCAACTGCTATTCCACAGTGTTCTAGGGACCTTGCAAATCTTTTTTATAACCCTTTTGCCTGCCTCATGTTCCCATCCAATTTGTTTGTAATTACAACCATGCCTCCCATTCAGAAAATTCAGGACAGGAAAAGTTGAGTGTGCTAAAAAGATGCATCTAGGATTCTTTATTCATATTACACAAAAATTATTTGTTTTAAAGGAGAATTCACCTTTATGAAGTTAATTTCCTACGTACATGCAAAACTGAATGCAGAATATAAAAACATTTTACATATATCTATATTCATAGAATTATGCAACCTCAAAGCTGGAACTAGCCTTAGGAATCATGTAGGCCAGTGGTTTTCAAATTTTTATTGTAGCAGTCTTATTTCTTTAAAAGTCTTAGATTTTTAGGGTGCATGATGCAGATGAAAGCAGACCTATTCTGATTATACCAGGAATAGAGGGGTTGCATACTCACCCCTTGGTCCTCTTGACCTGTCCCTGAAGTAGCTTCTGAACGCCTCTGAGGAGCATTATGTTTCTAGAAACATAAGTTTGAGTTCCCCTGATCCCCCTCAACAATCTCTTTTTGTATCTATCTTTTGTAACACTTGGTACTCCTGTATTTCTATTGATTCAGCTGTCTTATTTTCTTGAAATGATAGATTTCTTGAGGGTTAGGGACCTTTTCGCTTAAATAAAAAAAAAATTTTAGTGTACTTTCTCTGTATGTGAGTATTTAAGGCCCTGCTAAAATCTTCGTGTTAGTGCCAGCGAAGACCAGAGACTATAATTATATAAAAACATCCTTTATTGAATCTTTGAAAAGTGATTTCATAGAACCATAGAATTTTCAGCTTGAAGGGACCTTAGAGAACATGTACTTTAGCACTCTCATTTTTTGGATGTGGAAACTGGGGTCCAGATAAGTGATTTGGTTGATGTCATGTAGAGAGTTAATGGCAGAGCTGGGACAAGAGTGCTGGACACCTGATTCCTGGCTTAGAGCTGTTTCGACTTTTAATAGGAAGCTATTCTTATACTACTAGAATATTATAGATTTGTATTACTGAGAACACACTTTCTCAACAGTTAACCCAGAGAAGTGTCTTTATACTCCAAGGCCTTTGTTTTATTATGCATATTTTTTAATTATAAAAATTAAAAAGTACTAAAATGAACATGGTATACTAGATGGAAATGCAAATAATATTTGGAGAATGATACCATTTTGTTTAAAGCTTTGGATTTTCCCTGAGGTTTAGCTGGATGTATTTTTCTATGATCACTCTTGACTTGATTATCTAATAAATAAATACTGATGTCTTTAACCACATGTGCTAATTCATGTAAGGTGACATTAATGCATGACTATCACAATCATATATTTTTATATTTCTTTATCTTATTATTTTTAACTAACTGCAAGTATTATATAGCATATATGATTCATAATTTATTTCCTCAATCCTTTATTGACAACACTGAAGTTTTCAAGAAGCTGTAATAAAATTTCTTATATATATTTCCTTTTGAATATATGGGAGCATTTTTGTAAGAGATTCTTAGAAGTGATATTGCTGGATCAAATTTTGAGAAATTATATGACATCCATTCTCATATTTCCCGTAGTTGCTGAGTCTGATATGAATAAACTCCAACATCTCTGTATAACTAATTATTAAGGTTTTCAGATTCATGAAGTTATTTGAGTTTTTATATAATTTATTATCTTATAGATGGCTTGGATAAGTCTTAGATAATTTAGCAATTTATTCAATTCCTATAGGTAGAGTCAGATTTTTTTTTTAAGAGAAAGGGACAGTGAGAGAGTAAGAGAGGAAAAGAGAATCAATTTTGTTTAGTTTTTCATTGTTCTGAGACCTCACTGTGTACGTGGTGCTGGGGTTTGAACTCAAGTCCTCGAGCATGCCAGGCAAGTGCCATACCCCCAGAGCCACTGCTTCAGCCCCAGTAGAGTCAGATTTGAAAATTTGATTTTCTCACTTCAATATAGGGTTAAAAGTCCCCAATGAGAACACAGAAGTAGACTATTAGGATAAGAACAAGAATGTGAAGGCATTCTCTTCTGATAGCCGCTGCTTTGTGCACTTGGCAGACATTAACTAGAGTACAGACATCATCTGGCCTTCACCCTGATGCCTTGCTGGAGAGAGCAGCCAGCTTCCCTCTCTGAAGCCAGTCTCACAGCTCAAGGGCTTAGGACAGGGTTTGGCATGAGAAACTTTTTTCGTGCACCATGTCCCAAGGGGATCAGATGTCCCCTGTCCCTCTGAGATGGGACACTTTTGGTAAGACAGGGATGCTTCCAGATAGAGGTTGAAAGTGTCAAGCATTAAAGTAATCCTGAGGACTGTTCAGTTGTATCTCCAGAAACAGATGACGCCATAGTCCACCATGGGGGGAAGAGGGGCAAACAGGAATTGAGAAAATTAGCTGCATCCAAGACGCAGAGGAGAGGAGAAGTGGTGTGGCATGAAACGCTTTTTCTTCCTGGAGACAGAGGACTCTGCTCTGGTGTGTGTCCAGCTCTGCTCCAAAAAGCTGTTTCCAGCATGGCCTGGGCCCCACCGATGGCTGCTGACAGTAAAGATATCCCTGGATAAACATCCTTTTCCTTTTACCTCACCAAGGACCTGTCTATGCTAATTTGTTTAAACTTTTCAAACTCATCACTGATGCTAAAGCAAAAATGAATTCTTTGGTTTAAGAGGCATTTACTGGGTACCTACTATGTGGAAGGAAGGCCCTGTGGACACAAAGCTAGTCAAAACCCAGAGTTCTCTGTAGAAAGACTAAAGGGCCCTCTGTAGCCCTCCATTCTCAGCCATGCTGCCCTTCTCAACCAAGGTCTCTTGGGAGCAGAGGCTGCTCATGTGTGCATCAACGAAGTTAGCAAAGGCCTGACTTTCTACACCACTGCTACAGGCTGGTAGTTCTAAAGGGGCCTTAGAAAGCCTTGGGCTGGGGCTGTTTGGCTCAGCCTTCTCTTCTGAGACCTCATCTCTAAGCTGTGTATTATGTTAGCTGGACCCAGAGAGATTTATTTTCATGACCTTTCCGGATGCAGAATCCAAGCAGGGGGAGGGAGAAAATCAGCTCCGAAGCGGTTAATTTTACTGGCTCCTAAATTGATAAGCGGTGGGGACGTCAGTCTGAAATGAACTCGCCTTGTTCGACGGGGTTCTAAGACAGCGGAACTCAATCAGCAGCAGGCCGCATGGTTCAAGGCTGCAATTCATCCCGCTGTGCCTCTGAAAAATGGGAGGTGACAGTTCATTTTGCCAGTGACAGTCTGTCGGTCTCGCTCGCTGCTTCTCCTGTCGATTGCTGGCTGAGGTGAAGCACAGCTCCGAGACACCCTTGTTTGGTATTCCACTCAGCTGAGCAGGATGGTCCCAGGACCTGAGGTGTGCAAATCGTACTGCTCCACAGCTTGTCTTCCTCCCTTCTCAGAAACTCTGAACTGCTCATGCATGACTGTGGCTCTCAGGAGACATCTTCTCACTTCCTGTCCCTCAGCTTTCCCTCCAACTTTTACTTCCGGTGGACTAGTCTTCCTCCCTTCTCTGGGACATTGTGAAAGAAAGCCATTCTCTCTAGGATGGGACCAGGCCCCAACACAGGACTATGTGCAAGATGAGATAAGGATGTGGGTCAGAGGTGTTACTGTGCAAGCTGGGGTGCTGGGGATGGAACCCAGGGCCTCAGGCATGCTCAGCAAGTGTACCACCACAGAGCCACATCCCTACCCCATAGCTCCAGTTTTTGAGGAATCCCTTGAAAAAGGGCACAGAGGGGAAGGAGAAAAGGAGGTGACTTTAACAGTGTGGGCACTTAATCCACAACCAACACCCTTGCCCACTCCTTTCTACTTCTCTAAGAAATAACAACTCACATCTGAATGAGAGCCTTTGTTAACTTTCCTCATTTTGAGAACTACACTGAGTGTGATTTTTAAGGGAATGTCCTGGAGTTTTAGGGGAAAAAGAAAAAAAAATGCAATTACTCACTCTCAAATGGGTTCAGAAAAAAATAAGTAAATTTATATAAATAGAAAATAAAGTAAACGTGGCAAAAGTTAACAATTGAATCTGAGTGGTGTGTAGGAGCTCTAGGTACTATATTAACTTTTCTGTAAGCTTGAAATTATTTCAAAATAAAAAAAATTTATAAGAAAATGGACTTACCTTGCAGTACTTACTCAATAAGCATTTACTGAGGACCCACTATGCACCAGGCATAGATGCTGGGAAAGGAAATATCTGGACACTCAAAAGCTTACAATTGGGAAGGGAAGATAGGTGGCAGGTATAAAAATAATTATGGGTGGGCTGTGAGTTTTGAACAGGAGGAATATTTGAAATGCAACAGGAATATTTGAAAATGAAACTTAAGCCAGGCTGGGGTTGCCAAGGTTGGTTACCAGAGGAAATCATATGTAAGTTGTAACTTGAAGCCTAAGTAGGAGCCGACTGAGCGAAAGGTAGGAGGAGGAGTGTTGCAGACAGAGGAAACAGCACATGTGAGAATGAAAGAACTTTGGTACTGAAGAAATAGAGAGTAAGGGGATCATGTTAGCAGGGGGACTAGAAGGTATGCAGAAGGTCAGATGTGGTAGTGATATGGAGGCTTGTTGGCCATATTGAGGAGTTAGAAAACATAATATTGGGATGTGACCAAAGTTTTAATTAGGGGAGGGACAAGAGCAGATTTTTAAAAAAGAGATCTTGGTGTAGGGTGGAAAATTCATTGGTGGGACATAAGATTGGAGAGCTCTAAGGTAAGAGGTGACAGTGTCTTAGATCAGTATGGTGAGAGCAGGACTGGTGCATAACAGAAAGTTTCAAAGATATTTAGCAGGTAGAGGGAGAAAGAGGACTGAAGAATGACCCTCAGCTTTCCAGATTAGGCAGCTGGGTGACCTGTGGTGTCATTACTGGCCTCAGGAAGATGGAAAGAGGGGAAGGCTTGGTCAAATTGAGGTGAGTTGTTATTTCTTTGGAATATGAATTCATTCTGCATGTTTCACAACCAACAATGTAACGCACAGAAGAGTACCAGTCAGGCTGGAGCTGAGGATCTAACCTTGAGTGGAGTAGGGATCTAAACCTCTTATCTAACCGCATCTCTGATTTTCAAGAGCCCCCAAATCCTATGTAAGAGAATTTGAAACTTGCCTACAGTATTTCAGGCATATAAAAGCAGATTTAAAGAATAGGTGGACGTGATGGGTAGATAGCAGTTTCTGTTCAGCAAACCTACCCATTTTTTTCCTCTAGAAATGGCAATGTATGTTATATGGGAATTTCTTCTCTTTCCTCATTTCATTCATTTGGCTTCTATAGGGACTGCAATGTTCTTATGTGACACCACCCCTGTGGCCACAACTGACCCATGCTGGGCCAATAAGAGCCTGCCCTAAGGCCTAGAAAACTACTGAATTCAGGGACTCAGACCAGTTATATTTAAGGCCTAGTTATATTCCTGCCTTTCCTGTTTGATCATTCAACTCTTCCTTGGAATCTTGGTGACAATTTCCCTTTTTGCCAAGGTTATTTGATTTGGGTTTCTATCTCTTACGATCAAGACTCTTGATTACTGGAAGGAGCCCTAAAGAAGATAGGTTTCTGGAAAGGCAATGAGACCACTGAGAAAATCACACAAGCAAAGATGGACTTTGTGTGTGGGTCAGATTCAGAGACAAAATATGAGTGGAGGGCACCATGTCACTGTTCTTAAGCCCTCCTGACCACTCCTGGTGTACTGGGATCTCTGTCAAGTAGAGAGGAAGCAATGCCATACTTCATCTGCAACACAGTAATAACAGGCACTATTTAGATGAGCCAAGAGAACAAATAAGAGCCAAATGGATTGACAGAGGCAGGAGAAGTGTTGCAAATCTATGAAATAACCCTGGGAATCTCAGAAAGACATGAAAAAAGAGAACAACTGAGAATCATTGCATTTGACAGATGAAGACTATTGATCCAGTAGACTTTAAGGGTAAATTGTTAAAGTGATCTTGCCTTCTAGTGCCTGGGAGACAAGGTAGACCATGCTAAAACTTTTATTAGTACAAAGAGAAGCCACTGAGGAAACCAGATCTGAGCCAGGAATTTAGTAAGGTTCTGGAAGACAATGATCAGAACTGCTAAGGAAATCAACTTTGCCTGCCTTCAGAATCCCTTTAGTTCTCCACCCTTCTCAAGGCCTTTGAGAGTTGGGTAAATAACAATTCCAAGGAGTCTGAATACTTTTCTTTGTTCTGTTTCTTTTTTTCCCTTTTCTTGAAGAAAGTTGATGGGTGCACTGAGGAACCAAAACCTGGACTGCAAACAACAGGACTGGCCTGCCTGAAGCTATCCTATTAGCTGGAATATTAGCATCTTGGACCAACAATGAGTAAAATATAACTGGCTGCCTCCTTCGCCTTCTTAAAACATTAAAGAGCTCCACTGCTTCTGGTGTGGAGTCCATGGTAATCCCTTTGGACTTGGACGTACTCTTACTGTTTGCTGTACTCATGATGCTAAGAGAGGGCAAGAAGAATGAGCTGCTTATAAGAAGTGCTTTACCCCTTGTGCAGCTCAATGCTGTAAAGAGATACTGGAGAAGGCTGGAGTGTCTCAACTTTTAGAGATCATGAGCTTCTGGTATGTTAGAGCTGGAAGGAACTGTACTTCTTCATTTATAGTGGAGAAATAGAGTCCTTTAATAAAAAGGAAAGACAATCAAATCACTTGTCCTAGATGGCGTGGTTCCTCAGCAAACCAGAATAAATGATGTCAGACTAGTTGATCTCTTGGGGTTCCTATGAACTCTATTATTCTCTGATATCATGATTCCGTGTTGGCTATCAACCAATAAAACCTCTAAGCAATCAGGCTCACCCTATTCTTGGTGGCAAAAAAAAAAAAAAGTATGGATTGTGTTGGGACAATTGTGTGGAAGCCTGAAGTCCTGTCAGTTAACTATTTTCTCTTCCAAAATCTTCCCTGTTTTGACATCAGCTGCTACGGGAAGTGGTGAAGCTGTTATCTGCAGATTCAATCAAAACACCATTTCCTGATTCTAATGTTCAACAACCACTTTTGAATCTTTCCCCCTTTCTTGCCCACTTCTCCTCTATTTCAGTTTGAGGTTCAAAGGAACACAGGCGGCAAATTGGTACTCAGCTGAGCAGAGTGGGGCCCCAACACCCTTGTGGTTCAATTGTTAATTTGCCGTACAACCCAGTCACATCACTTCCGCAGGCTGGGTCTCAGGTTTTTCCCTACAGGTCGTGGGGTTTCCAAAGTTCCTTCCAGCTCTGAGACTCTGAGGTTCTTTGTTGAGCTTCTGAAAGGAGAAACTTATGGCTTACCTCCCTCTGGGAAGAACAATTTGTCATAGAGTCCTGTGAATCTCTTCTTAGTCCAGACTTTTTTTGTTTTTTTTTTTGTCCTACAGTGTTTTACAGAAACAGTGAAAGACTCAGATAAACAGGACAACTGGTAACCGAAGCTTGTCAGTGTCTTATGTGAAATAGAAATGGAATCAGAAGATGCCAACAGCTAAGTGGCCAGAGGAGCTCTTTACTAAGGCTGAATGGAGTTTAAGGAAACAGATTATGGGGTTCTCCTTTGATGCTACAGTATTTGTCTGAGGTTCTGTGGCCCATTTTTTAGTGCAGAACTGTAGTCTCCTACTTTGGGCCAGCATAGAGCAAATTGCATCTTGGCTTTGTCCCAAATCAGCACAGAGGTAAGGAAATCCTGCTGAGGTCCTCCAAAGGACCTGCCCACACTTTGTGGCTGCACTGCACAAAGCTGATGCAGAACTCCACCAGAGGCAGCAGAATCCCACCAGTTAAGCATACTTGGATATCATCTTCTCCTGGGTCGTTGGAATCCTACAGCTCTCCCTTCCCTGGGCATTTTCCCCCCGGGGTGAAGACTTGGAAGGATCAAAGTTAAATGACCTGCCCAAGGTCACACTGTTGGTAGCAAAGTAGAGATGAAAACCTTGGCCAATATTTTGAGTCCTTGGTCTGGCTCTCATGCCACAGCTGCTTTTCATTTAAGAGACAGTCCCACCTCCTGAAGATGCTGAATAGCGATGCCAGGTATTGATATGAGTACTGTTTCAGTCCCCAGCGACCTTTTACATCCTGTAGCCTGCTCAGACAATGGAGGAAGCAGCTCTGGGGCAGAGGAGATTCCATGTGCAGAGCTGCCCTGGCGAAGATAACAGGTTGTCTGTCAGTATATGAAGCCTAGGCATGGCCCAGACCACAGAGCTTCCACCGGAGGAGAAATTAAACCTGTCTCACACACCAATCCCAGTGCTCTGATTACATTTACAGAGGTCATGGCCTGCATTCTGTCACCATGGAAACCTCTCAGGCTGCCAGGGAGTTGTCTGTGTGTGTGGTTGATTTTAAAGGCAAAGTCGGGCAATTGCTTTCCTCCACCAGCCTGTGCCCTGGTGCTTCATGCCAGAGATAAGAGGAAGAGAGAAGAGATGAAGAAAAGGGGCCACTTGTTTCTAACAGTCAGGTCTTTTTAGTAGAGCCAGATTTGTAGGGAGGAGGGCCAGTGGGTGGAGATGTTGGGTAGCAGGTGGGAAGAAACCAAAAAGGACCCCAACTTTGCATCTTCTCATAGTCACATGGGCCCCTGTGTTAAGCGGAGCCCTTTTTTTCTCTGTTACCTTCTCTAATTCACAAGCACATGTCACAGTGGCCAGATGGAGTCAGGGAAACCCCCATTGCCTGAATGCCCTTGGTGGTTTCGATTTTGCACATCTGGTAGCAGTGTGAATTGTGCTGATAACAATATGGTTTATGAAGGATCTTTACTTTTTCCAAAGACCTGATAGCTCTGTCCTGGAAAAAGCTACCAGGGGAGTGACTTATCAGGAGTCCCAGGTGTTGGAAGAGGTAAATAACACCTGATTCAACTGAGTAAGAAAAGAACACAAGTGCTGACTCGGCTTGTGACCATCAATTTTTTCTTTAGTCTCAAGACAATTATTTCCACACCATTGAATGGAGTGTAGATAACGCAGGCACCTTAATAGGCTGGTAGCAGAGGCTGTTTAGAAGAGATTTTAAGCACTGTGAGCATAAAATGAACACGAATATTCTGCAATATGCATCTTACAACTTGTCATTAAGTGGATGGCCTCAATGATGTGATGCAACAGGCTTTGATTGGAATATTGAGCTCTGAAAAAGGAAATTCTGCATCAATAGTTTCATGATGCAGAATATCACATACTATTCAATAAGACATGTCATTGTGTTGATTGTGTGTATGCTAAAAAGTACAGTGGCAGATCAGAATGGCTTCAATCCCCACAAGGCACTTTTCTTTAGGAATTTACGATGCTCCCTGAAGCTTCTCAATGTCCTTGAGGATGTTACATGGTATATTCTGAAATTACTACTCAGGAAATGAAGTGGATCTATTTGATTTAGTTTCTTATCCTCCAAACTATGGGGAGTTCTTATTTTTTCTTACATTTTCTTTCTTATTTTTTGTCCATTTCATCATTCTTTTTCATCTGGTTTCTTACTCTCTTTCTTCTTTTTCTTTTCCCTTTCTTACAAGCCTTATCCTTAAGTTATCATCCTTCCTTGTCACCCCCCCCCCCTTCCACTCTGCACTTAGTGCTTAGTCCTCCAGAGCAAGAAGGCTACTGACTCCTGGGGCATACTCTGCTTTCTGATTGGTTCTTTCCAGGGTCTGTATTTATAGTGGAAACTTGGTTTCTGCCACAATGAGTGAAAAGGAGAGTTAATATCACATGCCTTCTGGATCAGTTTTTTCCCCATGTGGTTTGGAGAATACTACACATGTTCTAGAATAGAAAGGGCAGGGAGGAAATCTTTGGAGGTGGGCAGGGAGAGTCTGATAACTCCAATTTGTTAGGTCCTAATGTCAAGGAAGCCAAGGGCATTCTTTCTATCTCACTAAAGGCAAGTTAGTTTTGTAAAGAGGAAAACTCTCATCCTCAGGGACCAATGACACCCATATCTTCTTGGGCAGTCACTCCTTAAATGTATCGTTAGTGAGTAAGGAGAATCAAGTGAGAGGTTATGGATGACTCGTATATGTATTTATTGAACACCTACCAGGTACTAGTTGTTGAAGGGAATGCAGAGATAAGAGTAATTAAGATGATTAACATTAATTGATAGTAGTTAGTTAACATTGATAAAGCACCTATCACGTTGCAGGCAGTTATAAACTACATTAACTCTTGATCTTCACAACTTTGAAAACACTGCTACTATTGCCATTGTACAGATGAGGACATGGAGGCGTGGAGAAGATAGATATCTTGCTTAAGGTCACAGCAGGTAAGTGACAGATTTGAGCACAAGGCTGTGTGGCTTTATGGCCACTCTACAGGATGGTGTTTTGGAATGTGTACTCCAGCTGGTATATATAGGAGGTAGCTGGGGAGATAGGATGCAGGAGGGTGGGTTGAAAGCCCTTTCAATATTCTCAACAAAGAAAATGAGAACCTGCTCCAGGGTGGTGAACCTGCTCCAGGGTGGTGACATTCAGGAAGCAAAGGAGGGTAAGGATTCAGAAGCCATTGTGAGGAGGTAAGATTGGTGTGGGCTCATGGATGTTTGGAATGAGCTGAGGAAGGGTTCAAGATGAATCCCACATTTGAACTTGGATGTTTGAGAGAACAGCTATTCCTTTATGACTTTTAATAGTTTATGGAACGTATGGCTATACTATATACATAGTCATCTTCTTTAAGCCTCACAATGACCCTGTCAGGTAGGGATTCTGATCTTCAATTTAGAAATGAAGAAACTGAGGCTTATAGAGTTCTGCCCAGAGTCTTAGAGCAGGTAAGTGGCTCAGCAAGAATCAGGTCTCAGGACTTTCTGATCCATAACCCATGCCCTATTCACTGAACTTTGTTGTTGTTACAAGAATTAAGAGGAGTTGGGGCTGGAGCGGTGGCTCAGCAGTTATGGCGCTTGCCCGGCATGCGTGAGGACCTGAGTTCAAACCCCAGCACCAAGAACACAACAAAGTCGTGGAACAGCAAAGGCCACATGAAAAACTAAATAAAAATTATTTCTGTCTTTCTCTCTCTCTCACTGTCCTTATCTCTTTAATGATAATAATAATAATAATAATAATAATAAAGAATTAAGAGGAATAGAAACACCAAATTAGTGGAACAGCTCAAAGGTCCAAGTAGGGATGTGGGGCAGAGATATAAATTAGAAAAAACATTTGTAGTGCTGGAGGAGGAAATGACTGGGAACTCAGAGACAAGGACAGAGATGAAAGGAGAGGAGGAAGGAAAATGTAAAACTCTGTCAAATACCTGTGACTAAAAGGTGAAATGAAAAGAATCAAAGAAAGAGGCAGGGAAATAAGAAGGAACGGAAGAAGCCCAGGACAGGGCAGTGCTAAGGAAGCTGGATGCTCACAGCAAGAGCAGGATTCAGTGGCATATGATGCTCAGAAAGAAGGGTGGTGGAGACTGAGAAGAGAGGTGAGAGGAGGCTGTCGATGCCCTTAGCAGTCACTTCAGTGGTTGAAGGCAGGCAATCAAGGCTACAGGACTGAGAAAGAGGGACGTGAGATTTGATGGAGCAAGTTGATGGGGACAGGGAAAGAGAAGAAAGGATGAGAGCTGGAGAAGGTCGTGGGGTAGATGGAATTTTTTATTTTTATTTTTATTTTATTTTATTTTATTTTATTTTTAAGAATCAAAGAGGCCAAGAAGGTTGGCTGACAGAGAGAATGACTGAAGATGAGATCGAATGTGAGACTGAAGATCTGGAAGGCAGTGGGATTACGAATTTTAGTGGTGGATTGAGAGGAGGAGGGACAACTCTTTAGGAGGTGAAACCTGAAAAGCAAGACAACATGGACTCAGTGCTGTCTTTTATAAGGAACAGAGTAGTTTACACTGGCAGAAAATACAGACAGAAGGACAGCTCAAGGCATTTAAGAATAGACATTTAGAAAGGAAAAACAAACAAAATAGACGCTGGCGCAATTCTGAAGTCAAGGTTAGTATACATTTTGAGGACGTAAAAGTCATTCTGAAAGACGGCCATTAGTAATGGTATTTTTATCCACTTTCTTGCAAAGAAATAATCAGCCCTTGGTTCTTTCATCTCTGACTCCATGTAGTGCTTCTATTTGTATTTCTGGATGTTGGTGATTCTGATCAGATAATGTCTATTCCTTTTACGATATGCACAAATCAAAGTGCCTAGTGCAGGTCAGCACTTCCTACTAGAGTCTAAATAACTGGCCCTACTCCCACCTTGAATTCTGCCACTTCAATTTTGAATTCAAAGACCTGTGATGGAGAAAACAAGTGTGAAAGGAAAAGGGTTTAGGGAGAGCTTTAACTTTTTTTTTTTAATCTTTTGAAATAACAGATGAAAGGAAACAAAACAAAAAAAAACTCAGTTCAACTTCAGAAAATTGTTCTTCTATTTACTTTCAGTCTCAATCCCCCAAAATGAATACATCTTCATCTAGCTTTTCAAAGTTACTATGTCTGCAGATATCCAGCCTACAAAATTGGCCTTGGCCCCATCTGCCCCTTGTGCAGATTAAGCACATAGACTGCCTCCACATCTCACTCAGAGAGTGCACAGCCTCATCTGGCTGCAGCTGACACAGTCTGAGACCCCCACCCGCTTCAGATTCCCAAGAGAACCAATCAAAGACAGAAAATGTCAGCGTCAGCAACCTCTTTGGTCTTCAGGGCCTCTGCTGGGCTCAGCAGTGCCCAAGGGGGGTGTCTAATGTGGTCTCAGGCATAGGTAAGGAAGATACCAAAAGAAGGGGGATGGTGGGGGGAGATAGGGGAAAATAATAAAGGAAGTGATAGATAAGATAAAAAACAAAGAAAGGAAGGTCACTGTCTAGATGGAACAGTGACTACTTCACAGAGCTGTTCAGTGATCCCTAAGCAATAGCTATCTATCTTAGGTACTGTTCAGTTCTGCAAGAGCTTTGGACCAGCACCAGGATTTTTTTTTTTTAGAAAGAATCAATTTTAGTTTTTCTTTTCATGTGGTCTTTGTTGCTCCAACACTTTGTTGTGTACGTGGGTGCTGGAGTTCGAACTCATGTACTCATGCATGCCAGGCAAGCGCTGTAACAGCTGAGCCACCACCACTCCAGCCCCAGCACCAGGATTCTAATGCCAGTACAGCTCCTGGATGGGGACCCTAAGCAGAACACAGAGCCTGTTCCTCATCTTGAATTTGACTCTCTTGAAGTTTGAGTTTTAATTGTTCTGTATTGTGTTCCAAGCCTATGCCTCCTTGAGAAACTGCTAATGAGTATGTAGTCTTATATGAAACAAGAACCTGCCTATTTTGTTGTGTTATGGCAGAGAATCTGGGAGTGCAAACTGGAAGGGGAGATCATTAAAGGTACATTTATGTGAGTGTGTGCAGAATCAGACCCTTCTAAGTCAAAAGGTTGGCTAATAAGTGAGAGCAAGGGTTCTGACAGTCCATGGGAACTCTGCATTTTAAAGCCCCGGAAGTGATGCACCTAGGTTAGCATCTTAGGTCCACTTCCTCTGCCTCCGAGGTGGCATGAAGCTTGGTTTCTGGGGCCTTACAAAGCACACAGTGAGCTGTTTCTTGGTGCTGACTTGATACATCATCTCTCCTTCCACATCCCTTAATGAAGTGTGCAGCTCTTGTCCTCATTAGGCTCCAGCATTGTCAATAAAAGAGTCAATAAACCCGGTTGATGGGGTTGGGACCGAGAGGCTGAGATGCAGCCGGCGCACATCCACAGGGCAGACATCAGCTCCGCCACATGTCGTGACCCAGCATCCAGGGATCAATAACCTGCTCAGGATAAAGCCTCAGAGCCTGCCCTCCTCAGCCTTCTCTCCAGAACCATTGCACTCAGGGTGGAGCAGTGCCAGCCGGCTCCTGCTTTGCTTGCAGTTGTTCCCACCTCATGCCATTCTGGGTGCCAGATGCTTTTGTTTCTTCTTGATTGAGCCCTCTGGACACCCCATGGATGCATATTTAGTGAGTGCCCACCTGGCATGAGAACATGTAGACAGCGTCTCCACGCAGCCCAGAGGCTGACGTGGGCCCTATTTTCTGCATCTTCTGTCTGCTGACAATGTGTGAGGGGTCCCAGTGGACAAGGTGGTATATTTTCTGCATGTTGTGCTGCTGGACTCCATTCCTGGCAGTTCTGCCTCTCTTTAGATACTCTTATCTTATCTAATTACAGGGAATTTCAGATTAATTTCATGGCCTCTGCTCCCAAGGACCTCTTATCTGAGAGGGCCTTGTATTTTAACCTTGTCATTCTTTTGTTGTTTGCCTTTAAGGGATGGGTAGTTAAGAAGGGATGCTAAGATCTTACTGGAATTGGGGGAGGGAGTAAGGAGGGAGGCAGACAGACCTGGGATTTGTGTATTCTGCTCCATCCCCCTGCCTGTGTGCTGACAGCTGGCTGCTTTCTTCCATGACAGCCACATGGTACCCAGCCACACAGAACAGGACCCAAGCAGGGACTCGTCTGCTGCCAACCTCTCCAGATCTCTTTGATATTTCCGACAGAGCAGTAAAGGACTCTTGACTATCACGTTTTGTCTTGCCTCTCTCCACCTCCTCTAAGACTCCTTGGCATGGTTTCCATGGATACCCCCAATCAGATTTGGCTTCCTGCGAAATTGGATTTCAAAGAAGGACAAGGCTTCAAAGGAATTTGTCCATTTAACAGAATGTCATTAGGAGTGAGGCTGACTGCTGAACCAGGGTCCTCAGATGATTAAGGAGGGGCTGCACTCATGTGTGGAGGCAGGTTTCTGTCTGCAACGAGGAACCTTGATGCAACATGACAGTACAGTATTGGAATCTGCCAGTCACCAGCACATACTACCCAACTGTACTTCCATCAACCCTCATGACTCTAAAACCCAGAGATTCCTATGGGGAAGGACTGTGTAGAACACCTATCCCAAGAGTTTCTGCCATTTTCCAAGGTATGAATAATCTCTGTGAGGGCTGCAGTTTTGCCCTTTATCAAACAACTCATTAGCTCCTCGCCTAAATAGCATGTGACATAATGTCCTTGAAGAAGAAGAGGAGGTTGTCAATTTTTTCCCCCAGTGCTGAGAGGGAAAGTAAAGCAGTTTAGGGTAACATACAGGGGAGACTTTGTTTCCCTTTCTCCTTTTTCTTAACAGTTTTAGACTCATAAAATTGCAATAGTACAGAGTTTCCATATATCTTCCTTTGCTTTTAAACATGTGTCATAAGGGCTCCAAAATTATTCCAGAGCAGCTGCAATTTTATAAGGGGAGTTATGGGGTTGCTAAAAATGCCCCAGGGAGTACCTGGCACTTGCTTGGATCCTGGAAGAGATAGCCTGCCCAATGCTCCCCAGGGCAAGAGAGAGGATGAGCAGGAAGAAGCAAGATTCCTGAGAAACTTATGCCAATCTCCATCCCTTCAACTTGTTTACTGCAACTTGTAAGTGGGTCATGAGACCTTGAAACCAAGGTCATAATGTGATCAAAGTCATTGCATCTGTTAAAAGCCCCTGACCTTGAGGCTGCATCTCTAGACAGAGGGAAACTATTCCAAAAGGCAGGTTACTTCTACCATGCATCCTTCTGGACAGCTTCTTCTCAACTCTCCCTCCATCTTTCAGGTTGAGTCTGTCATTATTTCTACTGAGCCCGTTTTAAAAAGCACTTCATGCATCTCTCCTGTGTCCTCTTTTACCATGTCCAATCTTTCCCATATATCCTGTAGGTCAAGTTGGAGAATAGAAACACCTTTAAAAAAAAAAAAGAAGACAATGGTAGAAGTGAAAAAAGACATGTTAGGCCACATATGAACCCAGGGTTGGTCACTCTCCAGCACAAAAATTCTCAATGACTTCCCATACCCAATCAATTGAGTTCAAAAGTCCCCATTCAATTTCCCAGTTCCTTTATTTTATTTATTTTGATCCTGAGATTGAACCCAGGGGTGCTCTACAACTAAGCTATACCCCCAGTTCCCCTTTTTATTTATTTTTATTTTTATTTTTGAGACAGGGTCTTGCTAAGTTACTGAGGCTGGCTTCAAACTTGTGATCTTCCTGCATCAGCTTCCCCTCCTGCTGCAGCCTCCAGAGTAGCTGGGATTATAGCTGGGTGCCACTGCTTGGGGCTCAAGTCCCTTTATTACAGATTCAGTTTATCTTGACGACTGTAGTTGTCCTGCGTCAGCCAGTAGAAGAGGGCTACTCATTGTTCCTCAACAGGAGAGCACTTTTTCATCTTTGTTTACTTTGGTCCTTCCATTTGGACAGTCCTCCCAACCATCTGAAGTCTTGGTGTGCCCATCAGAGCCCATCCTAAATGCCACCTGCACTTTAAGCACACATACGCAAACCGCCTCCACCATCTTTTCCTTGTATTCATCTGGTTTCTTTCATTCCCATGCCACTCTATACCTTTTGGTCTCTGGTCCTTTTTTTTTTTTTTAAACTATTTTGAGATAACTGTAGATTCCCAGACAATTGTTAAGAATTAACCCAGAGGAATCCTGAGAACCTTTACCCAAGTTCCCGCGGTGATAACATCTTCACTACTTATCACAACTAGGACATGGGCACCGACTGTACTTCAAATGAGAGGAAGAAGGCACGTCGCTGTGACCTTGTCCTTGCTTTCTCCTTTGCTCAGCTCTCAGAGGGACAGGGCTCTGTTCCCCTCTCCCTCAGCTCTCTCCTCGGGTTGCCCCTTCCTTTCCTCAAATCCTTTCAGCCTCAGGGAGGAAAGGACATTTCGGTTCTGTGTCCACCGCTGTCTTGCCGCTCCAATGCTCCCAACTGCTGGTGGCCTGTAATATTTATTGGGATTCGGTGCATTCCCTTTAAACCTCGTGGTTTCCCCGAGACGGCGAACATCCCGCCCTCTATTCCGGGCATGGGCTCAGGGCCTGGATCGGCACCCGAGGGCCGCTATGCCGGCTGGAGACTGATCTTGGATTCTCCCTCCCCAAGTCAGGCGCCACCGTGGTCTTTAAACCCTGTCCTTGGAGACCCAATGCTCAGGACTTGGGACGGCGTCTGCGAGGGCCACCGCTCCTTACGGTCGTGGAAAGCGGAACGGCCGTGGACTTGAGTGGAGCGGAGCTCGGGGCGCCCGGGTCTTTCCACCCAGGGTTCCCGGGTGAGCGGCGCGTGCACCCGCGCCCCGGCCCCCCGCGCCCCCGGCCCGCTGCGCGCGCCACTTCCTGAGCGCGCCAGGCCCGCGGCCCCGCCCTGCGGCTGGGCCCCGCGGCGGCTGCAGCTGCGGCTGAGGTACAGGTGCCTGGCGCGCAGCCCGCCGCCCTCCAGCCGCCGCGCTCCGAGCAGGCCCCACGCCCCTCTCCCGCAGCGGCCTCCTCCCCGCCCCGCCAAATGCAGGCCGCCGCCCTCCCCGAGGAGATCCGCTGGCTCCTGGAAGGTAACGCCCTGGCACAGCCGGGACCCCTGTTCCGACCCTTCTGGAGCTGGGCTGAGGGCAGGAAAGGGGACACCAGGGTGTCTTACTAACTTGCCAGGCTTGCTTACCAACTCCATCACTCGCCTTCTAGAACCCCAAGGCTTCTCGAACTCTCAACGCCCCACAGCCAGCTTTCCATCGGCCCGTCACTCGCTAGAGTTCCACACTTTATTTTTCCTCAAGAGGTCTCCACCCCTTACTTAACCTCCCAGGCCCCACGCGCCTGGAGGAGGCCAGGTTCCTGTTCTCCCCTGCCACCTTGACTGGTCTTCAACTTGTCACTTTCTTCCCAGGACTCCTCCGGCATCTGTAGGGTTTTGCGCTGCTCCTCCCTGCCCTCCCCTTAACTCATCACTTGTCCCAGAAGACCTACACCTCCCTGCGCAGAGGTCCCTGAGCTTTCAAGGTGGCTGTGAGGGGCTCATGGGTCCTGTGGACCAAGCCTGGTTGGTACGTGGGTTGTTGTCACTGTGGAAACCCCAGGCTTTTCTTTACCCGCCTGCAACTTCTAGGGATGTCATGAGTGCCTTTCCTTTGTAGAAGTGTCTGGTTGTGATGGTTTTACCCTCAAGCCATCGTGTCTAAGCAAGCCTTTAAAGAGTTAAAGCCACACACTCTCTGCACATACTTCCAACATACTTCTCACCCTGATGGGCAGCATCTCTGCTTGGTTCACACCGCGAAAGTAATTTTTTCTTGCTTTCCTGTAACCGACCTTTTAGGGAGGACAGAGGCCTGGAATCTGCAATTGCATAAGGATCCCAGGAGGAAACTGTTCAGAATTAAGCCTTTTGGCATCTCAGTGACATACTTGACACATATTTAACAGATGGCCTGCTTTGGGCAGGTCATACTTTTGGCAAACAGTACTTTTATCAGTTTCTGTCTATTTAATTGGTTTTATATCTCCATTATCTTGTTATCGTAGTATAAATGTCTCCTAATCAAATATTTGGCAAGTCCTTTTGGTTTCCGTTTGTAGCAGTGTTTCTATTCTGGATTGCTTCTCTATAAAAACTGTCAACTAAGTATTTCTTTTGAGATGAGGTTTCTAAAATCCATTTTGCTTGTGACTGGGGTAAATCTAAACTTTAGGAATAGAAAACTGTTTGTAGGGTAAAAGAACATCTCTGGAGTAGCTAAGAAGCCGTCCAGCTGTTCCCTCTGCTGTTTGTTCAGTATTACACTTGTGAAAGAAGGCTGTAATTATCTTTGATTTTCAAGAAAGAAGGAACTGTGGCAAGAAGTTCAGTTCTGCCCTTGCACTTTAAAGATATAAAATGAATCTTTTTATTGCTATCTGTCTTTGATGAGAGAAAACCTATTTTACAAGCTTGCTAAACAGTAGTTGAGTTTTGTGTGCAGTTTTAGTAGAACATACCTTTATATTATCAGAGGCTTGCAATGATAACCACTCCTTCAACATTTTTGATGTGCAGTTCCTTATTGTTCAAAACTGACACTTTGGTAAACAACTCATTTCTGCACCTGCCACCTTGCTTTAGTTTGGATTATTTTCTTGTTAGCTGACTGTTTTTAATTGAAGTCTTCAGATCTCCTTCTAAAGCAGAACCTTTGTTTGCTGACAAGTAGAGCAGGGTATGAATGGAGATTAATTGCATGTCACATACTTCTGTATCAGCCTTGCTGTGTCTTAACAATCTCTGTTGGTGCTCAGGTCTTTAGAATGTATGGAAGAGTCTGAGGTTAAATTTTCAGGGGCTTCATTGGTTAATGTGCTTCTGTAAGGCTATTTTCTTAAAGTTCACAATTACAGTTTTGAATCTGAAGAAGAACAAAATGTACAGTGAGATTCAATCAATGACTTTATTGAAAAATGTTTAAAGAATATGGTTTTTGAAACATTTGTCTAAGAATAGCAACGTATTGGTTGTAGGTTTTATTTTTCATGGAACACAATCTCCAGTGTAGACCAACAGAATTATGGATTGTGATGCAAAAATTTGTGGATATTAGAAACACAAAATAGCCATCCATTTAATATCTGTGGTTGTTTACTTGTTTCCCTCATCACTCACATTTTAAGGATTACAGTTGATGATTAGAAAATATATAGGTCCTGATCGCTATATAGTCTTTCTGTGGGAGGCTGTCACAGGATGTGAGATCTGCAACTATACTGCTGCCACTTGACTATGGGGGTGGAGTTTCCACAATGAATTACTACTTTTATAAACCAAGGCATAAGCATTTGCACAATGATTTACACTGGCCATCATAGCCATAACTTAAGCATTTATTTATTTATAACTACATGAACATAAATGACAGGGGCATTTGGGACATAATGTATGTGCTTTTAAAGATAAAATATGTAAAGCATTGTGAAAGGTTTATACCCAAATTTTGCATAATAAAGAAGGGAACAGAAATTCTGAAGGTCTAAAATTAATTTTGCTTAAATATAAAATTTTAAACATGTGAAAATGTCTCATTTGACTTAGAAATCCCACTTCTAGGAATTTCTTACTGAAATTAGATGATACAAAGTGTATGCTCAAGAGTCTATCCCACGTGTCCATGAGTTGGGAAGGGTGATGGTTGAATGAATTATGGGACAAGCATCTTTTGGAATACTTTACAGTCCTTAAAAATAATGCAATAGATTTTTCTATTTATCTGTTTATAGTGTCCATGCCATGTTTTTAAGACTGAAAAGCAAAATGCATGTTGTATATATAATATTCCATTTTTGTTTGAAAACAAAAAACAAAAACCAAAGAAGCTGGGTGCAGGCCTTATAACCCAGATACTCCAGGGGCAGAGGTAGGAGGATACACAAGTTCAAGGCCAGCCTCAGCAATTCAGCAAGGTCTTAAGCAACTTAGCAAGAACTTGTCTTAAAATAAAAAAATAAGGGAATGAAGCAATGTCAGTTATGGCGCTTGCCTGTCATGCGCAAGGAATCGAGTTCTTTTTTTTTTTTTTTTTTTTTTTAAGAGAGAGGAACAGTGAGAGAGACAGAGAAAGAGAGAAACAACTTTATTGAGTTTTTCACATGGCCTAAGTTGCTCCAACACTCAGTTGCGTATGTGGTGCTGGGGTTTGAACCTGGGTCCTCGTGCTTGCCAGGCAAGCACCGAAACCTCTGAGCCACCGCTCCAGCCCCAGGAATCGAGTTCTAACACCTGCACCATGTACAGAATGAAGTGTCTGAGCAGTGAAAATCAGATGAAAAGCTAAATTGATTCTCTCTCTCTCTCTTAAAATAAAAATAAAAAGGCCTGGGGATGTAACTTATTCGTTCAGTGCTTTTGGGTTCGATCCTCAGTACCAAACAAGCAAAATTATGCATTTCACTGTATATGAATTTAAAAAGTCCTATATAGTATATATGTTTTTATATGCCTAGGAAGAAGTTAAAAAAAAAAAGTATCGCCAAGCTGTTAATATTGTTTTCCTTAGGAGGAAAAGTGGAAGTTTCTGGTTGTCATTAATTTTTACTTCATGCATCTTTTTTTTCTTAGGGCTGAGGACCGAACTTGGGGCCTTTCACATGCTAGGCAAGCGCTCTGCCACTGAGCTAAATCCCCAACCCCATACTTCATGCATCTTGTGTTGTTTGAATTGTGATAATGACCATGTATTAATTTTGTAATGCATGGAAAAAGCAACCAGTAAAGTATTTAACCAGCAAGCTATGCAAAAGAAAAAGGAACGAACAAAAGACACAGGAATTCGGAGTCAAGGAGGCTAACTAAGCTGCATTCACCACGGCTGTGATTATGTTTTTCTCTGCTAAACATTGGGAATTCTCCCTCGGTGTTTTGGCAAATGTCAAAGCAGTGAGAGCCTTCTAGAGTAACTCAGGAAACAGCTTTTTCAGATAGACTTTGTCAAGCTCTCATATAGAAATAGGAACTAGTCCCATATCAGCAAACATGTACCTTATAGATAAGCAAAATAAAAGGCATCTTCTGCTTTATTGAAAGAGCAGGAAATATTCAGGTCTGTTGTCAAATAATCAGGCTTCAGATGTAGAAGTTATCTTCTTGTTTTTGTTTTGCGATAGCCAGCCTGCAAATGAAAACAATGCAGCACTGGCAGTTGGCTGATCTTTGTTCCACAGACACAAACATAATCAGTTTCTTCTTCCTGGTCTTTCTAGTCCTGTGTTTTGAAGTCAGGAGGAAAGTTGAAGGAGGTGGGATAGATATGTCTTGGTGCACAGTTTGTGCTCTTTGGTGGAATTCGACCTGCTGACTTTCCCTTGATAGTTGATAGACCCCGACTGCCTACCTCGTACCTAAATCCTGCTTGAAATATGGACCTAAGCCAAAATAACATCAACGACCTGGCTGCATGTAGCAGCAAGTGCTGCACTAACACTGATTTTGATATGCCTGTGGTTACTTATTTTTAAACTTCTTTGGAAAGAAGCAGTCATTAATCATTTCCTTCCAGATTGTTCTCCAGATTTGCATTGGTTGACACAGTCAACCATAAAAATCCTTTTCAATATAATAAAACTCCAACTACGGGGAACCTGCAGGAGTGAATTGCTTTGGATAGCTACAATTCTCTTTATTTTTATTTATTTATTTATTTAGAGAGAAACAACTTTATTTAGTTTTTCACATGGCCTTAGTTGCTCCAACACTCAGTTGTGTACGTTGTGCTGGGATTTGAACCTGGGTCCTTGTGCTTGCCAGGCAAGCGCTGAAACCGCTGAGCCACCGCTCCAGCCCCTACAATTCTTTTTAAGCACTTTAATTTTTTCTTGTAAATATTTGTGATTAATTCTTCTCTAAAATGCATTAGGAACTTTTCTCACTTCTTCAACCAACCAGTCTATTATTAAAATGGACCTTGTCTGAACACTTTAGGCAGAGTTATTATAGTGAATATATATTGTCGGATTTTACAGAGAGATGTGGCCTTGTTTAGGAATGCTTCTGCCAGAGTTGCCCCTGGCCTGCTTTGTGACTATGTCAGCTCTATTTATTTATTTACTTAGTGCTGGGGATTGAACTCCTGCTTGCTATGCATGCTCTACCACAGAGCTAAACCCACAACCTGTTTTGTATTTTTGTTTTTTGTTTATTCCCTACTGTTAGGCTGAGACCTATCACTTTGTCCTGTTATCTGTATCTGCATCCCTGGTGCTTCTGCATCAGATAACCAAGTTTGTTGGAAGTAAGCTCTGTGTAAAAGAAGATATAAAGGACATTCTTTTTTTTTTTTTTTTGGTTTTATATTTTTTCCATGTTTTTTTAATTGGTGCATTATAGTTATACATAATGATGGGATTTGTTGTTAAATATTCATATATGAACACAATATAATAATATTATTTGGCCAATATCTTTTCCCAGCACCTCCCCCCTCCTTCACCTTTTCCCACCTCCCTGTCCCTTTCTTCTACTGATCTCCCATAAAGAACTCTTTTTTTGAGAGAGAGAGAGAGGGAGAGAGTGAGAAAGAGAGAATCAACTTTATTTATTTATTCATCAAGTCTTTGACTCTCCAGCAATTAGTTGTGTATGTGGTGTGGTGCTGGGATTTGAACCTGGGTCCTTGTGCATGACTTGCAAGTGCTGCAACCTCTGAGTCACCGCTCCAGCCCCATAAAGGGCATTCTTTTTTCTTTTCTTCTTCTTCTTCTCCTCCTCCTCCTTCTTAAAGAGAGGGACAGTGAGAGAGAGAGAGAGGGAGAGAGAAAGAGAGAATCAATTTTATTTAGTTTCTCATGTGGCCTTTGTTGCTCTGACACTTCATTGTGTACGTGGTGCTGGGGTATAAACCCACATCCTTGTGCATGCCAGGCAAACACCGTCACCACTGAGCCATTGCTCCAGCCCCATAAAGGGCATTCTTTTTTTTTTTTTTTTTTTTTTTAAAGAGAGAAGGATAGTGAGAGAGAGAGAGAGAGAGACAGAGAGAATAATTTTTGTTGAGTTTTTCACATGGCTTTTGTTGCTCTGACACTTAGTTGTGTACATGGGTGCTGGGGTTTGAACCCGTGTACTTGCATATGCCGGGCAAGTGCCATAACTGCTTAGCCACTGTTCCAGCCCCCATAAAGGGCATTCTTGAGGGGCTGGAGCGGTGGCTCAGTGGTTTCGGCGCTTGCCTGGTGAGCACGAGGACCCGGGTTCAAACCCCAGCACCACGTACACAACTAAGTGTTAGAGCAACTAAGGCCATGTGAAAAACTAAATAAAAGTTGTTTCTCTCTTTCTCTGTCTCTCTCACTGTCCCTCTTTCTTTAAAAAAAAAAAGGGGGCATTCTTGATAGAGTATCTAAACCTTTAGGGATGGGCTTTGAGACATGCATTTTGGACACTCCATCCTTTAAAATTTTTTCTTAATTTTTAACCCTGAATTGTCTTCCAGATATGTGAGATTACTGGTTGGTTGGATTCTGAATGGTGAGATATTCCTATAGTTCTATTTTTTTTTTTTTTTTTAGAGAGAGAGGGAGAGAGAGAAAATCAATTTTATATATGTTTTCATCTGGCCTTTGTTTCTCTGACTCTTAGTTGCATATATGGTGCTGGGACTTGAACATGGGTCCTCATGCATACCAGGCAAATGCTCCAACCACTGAGCCACTGCTCCAGCCCCTCTATTCTTTTTTTTTTTTTTTTTAAAGAGGGAGGGACAGTGAGAGAGAGAGAGAGAGAGAGAGAAAGAGAATCAAATTTATCCTGTTTTTCATGTAGCCTTTGTTGCTCTGACTCTTCATTGTATCTTTTTTTTTTCTTTCACGGCTGAGGACCAAACTCAGGGCCTTGCGCATGCTAGGCAAGTGCTCTGCCACTGAGCTAAATCTCCAGCTCCCTGACTCTTCATTGTATATGTGGTGCTGTGGTTTGAACTTGGGGTCCTTGTGCATGCCAGACAAGCACCACGACTGCTGAGCCACTGCTCCAGCCCCATCTCTATTCTTTTTTAATGTTAATTTTTTCTTTATAAAAAAGGTAATGTTCATTATAGAAAAATCTAGAAAACACAATAGTATATACAGTCACCCATAGTCAATGATTGTTAAATGTTCATGCATTTCTTTCAGTTTTTATTATATGTACATACGTCAGAATTTGGGTCATTGGGTTTTTTTTGTTTTTTTTTTTTGCATAAAGCTTGGGATTGAATCTAGGAGTGCTCTACCACTAAGCTACATCCCCATCCCTTTCTGTTTTTCATTTTGAGATAGGTTCTGTTAAATTGCCAGGCTAGCTTTGAACTTGTGATCCTCCTGTTTCAGCTTCCTGCAGATTGCTGGAATTTCACTACCATGCCTGGAAAAAATAGAGACATATTGTGCATATGGTTTTATGTACTGATTTTTCCACTCACACTTTTTCACTATTACCTCTTGAGCGTTTTCTTAGGTCATTGCTGTGGTTTGAATGTTTGTGTTCCCCCAAAACTCTTTTGTTGAACCCTAATCACCCATATAGAAGGTGGGGCCTATGAGAGGTGATTAACCCTTGTGAATGGGATTAGTGCCTTTTTTAATGAGGCCCCAGAGAGCTGCCTTGGCCTTTCCATCACGTGAGAACACAGCTAGAAGGTGCCATTCGTGACTCAGCAGTAGGCCTTTACCAGATATCAAATCTGTGAGTGTCTTGTTCTTTGGATTTCATACTCTCTAAAACTGTGAAAAATAAATTTCCATTTGTTTATAAGCTGCCCAGTTTGTAGTGTTATAATAGTCAGCTGAATGGACTAAATAATCATTAAATGTTTGCCCCCTTTGGGTGATTTAGAAGGTATAAAGTCTATTTTTATTCCATTGGTAGTTTCACCTTTATGGCTTAAAAAAAATTGAACCATGTCCCTTTAGTTACTAATATTAATGATGGAAGCTGGCTATGGTAGCATATGCTGGTAATCCCAGTGACTCAGTGAGACACGGGGATCAGAAGTTCAAAGCCAGCCTCAGAAATTTAGCGAGGCACTAAGCAACTTAGTCAGACCCTATGTCAAAATAAAAACAAATAAAAAGGACTTTGGAGGGACCGGAGGAGTTGCTCAGTGGTTACAGAGCTTGCCTGGCATGCACGAGGATGTGGGTTCATACCCCAGCACCACATATACAACAAAGTGTTGGAGCAATGAAAACCAGATGAAAAACTAAAAAGGGCTGGGGATGTAGCTCAGTGGTTAAGTGCCCTGGTTCAATCCCCAATACTACTACTACTACTAATAATAGTGAAATACTGTCTTTTTCTTTCTCTGAGTGTAAAATGGAACTTTCTGGTATAATTTTAGACCCAGAGAATTATTAGTGTTTTATTATGCATATTATACTGCAAGTAATTTTTATTTGTTCACATAATATTTTAAAACCATAGTTATAATAGTATTTTCCTGTTTCTAACTTGTTAATTGCTGAATTTTTGTACCATGGCCTTTCCATTCTTGAATTCTTTATTTTGTTTCAAATGTTTAGACTGTGCTATATAAAAGCCACTAGCTAACATGGCTATTTAGATTTAAATGAACAAAAATTTAGTTCCTCAGTTGTATTAGCTACATTTCAGCTGCTCACTAGTTACGTTTTCAGCTACAATACAGCGGCTACTGTATTTGGACAGTATATGAAATCCTGGCGATGATGATCTAGAATTTCTCAGGCAGAGTATTTTTATTTTTTTATTTTTTGGTACTGGGGATTAAACCCAGGGGCACTCAACCACTGAAACACATCCACAGCCCTTTTTATTTTTTGTTTTGAGACAGGGTCTTACTAAGTTGCTCAATACCTCACTAAACGGAGGCTGGCTTTGAACTTGCAATCCTCCTGCTTTAGCCTCCAGTATCACTGGGATTACAGATGTGTGCTACCAGGTCCAGCTTTGTCCTGTTAACTTCTGGTTTTCAGTTTTGTGGAGAAGTCTGATGCCAGCCTGATGTATTCCTTTGATAATCTACTTCTCCCACCTCTTTCTTGGATGTTTATGAAATATTTTTCTTTGCTCTCAAAAAAGTCAATAGATGAGGTTGGAGTGGTGGGTCAGCAGTTGTGGCACTTGTCTGGCATGTGGGAGGATGCAGGTTCTAAACCCAGCACCACATATGCAACAAAGTATCTGAGCAATGGCCACATGAAAAAACTAAATAAAATTGATTCTCTCTTTTGCTCTCTCTCTCTCTCTCACTGTCCTTATCTCTTTTTTAAAAAGTCAATGGATTATTCTGAAGCCTTAGATTTAATAATTTTGCCTGATATATAGTAAAGCTTCTTGATCTGTGAATCGGGTCTTCCTTTGACTTGGGTCTCTTCTATTATCATGCTTCTTCTCCATCTGGGGTTTATATGATGTGTGTATCAGACCTCTGATCTTCTCATTGTGTGGTTTTTTTTTTAAATTCCATGTATTTTTTTCCTTATCACTCATTGTTTCCTTTTCATTATAACTATAAAGCTCTAGTTTGGACATCATTTTATGTAGTTCTTCAAGTGGTTTTCTTTTGGATGCTGGGGATTGAACCCAGGGCCTTGCACATGCTAGGCAAGTGTTTTACCAGTGAACTACATTCCCAAAGCTTTTTAAAAAAAAATTTCTTGTTTTCTAATATATTGTTTATTTTCTTGTGTGCAGTTAGCCTTCATTCAAATCCTGACCACCAATTTCTTACTACCTGTTTGATCAGTTTCTTCATCTGTTAAAAGGAGGATAATATTAGCACCTGTCTCATGGAATTTATGTGAAGAATAAAGCAATGAATGCTTGAAAAGGACTTAGAACAATATCTGGCATATAGTAAACACCTATAAGTGTTTGGAGAATAAAATTTTAAAATGATTTTAAATCTGGAGGTCCTCATGATGCCCATGACCCTGTCACCCCCGCTTTTGCAGCACTGGTAATCTCTCTCTCTCCCTCTTTCTCCCCCGCCCTTTTTTTGTTACCTTTCCACAGGAAAGCTCCTTGGCATGGCTCTTTCTTACATTGTTGGTCCATCCTTGCTTTTGAAAATTGTTTTGTAACAGAAGACTTCATTGGGGTGGACTTGAAACTCTTCTTAGTTTGTTCTTGTAGGATTGAGCACATATCAGGAGAGAGATGTGCTCCTTCCCTTCTTATATAGTGTTTGTTTGTCTGTTTTGAAAGAGAGAGGGGGTGGAGAGAGAGAAAAAGAATCATTTGTATTTATTTTTTCATTTGACGTTTGTTTCTCCAACACTTAGTTGTGTGTGTGTGGTGCTGGGATTTGAACCTGGGTCCTGGTGAATGCCAAATAAGCTTTGTAATCACTGAGCCACCTCTCCATCCCTAGAGCACTTGGTTTTGCATATGTGTGTAAGAATATTATTTTGCATTAATTATAAGTTGAAAAAAAGGGAAAGGTTAATTCTTCCCTTTCTCTTGTTTTCTAAAATTTTAGAAAAAGATGACAGAAATACTTGAACTTCATCCTGGATACAGCCAGGGTATTAGGTGGACTGCCCAGGCCTTTAGAACTCTAGGGGAGGTCTTCTTCCTGTGGAAGCCCAAAGCTCTGCTCCAGGTACAGGTCATTCTCAAGGATGGTGCTTCTCAAGGTCACCTTTCCCTCCGGCTCCCTGTATCCGGGTTTGTTCTCTGTCCTGGATATGTAGCTTAAACCAATGGTTGCCCAGTGGGGTGGTTTTGCCCCTCAGGGGACTTTTGGCAACATCTGGAGATGGGTTCTACTGGGCAGATGTTAAGGATGCTGCTAAACCTCCTCCAATAGAGAGGACAAGCCCCATCCCCAGCAGAAAAGTATCCAGCCCAGATTGTCAACAGTGCCCAGGTTGAGAGACCCTGACCTGGACATATCATCTTCCTCAGTTTCCACAAGAGTCTACTCACATGAAGTCTCTCAGAGTGTAGAAGACATCACTGAAGATTCAGGGCGTAGAGGGAGAAGGAGGAGTTTTACATTGCAAGTGTGCTATGGTTTCAACTTGAGCATTAGGCATTTTTTTAAGAGAGAGAGACAGAGAGAGAATCAATTTTATTATTTTTCCATCTGGCCTTTGTTTCTCCAACACTTAGTTGTGTATGTGTGCTGGGGTTTGAACCCGGGTCCTCATGCTTGCCAGGCAAGCACTCAAACCACTGAGCCAGTGCTCCAGCCCTGAATTAGGCGTCCTTATTCCTAAGTGCCATTATCAGAGTGTACCCTCCTCGGGCACTCCACCAGATCCAGTTCCTAGGCGTTAGCTTCTCCTTGTCATTTTCCCCCTTATCCTGTATAGAGCATAATAAATTTTTTTTCCTTGCCACCTGAAAAATCAGTTTAATTGTTTAGATTTTCACCAATACCCACACACAAACAAGTTTTTCCCCAAACAATGACCACTCTCTCACTCTTCCAGTGCAAGCTACTAAAATAACATTTTTACCCAATTTGGTAAGTATACTACCTAAACAATTTTTTAATCATTTTAAATATAGGAAAAAAAGGTAAATTTCCATCATCCGAGGATCTTAACACATTGACATAGCTATTGTAGATCTAATTCTTTCACGTTATAAGCCATTACACCCTACAGAAATCCTATAATTTCTGCTACATTTATTCATATTTATTTCCCCTGTGTTTCCGAGTTCATTGCTTGCTCTTCTGGTTTGTCAGTGCTACAGTAGAGGTTAGGTGATTATAACAGATGGCTTCTCAGGTTTGCAGTCTTTGAGTTCCACAGTTTAATTTTATTATCCAGTTTTTACATGGGAGATCAGACAGATCAGGCTTGGGAATAGAGTGGTCTTCACATACAGAGAGCAAGTCTTACTGGAGACAAATGGCTTTGATAAAGTCATTTATGAATTACCAAAACTCTAACTGAGGATCTCCTCCTAACCTTGTTGGTATTCTAATATTAGTGTGTTATGGGAAAATAAAAATCTTCACACAATAGGAGCTTTACTAAAATGTACCCAGTAGTCCATATTGGTACTTTACTTAAATCAATACTGTAGTAGGGCTGGAATTAATTAAGGTACTCAATATGATTAATCATGTATGAGAAGTATTCTGGTGTACTTAGATAACTAAAGAAAATATCTAACTGTATTTTAATATTTTGAAATTTTTATTAACTTTGGAGGTGCTGGGGATTGAATGTAGTGACTTACATATGCTAAGCAAGTACTCTACCACTGAGCTGTGTCTCCTGTCTCCTAACTACATTTTAATAAACCTCTTTAAAATTATGCCCCCTTTTGGGGCTGGAGCCGTGGCTCAGTGGTTTCAGTGCTTGACTTGCGTGTGCAGGGACACAGGTTTCTACCCTAGCACCACGTACATGCCGAAGTGTGTGAGCAACGAAAGCCACATGAAAAACTAAGTAAAATTGATTCTCTTTCTCTCTCTCTCCCTCTCACTGTCCCTCTCTCTTAAAAAAAAAATAAAATTACACCCCCTTTAAAATAGCTTTTTCCTTCCTGATAACTTTTTTGTCTGAGCCTCTTTAATCATCATCTTCCTTCCTTCTTTCCTTCTTCCCTCCCTTGCATTTTCTTCTTTCCTTCCCAATACTTAATTTATGACTTACCTACATAAAGTGCACTAATCTTAAGTGAGTTTAGCGTACCTGTGCGTCTGTGTGACCACTGCCCAGGTCAAGACATAAACATTCCCATCACTCTAGAAAGTTTCCTTTACTGGCATCGTTTCTCCCTGAAGCTCATCATTATTCTGCCTGCTGTCATAATGGATTAGTTTTGCTGTTCTGGAACTTTACACAATTGATATATACTCTTTTGTGTCTCCAGCAGAATGTTTTAGAGATTTATTCATGTTGTGCATATGGATTTGTTCCTTTTTGCTAAGTAGTATCCCACTGTGTGAGCATTCCACAGTTTATGTATCTGTTCTGCTAATGGTCATTGAGTTGTTTTCAGTTTGGGGCTATTATGAATATAGCTGCTAGGAGCATTCTTATATAACTCATTTTGTCAACATAAACACTAATTTCTCTGGGATAAAATATCTAGGAGTAGAGTAACTGGGTCGTAGGGCAGCTGTGGGATTAAACCCTAAATAATTTCCCAATTATTTTGCATTCCCACTAAGCAGTGTTTGAATGTTCCAGTTGCTCCATATCCTTACCAACATTTTGTATTGCAGTCTTTTTACAAAAACATCCCCAGGGGTTGGAGCAGTGGCTCAGCAGTTACAGTGCTTGCCTTCCATGCGCGAGTATGCGAGTTTAAACCCCAGCACTATGTACACAATGAAGTCTCCGAGCAGCGAGAATCCATGAAAAACTAAATAAAATTGATTCTATCTTTCTCTCTTCTCATTGTCCCTCTCTCTTAAAAAAAACTCCAATATATTTTTATTATGTTATCTTTATATAACATAGAACTATGTAGAGCATTTAATTTTTTAATATAGACATGTTGGAGACTTTTCCATGTGATTCAGTCTATCTTTCCGTATGATACAATGCACATATGTATATGTGTGTATACATATTAAACAGAGCAGAGCACAGTATTTCTCAACTTATTTAGCTATTCTCCTGTTGATGGATGGTTATGTTGTTTCCAAATTTTTCTATTTCCACAGTGCTAGAGAACATCTCCATCAGTGTATCTTTGTGTACATGCAAATATTTCTATGGATTCCTAGACTCTCAAATGAAGATTGGCATAGTTTTAATACTGGATTTCTCATCTGGCTGCTGGTTAAAACAATCTCCAGTACTCTCTGTGTTTAAGTTTTTGAGTTTTTTTTTCTCTGTGTTGTGAGTACATAGGTATTTTCATTATTTCCTCTACAGGAGGTGGAAGGAGAATGAAAAATATAAACACCACATGGTTCTTGGGTCATGGGGCAGAAACAATCAGCAGCTTGAAGCCAACCACAACCAGAACATGCTGAGAGTTTCTCTATTGTAGGCCGACAACTTCCTGCAAGTTAAAACAAAGCTGGTGTGTATGATTTCAACCTTGCCAACAAGTTTTATCTTAACAAAAGGCCAAAATATATGCCTTAAAAATGACAATTAGTTTTCAGATAAAAAAAAATATTTTTAAAGAGAGAGGGACAGTGAGAGAGTGAGAGAATCAATTTTTATTTTTTATTTTTTCATCTGCTTTCATTACTCCAACACTTAGTTGTGTATGGTGTTGGGGTTCGAACCTGGGTCCTCTCACATGCCATGCAAGCACTGTAACCACTGAGCCACTGCTCCAGCTCTCAGATCAAAAAATTTAATGTAAGCTTCAAAACAAGTTCTAAACAAAGTGAAGATTGTTTCTCTCCACTATGGTACATTTTATTTAATTGGTGTGAAAACAGACAAGACAAGGTTTCCATGAATGCTTCTGTTAAGGAGGCAGGAAAATTAAACATTAAAGTTTTAGGGATTTGATTTTAGTGGGATATTTAAGAGTGGCTGCAGAAATCCTACTGGTTTGATAAGTTCAGTGTACCTGTGACAAGGAATCAGGAATTATAGTTTTTGTTTCTACCAGAAGCTGGCAGTGAGTTTTGATAGACGTTTAATTATCAACTAGCCTGCTTTCTTCTGTAAAATCACAATATGTAACTTAAAAGGGTTGTGGTGACCATTAAATATATAGAAGACCAGATACCATGGAATGAGTTTTTCCACTTTTTTTTTTTTTAAAGAGAGAGGGACAGTGAGAGAGACAGAGAAAGAGAGAAACAACTTTATTTAGTTTTTCACATGGCCTTAGTTGCTCCAACACTTAGTTGCGTACGTGGTGCTCGGGTTTGAACCCGGGTCCTCGTGCTTGCCAGGCAAGCGCCGAAACTGCTGAGCCACCGCTCCAGCCCCTCCACTTTTTTTTAAGGCAAAGATTGTTTTGGTTTGCAGGTGTGGTTTGCTAGACATGGTAAGTTGGGAAGACCTACCAGGATGTTCCTGTCAGCAGTTCACTCATGAAAGTCCTGAAGACGATGCAAACAGATCTCTCCCCATGGCCAGCAGTATCAGTACAAACAGAGGACCCTGGGATGGCCCTGGGAGCCCATCCTACCCTTGGTCTTCTTTCTTCTTCTTCCAACAAATCTTGCCCACTTCTCTCCTTCCCTTAGTGTCCCATTTCCATCCTGGAGGGATATCATCTGTCTCTAAGGCTTTAGCTACATCATAATGAAGCATCTACAATATAAATTAAGCATTTTCACTGGGTGTAGTGGCCCACGCTTATAATCTCAGTGACTCAGAAGGCGGAGGCAGGAGGACTACAAGTTTGAGGCCAGCCTCAGATGTTTAGCGAGGCCCTAAATAACTTAGTAAGACCCTGTCTCAAAAAAAAAAAAAAAAAGAGGAAAAGGGCTGGGGATGTGGCACTCCTAGGTTCAACTCCTGGTACCAAAATAAACAAACTAATTAATCAAACCTTTTCCCTTTAATTAGGAGAAAACGCTAGCTATCCCTGAAAATTTAAGAGAAGATGAGTCTGAAATAGCATCTTGCTCCTAATATTATTTCTAAATCAATAGATTCTTTCCCAATGTTCATTTAAGTATTTTCTAATGGAAACAATGCTTTAAAATTATTGTTATCATTGTTATTGTTTTTGAGATAGGGTTTTACTATGTTGCCCAGGCTGATCTTGGACTCCTGGGCTCAAGCTATCCTTTTTTTTTTTTTTTTTCTATGTGGTGCTGGGGTTTGAACCTGCATCCCTGCAAATGCCAGGCAAGTCCCGTAACTGCTGAGCCACCACTCCAGCCCCTCAAGTTATCCTTTTGCCTCAGCCTCCCAAGTAGCTGGGAATACTGACATATGCAATTGTGTAAGGCTTTTTTAAGAACAATGTCTTTATAGGAAAGCTACTATGTCTTTAAGACCAATTCCCAGACTAGCCCAATTCGCTTTTGGTGCTGTAAATCAAACTCAGGGCTTTGCACATGTTAGGCAAACACTCTACTACTGAGCTACACCTCCAGACCCCCCCCTCTTTTTTTTTTATAAAACTACTTTGTAAGTATTCTATAGCTGTAGTATTCTGATGGGGGCTGATCTGCCAACTCGAGCCTCCACAAACTCAGTGCCTTAGCCTGGATCCTTCCTCCTCCTTCCATGCACTTCTTTCCTGTTAGTCAGGGGCACATGCCTTATATTGCTCCCCCTAGCTCCAGGTTCTCATGGGGGGACTTGTGCCTGGGGAATGATTCCACGGGGCAGTGCTGGGAAGGGGTGAGCCATTGGAAACCAGGTTGGGATTCTGAGGCATAGGGAAGAGGCCATTTAAGGCACCAGATGGGAGGAGGGTGCTGGGTGGGGGGAGATGAGAACTGGTGGAGAGAGCCCAAAGGAAGGGAGAAAAGAATTTCCTCTCCTCATGTCCCTTTCTTCTTCCCTCTCTTGGTCTGTGGCTACCAACATGTGGGGAGGTACTATGATAAGAGGAGAGGGTCTAGGGGATTGGGTAAGGATGATGACAGAAATCAGCAGAGGGCTGTTGAGGTAAAATGAGAATTAAATCCAAAGCCATGAGAGAGAATGCACATTTCTGTGATCTTGCGCCAGAATAATCATTCACACTTACATATTATGCACAAGGACTTGGGGACTTCTTTTCGTGAAAGACAGGGCCTGAAATACTGCCCAACATTAAACTTCATAAAATCAGTTCCATGGGTCATTTTAACCTGTTTGCATCCATAGACTAAAATTTTCTTGGATGTTTCGCCAAGTATAGGCAGAAATTTATGCTCTTCTCAGAAATCTGATTTCTGCCTTAGTAGTTCAAATATTTCACAAATTATCCCCTCTAGGAACACTTTGATTGGTGTTTGGATGGTAGACTTGTTTTCAACAGCATTGGGCCATCATCTTGCCTCCAAATGAAAGGTTGGTTGAAGCAAACTTTTGAGTTTAAAAACATACATCAACAAAATGTTTGCAACTGTTAGCACCAACTTAAATATTTTTTTTCTTTCAGTGAATTAGGAGCATTACTTAGAAAACAAAAAGAGATCACATTTATCTTTGAGTAGTTTGAAAAAAAAGGAACCCATGTCATTCTTCTGCAAATAAGCAAAAAATAGTATCCTTGTGAGTGGACGAGGTGTCCATGGTCTGGTGTCTATGAAACCTGGTGCCTTCTGCCAGGTCCCAGTCTATGTAGCTGGCCTTATGTCCCATGGCAATTCTTTGCAGGTATATTTGATGATTGTATTGTGCCCCAGTGTGGCACAAGCCCTCTGTACTCTTTCCTTCACTCTTCCTTTCCTCCTCGGTCTTGTTTGCATAAATGTCTATAAACTACCTGGAAGCTGAGGGCATTTTTGCTTTAGGGAAGCTGTGAATTAAAATGGGAAGATTCGTCCTCTTTTAATGTGAGAGCTGTGCTTACCCTTTAAATATAAGATGTTAAATTATCATATAAATTCTTTTAGTACAAAATACTATATATTGCTACAAGCTTGCCTTCCAGATCAACCTTCCACCTTATTCTTGACCAAGGTTGAAAGTTTTTCACTCCCTTCAACTCGACTGTGATCTCTCACCTCTTGACCTTTGCACAGGATGTTCTTTGTGCCTGGGCCATTCTTTTCTCACCCCACCAATGCGCCACCTCAACCATGCTCCAATAACATGCATACTTGCCCTGCTAACTTAGGGGTTTCAGATGAAAGATTAATTCTCTGATAGTTCTCACGTGACCTACCTTCTCCCCTACTCTAGGTGCTCTACCATAAGCCAGTACACTGAACATTTCCTTTCTTGTTAAAAATATTTTTCTTTAAGAGAGAGAGGGACAGTGAAAGAGAGAGAAAGAGAGAATCAATTTTATTTGGCTTTTCACATGACTTTTATTGCTCCGACACTTCATTGTGTATGTGGTGCTGGGGTTCGAACCTGTGTCCTTGCACATGCCAAGCAAGCACCATAACTGCTGATCCACCATTCCAGACTCAATCATTTCCGTCTTTTTTTATATCTCCTATCACAATTTAATCTGTCTACTTAAGGTTCTATTTTTGTTTTGATTAGACTGTAAACTCAGGGTAGAGATAAGATCTATTGTGTTCACTTTTTCGGTGCTCAGCGTATATGAAGTACTCAGTAAACATTTATTGAAGAATAAATGTCTTGAGGTGATGTGGCATTGTTTATGGCATGTTTTGGATGTCATCTCTTCTCTTTGGGATGAGGACATTTACAACACATGGTGTTGCTGCCTCCCTGGTAACCGTGGGCAGACCCTGTCAGCTCCGGTCCTCCGAGGAGTGCGTGCTTTGGTGTCAGAGGTGCCTTGGATGGTGTTTGCACAGTGAGTGTTGCTTTTCACTCTGGGTGCTGCTTGCAGGCAGCAGAAGGGGTCCTGATATGGTGGGACATGATGTTTTTATTAGAAGAATTCTTGTGGGTAAAATGTTGATCACTTAATAGAAAAACCCACCAGATAGAATGATGACCTTGGAGGTGTTATATTCAGGGACCTCTTAAAATCGCTTCCCTTTTCATTGGTGAGTAGTGTGTTCCAAGCTGGTTTCCTCAGGCACCATCGGGTTATAATCACTGTGAGAAGCATTATCTCCTAAACTGGAAACAAATATACTGAGCTATAATTTTCTTTTCCTTAATGTCTTTATCAAGTTTTGTTATTTGGGTTATGCTAGCTTCATAAAAGGAGTTGAAAAATGTGTATAATACTGGAGATACCGTCCCTCATATGGCTCTTCCTTTTGACTTCTTCGTATTTTCTTGCTTATATGCTTCTTTATCTAGTAAGCATATGGGTATGTTTTTAGAGCAGAGTTTTAAAAATATGATGAGATTGATAAGAGAAATTATCTTTGTGTCCTTTTATTCCCCTGAGTAGATGCCAGTTTCAGGTGAAGGAACAAGTACTTAAATTAACACAAGAACTCCTAAAGTGTTTTGGAAGGAAGATTTTCAAAAAACTAATTTGAGATGAAACTTAAAAGGTAAAGTCATAGAAAAAAATACCAATTTGTCACTGGGGTAATTATATCCTATTAATTCCTTTTTAACAAATTTGCTATACAGATATTTTACTTATGAGAATGCAGCAAAACTTGGTGAAGGAAAGAATTAGTAGAGAGAACTGAAGTTCAAAATTATATGTGTGTGTATGTATATTATCCATAGGAAGAGTGTATCTATGGAAATATATATACATACACATTTACAGACTACACACACACACACACAGGAGGGTGAAGCAGGAGGATCACAAGTGCAAGTTTGAGACAGGTTCAGCAACTTAGGGGAGACCTTGCTTTAAAAAATAAAAAGGTCTGGGGATGTAATTCAGTGGTAAATTGTCACTGGGTTCAATCCCCAATATTATCCTCCCCCCAAAAAGAAAGAATAATTTCAGATTTATAGAAAAATTTAGCAGATAGTATAGTTTCCCTTTTGCCCATTTTCCCCTTATTATTAACATTTCATATTGGTATGGTAATTTTGTTACAATTAATGAATCAATACTGGCACATCATTATCTAAAACCTTTGGTTTATTCAGTTTTCCTGATTTCACCCTTTGCCCTTTTTCTGTTCCAGGATCCTAGCCAGGATGCTTCATGTAATTTAGCGTCCTTGGGTTCCTCTTGGTTATGACCACTTCCCAAACTTTCCTTATTTTTGATGACGTTGACGTTTTTGAGAAGTACTGGTCAGGCGTATTATAGAATGCCTCTCTATTGTAGAGTTCTTCTAGTGGTTTTCTCATGATTAAACTGGAGTCGTGGGGAGGAAATCACAGAGGAAATGTGCCATTTTAATCACAGCGTTCAAGGGTTCATACTGTCCATCTGATTTATGACTTGGTATTGACCTTGAACACCTGGCTGATGTAGTGTTTCTTGGGCTTCTCCACTGTGAAGTCACTTTTTACTCTCCCTTTCCATACATATCATATTCGTTGGAAGGAAGTCACTCTGTGCAGCCCACACCTAGGAGTGGGAATTATGCCCCTCCCACTTCAGGGTGGAGAATTTACATAAACGATTTGGAATTCTTCTGCACTGGAGATTTGCCTCTTGTCCCCCATTTGTTAATTTATTCCGTTATGTATTTATATGAGTATGAACTCACAGATACTTATTTTATTCTTTGGTATTTTGTTACTTAACTTGTTTAAGCCTGATCATTGGGAGCTCTTTCAGTTAGGTTTCTGTGCCCTATTTGGCATGTCCCATCAGTGTGTGTGTGTGTGTGTGTGTGTGTGTGTGTGTGTGTGTGTGTTTTCAGCATTTCCTTACTTTCTGGTACTGTAGGAGGCTCTTGTATGTTTCCCACACCTGTCCCTAGATCAGCAAAATCCCAGGAAGCATTTGTTCCTTTTATTGAAGATTGGTGTTAGAAACCAAGATGAGATTGGAGTGTATAGCTCTGTGGAATAGCACATGCCTAGCATGCATAAGACCTTGGATTCAATCCCCAACACACACACACACACACACACACACACACACACACACAGGCAAAGAAAGAAACCAAGATGTGGGTTCGAGGTGTGCTCATTACTGGGATGTCATTTCTTTTAGTTTTTCTCAACTAACAAAGCAAAGAAATATATGTATCTATAGTAACCCAATCTACATTAACCTTTCAATATTTAACTGTGTCTATGTAAAGTGATACCTGAGTTCTTACCAATGTCTTCAACTCTAATTCATTACCACAGGGATAGATTCTGCTCCTTCATCTTACTGCTGCTTGCACTCCAACAGTGAGAAATCTGTCACCCGTCATTCACCATCTCTTAATCATTCTCTCAGAGTAAACATGTATTGTAATGTAAGAGTTGTTAAGCATACACCCAGGACAAACAACCTTATTGACTGGAGTTCAGTATTTATGTGCAATTTCTTGTGCCTTTAGTCTTAAGGACTCCATTCATTTCCAGAGCTACTTAGCAGCTTTCCCCAGCCCTCTCAGTGAGGTTTTTTCATATATTTGTAATACAGTTAGATTATGTTGCTACAGTCTGCATCTGCCAACCTGAGTTTTTGAAATTTGCAGACATGGAGGGATCACTCTTTGTGTTACAAAGTTGTGTAACACAAATGCATAACGTCATGTTTCCTCCATTCAGTATCATAAACCATAGTTTTACCACCCTAAAAATTCCTGGTGCTTCACCAGTTCATCCCTCCTCTGCTTTTGTGAACCTCTTGCCATTCGCTGATATTTTAACTGTCTTTCCATAGTGTTACCTTGTCTAAGAGGGCATGTAATTGGAACCACACAATATGTAGCCTTTTCAAACTGGCTGTTTGACATAGCAACATGCATTTACATTTCCTCTATGTCTTTTTTGTGGCTAGATAGATTTTTTTAAGAGAGAGAGAGAGAGACATAATGGATCAGTTTTATTTAGCTTTTCATCTGGTTTTTACCGCTCTGACACTTAGTTGTGTCCACGGTGCTGGGGTTTGAACCCAGGTCCTTGCGCAATCCAGGCAAGCACTGTAACCGCTGAGCCACCGCTCTAGCCCCAGATCTTTTCTTTTTAACACTTAATAATATTCCATTGTATGGATCCATCATAATTTGTTTCTCTAGTCCTCTTAAGGGACATCTTGGTTGCTTCCAGCCTTTGGCAGGTATGAATAAAGCTGCCGTAAACATTCATGTGGAGACTTTTGCGTGGACACAAGTTTTCAGCTCAATTGGGAAAATATTTAAGAGCATGATTGCTGAATCTTATAGTAAAACTATGCTTAACTTCGTAGGAAATTGCCAAGCTGTCTTCTGAAATGTCTGTCCCACTTAGCTCTCCTGTCAACAATGAATGAGAGGTCATGTGGCTCTATCTTTTCAGCAGCCTTTGGTTTTGTCAGGTTTTTTTTTTTAATTCACTATTATAATAGATATGTCACAACATCTCATTATTTTAATTTGCAATTCCCTAATGACATGATACTGAACTTTTTTTTTTTTTTAACTAGGAATTTAACCCATGCACTTTACTGCTGAGTCACATCCTCAGCCCTTGTTACTTTTTTTATTTATTGAGGCAGGGTCTCTCTAAGTTGTTGAGGCTGGCCTCAAACTAGTAATCCTCCTGTCTGAGCCTCCTGAGTCACTGGATTTACAGGCATGTGCCACCATGCCTGGGGGTGCTGCACATTCTTTCATCTGCTTATTTGCCATCAGTATGTCTTCTTTTGTGAAGTGTCTCTTACCTACTTTTTAATTTGGTTGTTTATTTTCTTATTGATTATTAAGCCTTCTTTCTGTATTTTGAATAAAAGATTTTTTAAAATCAGGTATGTGTTTTACAGATTTTACTCCAGTCTGCCTTTTGATTCTCTTAACAATTTTCATAGAGCGGAAATTTTTCATTTTAATGAAACCTAACTTTTTAAAAGCATCATGCTTTTGGTGTGGTTTATAACAACTCATTACCAAACTCAAGGTTATTTGGATTTTCTCTTGTGTTATTTCTAAGGTTTTGTAGTTTTGTGTTTTACATTTAGGTCTTTGGTACATTTTGAGTTAATATTTCTGTATTGTCTCTTTTTTAGATATACATGACATTAGAATATATCATGACATACTTATAAAAGCATGGAGTACAACTTGTTCAAATTCAGTCTCCAATATTTCCGCTTCTCCTCCCTCCCTCCCCATTTTTTTTTAGTTATACGTGACAATAGAATACACAAGGATATCATTATAAAAGCATGTAATCTAACTTTTTTGGGGTACCAGAGATTGAACCCAGGGGTGCTTTACCACTGAGCCACATCCCCAGCCCTTTTTATATTTCATTTTGAGACAGGGTCTCACTAAGTTGCTTAAGGTCTTGCTAAGTTGCTGAGGCTGGCTCTGAACTTGCGATCCTCCTGCCTCAGCCTCCCGATACAGGCGTGCTGCATGGCCTCTTTGAGTTGATTTTTATGAAAGGTATACGAGCTGAGTCTAGTTCTTAACTATTATCAGGGTGCTGTGTTGTGGTTACTATTGGTGTATGAACACCCAGCTGTTCCAGCACAGTCTGGTAAAGGAGAGCATCCCCTCTGCATTGAATTGCCTTTGCTCCGGTGTCAGAGGTGAGCCCGCTGTGTCTGTGTGGATCTGTTTCTCGGCTCTCTGCTCGAGCCCGTGGTGTATGTCTCTGCTCTTGAAACAGAGCCACCCTATCCTGATCACTGTAGCTTTATAGTAAGTCTTTTTTTTTTTTTTAAAGAGAGAGGGACAGTGAGAGAGACAGAGAAAGAGAGAAGCAACTTTATTTAGTTTTTCACATGGCCTTAGCTGCTCCAACACTCAGTTGTGTACGTGGTGCTGGGGTTTGAACCCGGGTCCTCTTGCTTGCCAGGCAAGCGCTGAAACCGCTGAGCCACCGCTCCAGCCCCTATAGTAAGTCTTGAAGTCAGGAAACAACAACTGGCCAACTTTCTTCCTCCTCCTCCTCCTTCCTTAGTAAAAATATGCTGTGTGATTATTTTAATTCCTCAAAGTTTCTTCATGAGCATTATTTTAAATGGCTCTGTAGTATTTTATTATATGGATCTATGATATAACCAATAATATTAAATGGGAAAACTCCAGAATATTTGATATCCTCATTTCATAAATGAAAAATTAAAAGGTCCTGTTAGGGGGCTGGAGTGGTGGCTCAGTGGTTACAGCACTTGCCTGGCATGCGTGAGGACGTGGGTTCAAACCCCAGCACCATGTACACAACGAAGTGTCAGGGCCGTGAAAACCAGATGAAAAACTAAACAAAACTGATTCTCTCTCTCTCTTTCTCTCACTGTCCCTCTCTCTTTAAAAAGAAAGAAAGAAAGAAAGAAAGAGTCTTGTTAGCACAGAATCAAAATTGAAGGAATGGGGTGATGGTAAATTATTTTTATTTTCTTTCTTATACCAATTTCTTTGTTTTCCAAATTTTCTACAATGAGTAGCTATCTTTTTCTTTTTTAATAGAGGGAAACATAAACTTGTTTGTGTTTGTTTTCTAGAGTCTTTCCCCCTTTCAACCTCTTTATTTGTTTATTTTTTTAAAAAGCAATTTTTTTTAAAAGAGAGAGGGACAGTGAGAGAGACAGAGAAAGAGAGAAACAACTTTATTGAGTTTTTCACATGGCCTTAGTTGCTCCAACACTTAGTTGTGTATGTGGTGCTGGGGTTTGAACCAGGGTTATCAGCCAAAACTGCTGAGCCCCCACTCCAGCCCCCTTTCATCTCTTTAAATACCTTAATAGTTGCCTAGGGTTCAAATATGAATGTACCATAATTTAGTTATCATTAATTATATCACCCTATTAATGTGGAGAGGAGCGTTACAGATAGTGATTAAAAGTTCAAACTCTGGAGTTCGTGTCTTGTTTGCACCACTTGCTAGTTGTGTAAGCTGGGGAAAATTTTTCTTTTTTCTTTTTTTTTTTTTAAAAGGACAGTGAGAGAGAGAATCAATTTTTATTGAGTTTTTCACATGGCTTTGGTTGCTCTGACACTTAGTTGTGTACGTGGGTGCTGGGGTTTGAACCTGTATACTTGCGCATGCCGGGCAAGTGCCGTAACCATCGAGCCACTGCTCCAGTCCCGGGAAAAATTTTCTTAACCTTAGTTTTCTTGTACAGAATGCAGGACAATATTGTCTGCCTCGGAGGTAGACATATCCTCATGTGACATGATGTGATGTTTATATTAGAAAAGATTTTGTTTTAAGAAGGTGGATCACCTAATAGAAAACCAACCAGTTAGAGTGCTGAGCTTGGTTCAATAAGAGGATGACATAGGAGGGGGCCATTTCAGTGTCTTTGCTCTTCAGTGGCCATATGTCTGAAGCAGCAGGAGTGAGGCTGCTCAGACACCCTTCCATCATGGTCATGGTGCACGGCCTCACCTTCTAAACTGAAGGACAGATGAAGGACAACTAAGCTACCTCTTTGGTCTCTATTATTCTTTCCCGAATATCTTTTTGTTGGTGTCATATGAGTTGAAAAGTGCTCCCCTTCTTTCATTGTTTGAAAGAATTTTTATAACATTGGTGCTATTTCTATCTTACATGTTTGATAGACATCACCTGCAAAAGCACCTGAGCCCAACTTTTCTTTCTAGAATGTGGTTTTTCCTTTTTATTGATTCATTCAGTTATTTCTTTGATACAGGGATTTTGTGCTTTTTGCAAACATTCTGTTAAGTTGTGCTTTTCAAATTATTTGGTTCATCTATTAAGTTTATTAGCAAAAAGATGTTCAAAATATTCTTTTAAAATCTATGAGATTTTTTATAACATCTCCTTTTTATTTCTAATATTGGTAATTGTGTTTTTTTTCTTTTTTCCTTTGGTGATTCTTGTTAGAAGTTTACCAAATTTATTCATCTTTTAAAATAACCACTGAGCACAGTGGCTCATGCCTGTAATCCCAGCAACTCTGGTGGCTGAGGACAGGAGAATCACAAGTTCAAGGTCAGTCGTAGCAAATTAGCTAGTTCCTATGCAATTTAGTGAGACCTTGTCTCAAAATAAAAATTAAGAAGGCTAGGGATATAGTTTAGTAGTCAGTGCCCCTGAGTACAATCCCCAATACTAAAACCAAACCAAAAAACAAAAACAGAGTTTCTGCTACTTAATCGATTTTTGTTTTTATCTTTATTACTTTCCTTTTCCTACTTGAAATTTAATTTGCTCTTTCTCTAATTTTTTAAGGTAAAAACTTAGATTATCAGATTTTAACCTTTTATTCTCTAACCTAAACATTTTAAGCTTTGCATTTTCATTAAGCATGAATTTGGTTTTATCCTATAAATTTTGATGCTGTATTTTATAATAACAGTTTGAAATATTTTGCAGGTTCAGATAAAATATACATTAATATACATTATTCCAAGTTGTTAAGGCTTTTTAGATATCTTACTGTTATTTGATTCAAAAATACATAGTACTCTATAAGGTTTTATTTTTTTTTTAAAGAGTGAGGGAGCGAGAGAGAGAGAATCAATTTTATTTATGTTTTCATCTGGCCTTTGTTTCTCTGACACTTAGTTGTATACATGGTGCTGGGGTTCGAACCTGGGCAAGCACTTCAACTGCTGAGCCACCACTTCAGCCCTAGGTTTTTTTGTTTTTTTTAACATTTATTAAGACAAGAGAGCTGGGGATATAGCTTAGTGATAGAGGACTTTCCTACCATGAGCACAGGAATTGAATGGATTCAAGTCCCAGCATTGGAAAAAAAAGGCTTATAGTATGGCCTAGAATATGGTTTATCTTGTTGGATGTTCCATGTGCAGTTGTTGGATATATGTCCATTGCAGGTCAATTAGGTTAAAAGGGTTGATTTGGGGTGTCCTCTATATCCTCACTGATTATTTGTCTAGTTGTTCAATTTTATTCTAAGAGAATATGATGAAATCTCCAACTATGATTGCGAATATGTCTTTGGCTCTCTTTAGTTTTGTTGGAGTTTGTTTCAAGTTCTTTGAAGCTCAGTTATATGCGTACCTCTTTATCTTTGGTAATGCTCTTCAGACTTTTTTTTGCATGTGGGTACTGGGGATTAAACCCAGGGACTCTTTATCACTGCGTTACTTCCCTAGTCTTTTTGTTAAATTTTTAATTTTGAGAAAGGATCTGGTTAAGTTGCTGAGGGTCTTGCTAAGTTTTTGAAGCTGACCTTGAACTCAATCCTTGTACCTCAGCTTCCCAAGTTACTGGGATTAAACATGAGCCACAGTGCACAAGAATACTTCCTTCCTTCCTTCTTTTCTTTTCTTTTCCTTCCTTCCTCCCTCCTTCCCTCCCTTCCTTCCTTCCTTCCTTCCTTCCTTCCTTCCTTCCTTCCTTCCTTCCTTCCTTCCTTCCTTTCTTTCTTTCTTTCTTTCTTTCTTTCTTTCTTTCTTTCTTTCTTTCTTTCTGGTACTGGGGTTTGAACCCAGAAGGGCTTTACCACTGAGCGGAATCTCTAGCCCTTTGAGACAGGGTCTCCCTAAATTGCTTAGGGCCTCACTAAGATGCTGAGGCTGGCCTCAAACTTGTGATCATCCTGCTTCAGCCTCTCGAGAATGCTCCCTTTCTTGAAGTCTGCTTTGTCTGACATTTATATGGCCCTTCAGTCTTCCCTGTGTTTCCTGTTTGCACACTGTATTGTTTTCCATTCTTTCACTTCCAGCCTCTGTCTTTATATTTAAAATATGTCTCAGACAGCATATGATTGAGTCTTGAGTTTTTATTCACATTCTCTGTTGTTAACTGGACTGTGCAGTTCATTTACAGCTAATATAACTATTGTTATTTTCTTTCTTTTTTATTAAGGAGTTGAGTTGTTGAACAATCATAAATACATATAAAGTAACAATATGATATGCATTTGATCCTAACCCAGAATCACCCCATATCACCCATACCCCAGTCTCTCAATTCTTCCATATTTCCCCCATAACAGATATAAATGTCAATATATATTATGTATGAAACATATATATAATATGTATATAAAATATATATAATATATGTGGACATTTATATATATTATATGTGTGTGTGTGTGTGTGTGTGTATGTAATTGTGAATTTTCCAGAATTAAATAATTGCACAAGTATTATTTGGCTTCTTGGATAACTATTGTTATGGATGGATTTAGGATCTACTCTTTTACTATTTGTTTTCCTATTGTCACATTCTTTTGCTATACTTCCCTTTTACAAGTAATCAGCTGCCTTTTGTATTCCATTTTAATCCATTGTTTTTTAAAACCGTCCCTCTATTTTGTTTATTGGGGTTGTCTGAGCGAGTGCTCAGATGACTAAAGGGGTTTCATTTACTCCCCTTCTCCCATCCTCTGTGCCATTGATACCATGCATTTTACCTGCACAAATGTTTCTGAACTGGGCAATAGTGTTATCGTCTGTGCTTTAAATTGCCTATTATCTTTTGAAGAAATTAAGAGGGTTAATTTTTCAAATTTACCCATGTATTTAGCATTCTAGTGCTGCTGTAGATGTTTCCCTCCACTGTCAGTTCCTTCCATTAGCAAACTTCCCTTAGATTTCTTTTAGAACAAGTTTCCTAACAACCCCCTCCCCCAAAGAAAAACCCAGTTGTTTTTTCTTTTCTTTTTTTAAGAAACAGAGGGAGAAAGTGAGAGAAAGAGAGAATCAACCTTATTTTTTTTCATCTGGGTTCTGTTTTTCTGACACATAGCTGTGTACATGGTGTTGGGGTTTGAACCCAGGTCTTTGCACACGCCAGGCAAGTACTATAACTGCTGAACCACTGCGCCCACTTGTTTTTTTTTTTTTTAATCTGAAAAATGTTTTTATATTTTAATGATTATCATCACTGGATGTAGAATTTGGGGTTGACAAGGTGTGGGTTTTGTTTTTTTCTTTTTCCTTTTAGTACTTAAATATGTTATTCCAGTGTCTTTTGGCCTTCAAAAATTTTCTTTTTCTTTTTCTTTTCTTTCCTTTTTTTTTTTTTAATGAGAGAGGGAGAGGGAGAGAGAAAAAAATAATCAGTTTATTCATTTTTTTCATCTGGCTTTTGTTTTTCCATCACACAGTTGTGTATGTGGTGCTGGTGTTCAAACCCGGGTCCTCATGCATGCCAGGCAAGTGCTCTACTGCTCAGCCACCGCTCCACCCCTGGCCTTCAACATTTTTGATGAAAACTCAACTCTCATTCTTATCATTATAATGGGTTATTTTTCTCTGTCTTCTTTGAGACTTTTCTTCTTATCTTTGATTTTCAATATTTTGACTATAATATGCCTATGTTTTCTTTATATTCATTCTATTTGAGTTTCACTGAAATGCAATATATATTCTCTGCTGGTGGTTGAACCCAGAGCCTCAAACTGAGCTATAACCTCCAGCCTAGAAATTTATGTATTTTTCAGTAACTGCTTCATTGAGATTTTCAAATTTATTTGAATGGCATTTTATTTTGTTTCCATGGTACTTTATATTTTGAAAATATCCTTTAAAAAGGGTAAAATGATACCTATTAATACAAAACTTAAATTGTGCAAAAAAGCACATAGAAGAAAATTTTAAAAAAAATTGAAATCAGGGGGCTGGAGCAGTGGTTTGGTGGTTAGAGCACTTGCCTCGAGTGTGCGAGTACGTGAGTTGGAACCCCAGTACCATGTACACGACAAACTGTCAGAGGAATGAAAGTCAAGTGCAAAACTAAATAAAAATTGCTTCTCTCTTTCTCCCTCTCTCTCTTTCACGGTCCCTCTCTTTTTAGAAATAAAATTTTTGAAATCATCTTTATAAAATACTTCATTATCTAATTAAATTTTTTAATTCATTGCTGCTCTCCTGTATTTTACCCATTTTTTTGTATATTTATGCTCGTTTTCCTTTTTTCTTGATTACATCCACTAATCGTCTGTTAATTTGTTGGATTTCCCCATAACCACTGAAAAAGCCCAGCTCTTAATTCTTGTGTAGCTTTCATGCATTTTTTCCTCTATTTTTAAGGTTAGTGGTTTTTAAATGAAACCCGTTTAAAAAAATAAAGTCTTCTATGAAATGCCACTGTATAAAATAGATAAAAGCCAAGTCCTGGTGATTAAAGCAAGGAGGAGTGAGCGGAAGGGCGGGAGTTTCCCAGAGCCCTGCTCCCCTGCCCACCCCTCCTCTGCCTTATCAGACCGAGGCTTATGACTCCAGAGAGCACTGTTGGAAAACTGCTGTTCTGAGTCATTAATTTCTGCTTTTATCTTTATTGTTTCCTTCCTCCTGTTTTCCATAGGTTGATTTTATTGCTCTTTTCTGATTTCTTGAGTTTGGCGCTTATTGCAGTTATTTTAATTCTTTCTCATTTAATATTGAAAATATTTAAGCTTATGAATTGGTCACTGTATAATGCTGGTTATATCTTATAATTTTTATACAGGCTATTTTCTCCTTTCATGGTAATTATATAAATTTTTTAGTTTCTCTTTGACCTAGAATAGATGAAGGAGTTTATGTTTTCAATGTCTAAAGTATGGAGGGATTTTTCTATTCTTTAATACATGATGGATTTATTTCATTATGGTCGTAAGATACATTTTTACCAATTTTGAATACATAATTTCTAAGGAAATTATTGATGTTGCTTTGTAACCCTCTATCAATTAACTCTATAAATTTTCCATGGCAGTTTATAAAGTATGTATTTTGTTTTTACGTTACAAAGAATACTGTCTTTCTTCTTTATTAAATTTATTTGAATATTCTGTATCTGCACTATCTAATGCCGTGGCTCTTTGTACAGGGAACTATTGAGTGCTTGAAATGTGAGTAGTCTGAACTGAGGTGTGTTATTATTGTAAAGTGTACACTGAGTTTTGAAAATTTAATGCAAAAAGGCAAAATATCCCAATAATAATTTATAAATTGATTGCATATTAAAATGACCATATTTTAGACCTATGGGATTTAAATAAAGAAATAAATGTCATTAAAATTAATTTCATCTCTTTTTTTAACCATTTTTCATCTGTAAGTGAAAATTTAAAATTTTACGTATATCTTGGATTATTTCTACTGAATAGCAACACTCTGTCATTACAGTATCTATTTTTGTCTACTTGATAATGTGAAGGACAAGTGGTAGCATTTGACTGGTTTTTCCTGTAATTTCTCTGCAAATGTTTCTCACAATTTTCACTATACGTATTTTGGTGCTTGGCTATTTAGCACCTACGGTTAGAAGTAGATCATTTCTATTGAACATTTTACTTTATATGAAAAAGTGACTCTTTATTTTAAATTGTTCTTTGAATTCTACTTTGATATGAATTATTGCCATTCTTGCTGTTACACACCTCCCTTGTTTTAATTTCAGTTTCATTTTAATCTTTTAAATAATAATTAAACTCATTTTATTTTTTGAAATAGTATGAAAATCTTTGCTTTTGGTATAGAAATTGAACTTTTTACAAAGTTATCATCAATGGTATATCTTTTCTTGTGTGTGCTGGGGATCAAACCCAGGGCCTTGTACATGGTTCACAGCTGTACCCTCCTTCCCTCAATTTGTTTTACCAGTTGTTTTTATGCTATTTTGTTTGCCTGCTTCTTATATTTTATTATATTAAGTGCTTTTTAAATTCTTCAGTTCTGCTTTTATTATGTTCATGTTTTAGAAAACCATAACTGTTTATTTTAATTTTCACTGTTACGAATGGAAGAGAACCCATTGACCTTATGTAAATAAGTAAGCATGTTTTTTTTTCTTTCTCTCTGTTCTTTTCCTAACTAGGAACTTGTATTTTAGGTTTTCATCCTCACTTTTTTCTTTCTTTTCTTTTTTTCTCCATACTGGGGAATGAACCCAGGGATACTCTGCCACGGAGCTACATTCACAGCCCTTTATATATTTTTTATTTTGACAGAGTTCTGCTGAGTGGCTGAGGCTGGCCTCAAACTTGCAATCCCCCTGCCTCAGCTTCCCAAGCTATTGGAATTACAGGTGTGTGCCACTGTGTCCAACGTTCATCACCACATTTTTCTCTCTGTGAATCAGAGTGTCCTTGAGAAGAATGGAGCAGTAGACATTCAGACCCTTGACTGTTGAGAAATGTTTTTCTGGTCTCCTCTATAGCCAACACACTGGCTAAGTTTGGAATTCTTGGAGCACAGTATTTTTCTTTTAAAACTTTGGAAAAATTTCATAAAATGGTGCTTATTTTGCGGAGAAGAGGTCTCGATTTTGTTGTCCTTTTGTGGATGATTTATTCTTTCTGTCTGGCTGCTTCAGCAATGTTTTCATTTTCCTTAAATTTTGAAAGTTTGGAAGGATAGGTGCGGTGTTATATGTATGTATCTACGTATTTATGTTCTTAACAGTTGCATTGAGATATAATTTATATTTCATACAACTCACTCATGTAAAACATACAATTCAGTGGCTTTTAGTTTATTTACAGAGTTGTGTGACCATTACCAACAATAAATTTTAGAACATTTACATCACTCCAAAACAACCCCTTTTATTCCTCAATATCTCTCTCTAACTCTAGGTAACCACCTAGCAGTCTTATAAACTTTGTTATTTTTACTTTTTTTTTTTGCGCTGGGGATTGAACCCAAGCCTCATGCATGCTAAGCATGTGCTGTATCACTGAACTGGTCCCAGCTCCTACTAATCTACTTTATTTCTGTAGATCTGCAGAACCAGATGTATATTTTAAACAAATGCAGTCATATAATATGTGGTCCTTTGTGGCTGGCTTCTTTCACTTAGCCTAATGATTTCAGATTAATCCATGTAGTAACATGTATCAGTATTTCATTTCTTTTTATTGCTGAATAATATTCCATTGTACGAATCTACGACATTACTTACCTATTTATCAGTTGATTGATATTTGGGTTTTTTCCAGAGGTTTTGGGCTATTGCGAATGATGCTGCTAATGAATATTTGTGTACCAGTTTGTATTTTAACACCCATTTTCATTTCTCTTGGGTACGTATCTAGGAGTAGATTTGTTGGTTCATTCGGTAACTTTCTGTTTAACCTGGTAGACTATTTTTCAAATAGGCTGCACCATTGCACATTCCCACCAGCAATGTATGAGAGTTCTAATCCTCTATAATCTCAACAGCGCTTACTATTGACTATGTTTTTGACTATAGCCATCCTAGAGGTTGTGAAATAGTATATTATTATGTGTTGATTTGCATTTTCGTAAGGACTGGTGATGTTGAATATATTTTCATGTGCTTATCGACTATTTGTATATATATTTTTTGAGAAATATCTATTTGGATCTTTTGCTCATTGTTAAATTGGGTTATTGCCTTATCATTATTGAACTGTAAGAGTTCTTTAGATATCCACGTACAAATCTCTTATCAGCTCATTTGTAAAATCTATTCTCTAGGTTGTCTTTTCACTTTAGTTTGTTTTTTGGTACCAGGGACTGAATCCAGTGATGCTTAATCAGGGTGCCATATTCCCAGGCCTTTTTTATTTTTTATTTTGAGACAGGGTCTCACTAAGTTGTTTAGGGCCTTGCTAAGTTGTTGAGGCAGGATTTGAACTCATGATCCTCCTGCCTCACCCTTGTGAATCACCGGGACTACAGGTATGCACCACAGCACCCACCTTGTTTTTCACTTTTAAAATGGAACAATAGGTTTTAATTTTATTTATTTAAGTTTTTTAGATTTTAATTTTGATGATGTCCACTTTTTTTCTTTTGTTATATGTTCTTTAGGGATCATGTCTAAGAAACAATTGCTTAACCTAAGGTCACAGAGATTTATACCTGTTTTCTTCTGCATGTTTTGTAGTTTTAGCTCTTACTTTTAAGTCTTTGACTCACGTTGAATTAATATTTTTTTTTAAGAGAGGGTCTTTGGATGTTTCTTAGGCTGACTGTGAACTCCTGAGCTCAAGTAATCCTTTCTCCTACCCTCCAGGGTGCTGGCACTGCAGGCACACACCATTGTGACCAGCTTAGTTAATACAGTGTATGCAGAGGTCCAGCTTCATTCCTTTTGAATGCGAATATTCAGTTGTCCCAGAGCCATTTGTTGGAAGACCTATTTCTCTCTCCATTCAACTGTCTTAACATTCTTGCTAAAAATTGAACATAGTTTAATGGTTTATTTCTGGATTCTCCATTCTATTCCTTTTATCTAGTATATACTTATGTTAGCAATATATTATCTTAAGTACTTTAGTTTTGTGGTAAATCTTAAAGTCAAAAAAATGTGAGCCCTCTAAATTTATTTTTCTTACTTGAAATTGTTTTGGTTACTTCAAGTTCCTTGAATTTCTGAATGAACTTTTGGATAACTTGTGAATTTGTTCAAAAAAGGCAGGTGGAATTTCTGTGGGGACTGCACTGAATCTTCAGATCAATTTCAGGAAAATTGCCATCTTCACAGTATTTAATCTTCCAATCCATGAACTCAGGCTGTCCTTCCATTTATTTAGGTCTTCTTTAATTCCTTAACTATGTTGTATAGTTTTCAGAATTTAAATCTTGCACAACTTTTCATAAGTTTATTCTTAACTATTTATTTTAATGCAATTTGAAATGGAATTGTCTTTTTTGTTGTTTATTGCTACTTTGAGAAATACAATTAACTTTTATACATTCATGCTGTGCCTTACAAATTTGCCAAGTTCTTTCATTAGTTCTAGTAAAATTTTAGTGAATTCCTTAGGGTTTTCCATATATAAGAACATGTCATCTACAAATACAGATAGTTTTACTTCTTTCTTTTCAATCTGAAAATTGTTTTATTTTCCTGTCTGATTGCCCTGGCTAGCATCACTAGTACAATTGTCAAGTACAAGTGGTGAGAGAACAATCCTCACCTTGTTCACAATCTTAGGATCAGGGATAGAGTATTCAGTGTTTCACCACTAAGTACAATGTTAACTGTGGGCTTTTGTGTGCTCTTATTTATGGTGCTGGGGATTGAACCCAGGGCCTTGAATGCTAATTGTGTTTTTGTTTGTTTGTTTGTTTTTAAAGAGAGAGGGGCAGTGAGAGAAAGAGAAAGTCCTTTTTTTTTAATTTTTAGTTTTTCATGTGGCTTTCTTTGCTTCAACACTTCATTGTGTACATGGTGAAGCAGTTCAAACCTGCGTCCTCATGCATGTCAGGCAAGAGTCATAACCACTGAGTCACCGCTCCAGCCCCTGCATGATAATTGTACACCCTACCATTGAACTGCACCCCATTCACCAGATGTAGGATTTTTGAAGATGTTCTATATCAGGCTAAGGCAGCTTCCTTCTTTCCTATTTAGTTGAGTGTTTTTATCATGAAGGCTATTGAATTTTGTCATTGCTTTTTTTTCTGTGTCTATTGAGATGATCATATTTTTTTTGTCCTTTTTTCTATTAATGTGATACGACTGAATCTCAGATGGCCATTGATTTTACCATTTAATTCAACTTTCATTTCCTTGTTCATCAGCATTCAGAGGACCCTGGAGTGACCCATTACATGACATCTGAAATAGTTGCAGTACAGGATGTTGGTGTTAGTTTTTTGTGAAATTTTCAATTTCTAGGGCTTTGTACCTCATCAAAAGTTCTAGTGATGGTTATTTAGAATTTGTTTTTTTTTTTTGTTATTGAATGGTATGAAAATAAAACAAATTTTGAGGTGTGCTTATGTAACTCAACTGTATAAATTCATAACATTATTTTGATAGCATATGTGATACAGTTTCATATCATAGACATATTTTTTTAAGAGAGAAAGGAACAGTGAGAGAGAGAGAGAATCAATTTTATTTAGTTTTTCATGTGGCTTTCATTGCTCTGACACTTGGTTGTGTATGTGATGCTGAGGTTTGAATCCACATCCTCGCTCATGCTAGGCAAGCGCTGTAACCGCTGAGCCACCTCTCCAACCCCGATAGGCACAATTTTTGGCATCCAAAATTTAATTATGTTATTTATATGCTTTTTAGAAATGATAAACATTATAGTTAAATTTTGGCTTCCAAAAATTGTCCTGATGAGAGAAATGTGTAGCTAATATTTCTGGCAATTGCAATCAATATTTTGCCTTTGAAAATTTGTATATCCTCCAATTTCTTCTTTCAACATAACATGATTGGAGGCTGGAGTGTTGGCTCAGTGGTTAAAGCACTTGATAGGCATGCACAAGGACCCAAGTTCAAACCCCAGCACCACTAAGTGTTGGAGAAACAAAGGCCAGATGAAAAAAGAAATACAAATTGATAATCTCTCACTCACTTTTCTCCCTCTCTCTCTTAAAAACATTTCTCTCTCTCTCTTCCTCTCTCTTTTAAAACAGCATAACATGATTGGTTTTGTATTATGTATTTTCATCATGTCCCTCTCTTATAATGTATGCTCACATTAATTGCAGTTTTCTTCTCTTGGACACATTTTTCTTTTCCCTGTGGGTTCCTTCACTTGGTTGCATTGTTATTTTCATTGATGATGCATCTGCTAATTAATGCTTCTGCTTTGAATGCCTGCCCTTTTTGTTCTTGATTTTGCAGTTGAGCTCTATTTTTTATTTCAGCTCTAATTACGGTTTTTCTTTTTCAGGTTTCGGTTGGTTTGTGACTTTCTGTGACTTATTTGTAATATTTACATTTTTATGAATTTGACAGTCCATCCTCTACCATCAGCGATAATTAATAAATACATCTGTCTTTAAGACTGTCTAGAATGTAGTTATTTTGTTGAATATTTGTATTAGCTTTCTAAATTCATAGCAAGGTCTTGGATTATTAGAACATGTCACTTAGAGGCACACATAAAATTTTAGTTAGTCTTTATTATGGTAAAATATACATAATATATAATTCACCCTCTTAACTATTATTAAGGATACAGTTCTGTGGCATTAAGTCCATTTACATTGTTCTGCAACTATAAAATTTTTAAAGAGAAATCATTTCTTCAGATTTTTTTCTTTTTCCCTTGTTACCTCTTCTTTTCTGATGACCACCTTTCCCTTTCTTGTAGATACTGAAGATTTCCTGGCAGAAGGCTTGCGGAATGAGAACCTCAGTGCTGGTGCGAGGGAGTACAGAGACCATATTCTACGGGGCTTTCATCAAATCAAAGCTAGGTTTGTATAAACCAGTTCCATTGTGCTTTCTTCAAAGCTTTGAAACAATTCATAATCAATAAACTCTAACAGTGCATGAATTAACAAAGTAAAATGCACCTGTCCTAGTCCTTTATACTTGGCCGAAGCTTGATATTTACTAAATTACCAAAATAAAAATATTTTGATAATTATTTGTCTTAAGATAATTATGCTAAAAGTAAATTTAAAAAGGATAATTATGCTGCTTTAAGCTTTGGAATTTCATGTTGGCTTTTATTGAACACTTTTATGTTTAACAGGAAAGAAAAGCAGGGAAAGCTAAACATTTATGCTTGTCCAAATTACGAAAGGGAAGGTGTGAGGCAGTATGAGATTATTTTCATTATGTTTTTGGTACTGATTTTACTTTCATGTCTCCTTCTCTAATAGAAAGCTGAGGGTAGACTTGTCCAGTTGCTTCTTTGACCATATCGGAATGTTTTACTTCCAGACTGGGTTGGAATATCATGCTCTTTAAGCTTTTTAAAGAAGAGGTCTTGATCTCATTTGTGCATGTCAGAACGTGAGCATCTGAAGGTGCAAACTGGGGAGAAGAAATGAACATTTTCCTTTAGAAAATATTTCCCAACCACCTCTTGCTTGAAATGTGGCAACTGACTGAGAGTTGGGAATAAGTGAGTGTTGCTTTGGCATTTTCCAACTGCAGGGGTCGGGGTATGTGGTTCAGATTGTTCAAACTGAGTCCTCTTGGAGAGTATCTGCAGGGTTATGGTTGGGATTTAATTTTCATGGCCATGCGTTCTTAGCATCTACTTTTAAAAACTCATTGAAACTCCTTAGAAGCAGGGAATTTTATCCTTTGGAAGGGCACAGCCAGTCTATTCCCCCCAGGACTGTGAGAGAACCTCACGAGATGCCCTGCTGGATCTTAATCGATCTTTCCTGCTGGCTAATTAAGCATCACTTTTACTCAGCAACTGGGGACTGTGTAATTATCAGCCTGGGTTGCCCTGAATAATTGAAACAAACAGAATGCAGAAGATAGGAGTTTTTTGCAAAAGTGGGGAATGTCTATAATTTTTGGTAGCCTGAAAGAGCTTTGAAAACAAACTTCTGTACCATGTTACTTCATAAGTTGGTAGTTTGGGCTCAGTTACACACAGGGAGGCTTAGCTAATAACCCACAGAATTTTTTTTTAATTTTAAAAAATTAGTGTTTGTATGATAGGATTATTGTATGAGGAATAAAAGAATTATTTTAAATTGTATTAGAGAGAGGATAGCCCTAAATATAATGGTGGATATTGGTATAAATCCATGATAAAGAATGCAAAACAATTTTGCTGCAGTTGTAGGGACAAATAAACAATGAGAAGGATTTTTTTTCCTGGATTTGAGTCATAGTATTGGGAAAACTCTAAATTTTAACTTTAAATGGGTAATAAAAGGGAAATTTGTGTTTACTCATAACCGTCAGTTGCCTATTATGCATGCGCGTGTGTTTGAGTGAGTGTGTGTGTGTGTGTGTGTGTGTTGCTGGTGGCTGAACACAAGGCTTGCATGCTAGGCAAGTGCTCTATCACAGAGCTGCACACCTAGCCTGGTATTTTATTTCTTATCCTCTTTTGAAATGCATACACATGTGCACATGTGCACAAATACGCGGCCCTGTATTTCTCATGCAGTAGAGAAGCTTCCGTGTACTTAAAGAGTGTTCGGCATGTTTTGTGGGTTAGACACTCAGGAAATAATCAGTAGGAGCTTTAGGAAGCATCTGCATCGTTGATGGGAACTTTCTGTTCATTGATTTGTTGTAAGAAAGATGACACTTTATTTAGAATTTCATAATTATCAGATCACTGAGGAAATGAGGAGCCAGAAATTAAACTGTGCAAGAAAATGGAAAGAGGAGACTTTCCTTTGGTAAACTATTTGAGATAGCCTTACATCTACCCCTTTGTTATTATCCCATTAATGTAACCCTTGTTTAACCAGATCCTCTTCTTCATTTATGGCTGGCCAGCATCCTCTTCTTCATTTATGGCTGGCCAGCATTATGCACTTATTTGAATTGATAGATTCTAGTTTGTTTGAAAGTACTGAAAACTTGCAAAACACTAGCCACATTAATTTTTATGACAATTATATATATCTCCCCAAATGCTGGGTTCGTGAAAGAAATTTGGAAGTCCACAAGCTTGAGAATTAACTACCTGTGATAAAAAAAGTTTTGAAAGTAATTTTAAGTTTCATCTTTAATCATATTAAAACAATAGTATGTTAAGGGTTTGGTAAATCTTGAGGATAAGAACCTATCTAAAACTATAATTTGGTACTTCAGGGTTTATTTGGAAGGTTGGTAGGAAATCCTTGGCAGGGTAATCTGGGAAAACCACTAGATAAAAATAAATACTACATATACAACTTCCCACTCTGTTGTGTTCTTGCTTAAGTTCTTTAATTCTTTCTCCAACGTTGTATTGCTGGCAAATGAAAAGGGTGAAGAGAAGTCAAAATAGCACTGCCTCTGATTCTTAGTAAACTTTAGGGCTTGGCCCTATTTTTTAATGACTGGCTTACAAGTAATTCAGTGGTATTTGCCATGGTTGTGGACCTGCTGTAAACTGAGGTGTCTGACTCCATCACTGCTATTATAATGTGCCATTTGCCACCTTTCTGTTATCTAGAGAGACTAACTGGAGGAAATGATGGTTGCATCCAGAGTCATAGGTGGGGGTTAGAATGGTGGCTCAGTGGTTGGGGCACTTGGCAGGCATGTGCGAGGACCTGGGTTTGAACCCCAGAACCACATACACAACCAAGTGCTGGAGAAACAAAACCCAGATGAAGAAATGAACAAAATTGGTTCTCTCTCTGTATCTTTAAAAAAAGAAAAAAAAAGAGTCATAGGTGTTCCCCAAATTCTCACCTGTTTCTCAATACAGGTAGCTTTGCTATTCTTTTTCTTCCTAGGCTTAATGATAAAAAATAAATAAATAAAATCTCATCTGTGTCTATAGCTACATTCATTCTCTCTCTTTCTCTCACTCAACATGTTACTAATGAAAGATAATGTTTTCCATATAAAACAAAACAAAAACGGATGGCAATTTCTGTGATTCCAAGGAGATGAAACCCTGTTGTGGTATTTGATGTCCTGAGCTGTGATTTTCATTACTATTTTTCAAACTGCTTCCTCACCTAAACCTTCACCCTAAAAAAGCTAACGGCTTTCACATTCTGAGTCCAGGTTTTCATTGAGCTCCCTGGAAAATGCTTAGGATGAAAGGAGGCAAAGACTCCTCTTGCTTTATGATGGTGGTCACTGCAGGATTAGCTCCAGATGTGAGACACCTGGCACGAAGCAGGCGTGATCTACACTCAGTAACTTGATGACGTCCTTACGCATTTGGAGAAACAGTAGAGTTTCTTAAACGTTTGATCCAGTGGAGGCTGTCTGACAGCAATAACGCATTGAGAGTAGGGGAAGGGATGAAGAATATAGTATTTTTTTATTATTGAGGTAGGGATAAATTCTCTCTTGATGGCACTTTTTGAGACAACTAGTCATTTATACTCACGGTTGGAAGTAAAGGACAGAGCCAACGGAAATAAACTTGGAGTATTGTTTCCTTCTGTGAAACTTAATAATGCTAAAGGGGTTCCAAAAGGAGACAAGTGGATTTATAGGATATTGAAATGGAAAAAAAAATAAATAACTTGGTGTAGCAGGGTTATGGCACACACCTCACAAAACCCAGGACATTTAAAGTATAGGCAGAAAGATTATCTTGAACGTATCTCATAGTGGTGACTTGCGTGCTGCTCTGCATGAAACATGATATACTAGTATAAATCTCATGAAAATAACTCTGACTGGGAATTTCAGGTTTCTTTTCTGCTTAACATGGATTTAATTTTTAAATTAGATTTAGCCTTAAGAATGAATATATGGAGTCTAATATCTTTGTATTATAGAAAGAAAGACAAGAAGTTAGTCTGATAAAACTTGAGAGCAAGAGTTTTAAAGTAGCATAGTGTAAATCTCATACAGTTAATTACATAGAATTGTACTTTTCATAAGTGTTGGTTATTGAGCTTAAAAACTCCCAGAACAAAACATATTCAAATGAAGTATGCTCATTAAGAGAATGAATGTTTAATGTGCTATTGTTACATTTGTGTTACTCATAAGTTTAAAGATTTGCTCATGAAGTCTCTTTCTCTTCTTTAATTTAATTTTACTTATCCTGGAGTTTCAATGCCAATGTAGGAAAAAAAAAAAGAGTAGGCTATGCTTGCATGATTCATCTAAGTTTAAATAGCTCTGAAAGGCTCAAAAGTCATAGCAATAACTGGAGTACTTCTTGAAGGTTAATATTCATTTTTTTCTTTTTCAGTTTTATTTTTCCCTCTCACCCTTAAAAAGGGGGGCAGGCTGGGGACATAACTCAGTGGTAGAATGCTTGCCTCAAATGCATGAGTTTGTGGGTTCCATCACCAGCACTACAAAAGCAAAAATGCAACTTTGGGGCTTTCTTTCAACTAATTAGTTATATGCCAAATTTCTAGTACTGGTTTTCTGTTGTTCAGTGACTGTGTGCAGAGATTCACAATTGTGTTAAAGATTTTAGGACTCTACCACTCTAGGAGTGAGTGGTTACATTCATTGCTCTTATGGTCTGAAAAATTCTACAGGTGAGAATGATACAGTATTATCTATTGCTGGTGTCCTAACTTTTAGGACCAGAAAAGGAAGATTATCTGATTATGCATTTTCTAAGGTATGTTTCTGTCTTTTCAGAGCAACCTTGAAATGTGTCATTCTTTCTTTCATATTATGATGATGATGATTTTCTTTATTTTTTCACTTGTGGGGGTATCTTGGATTTGGTGCCAAGATTAAATTGATCCATTTTCTTTTACATTGGGCTATTGTGGTAGTATTAATAGGTGGAAATTTCTCCCTTTGGGCATTCTATAAAATAAATATTTTATGTAAGTAATTCTGACATGTAATAATAATTCATATTTTTCATGTTAAGTAACAGGTGGATTTTTTTTTAAAAAAAGCTTGGGTGAAGAAATTTATTTCTTTCAAAACTTTTTATTGAAAAAGCAGAACATATTCGCAGATAATAATTTTTCTGTTTAATAATAAGCATCATTCTTGGTGGCTCAGAATGTCTAATAATAAAACTATACTTATGATATTTTAATTTTAGATCTTTGAGATTTTAGATTGCAGTTCAGAAAAATGCATTTTAAGGGAGTTTTTAGATCACTTGCAAAACTAGATTATATATAATTCTTCCTGGTACTGAGCTCCTTAAATAGAATAATGTATTCCATCAAGAGTGAAAAGGAATTTTGAATTGTGTTATAGGAGTCAGGCAGGTAGCTGAGTTTGTGCCCTTCAGTTTGTACTAACCCATTAGAATATCTTTAATAAGCAGGGCTCTACTCTTTAGCCATCTAGGTAGTCACTGAAATTTGCTTTTACTCCTGATAGAACTTCAGTCATCCTCACCATGTGGCCACATTCCTCTTATCTACTCAATATGGGCTTGTCTTGGTCTTAAAAAAATACTCAGTGTAATTTTTTTTTAAAGATAAGGGACAGAGAGAGAGAGAGAGAGAGAATCAATTTTATTTAGTTTTTCACATGGTCTTCATTGCTCTGACACTTCACTGTGTACATGATGCTGGGGTTCGAACCCGTGTCCTTGTACATGCCAGGCAAGTGCTGTAATGCTGAGCTACCGCTCCAGCCCCTGGAGCTGATCATTTGTCCCAGAGCTGTACTATTTCTCTGCTTGTAGAAGACTAATGAAAAAATGCCTATCTGTATTCATCTGTTTGTGGATTTCCAGGAGTTTGTGGCTTGGGGCCTTCGCAATGTGGTTTTCTTTCATTTGCATGTTTCCCCTTGTTTTGCTATAGACTCACCCTGTATCTACTTTCTGTGTTACAGTGAAACTGGAACAGAGGGGAGGGACGTGCAAGAGTTAGGGGTCAGCTGTTAGGAGCCATGCTTTTTTTTCCCCCTTGATGTTATTTCTATAACCTTGACCGAGTTACTTGAAGATTCCCTAAATGATGATCTTCTATTTTCTTTTTAGATGGTCTTCCCAGAATGTTATTAGGACTTTTTAAAAATAAATGTTACAAAAATGCAAACATGATTATAGGAAAACTAAATGCTTTTTGTATGTAAAATAAAAATAGCAAACTTTATCAACCAAACCTTAAAAACCTCTATTTGATTTCTTTTATGGTATCACTATGATTTTTCTTTTTAATTTGGAAAATGATGCAGGAAACTTCATTTCTAGGATTTTATTTTATTTTGTGATTCTGTTGAAAATGAGTTGAGCCTAATGTGGGTTTTTATCATCACACCATGTGAATCATTTCTTCTTTGAATGCCAGTTTTGCTCTCCTACTGTGTAGTCTCATCGAATCTCCCTGAAGTGCAGTGCTAGCAGTGTTGATAATGAAATGTGGAATTGCTTATAGCACTCAGCAAAGGGCTCTTAGGAGACTGGTGTTGGGGTGGGGGCAAGAATCATTCCTATAGGACCTTCTTAGAGTGCTAGATATCCATACTTAACCCCCCTGCATTTAAAACAGAAACGTGCCATCTTATGGTTTTAGTTTTTGATTTACGTAAGATGTCACCGCTGGTTTGGCACAGGGAATATTTTGCAGACCAACTGCTGACCTGTTTGAGAAGATCTCAGCCCCTGGTCTGATGCCGATTCTTCATATTTCTTTCAAGACTCTCAACAGTGCTTTGCAGTAGCTTTGATTCTTCGGCCTTCAAAGGGTGCCCCTTCCAGGGCCAACCTTCGGAAGAAAAAATCAGCGTAGGAGAACAAACAGCACATGAAGGAAGAAGCTGCTATCCCTGCGGAAGCTCTTACTATAGTTAGACAACAAACAAGGAGTTTACAAAGCAGAAAACCCATGGCATTGCAAAGCCTGCAGTGCTCCAAGGTCATGCTAGTGCTTTGTTGCTGCAAAATCCCCACTTAGAGTGACTCAGTCTTAAATAGGCAGCTTTGCATGGTCTTGTTATGGATACATGTGGCTGATATTAAATGCATTATAAATGCTCAAACTCCAGTTCCCCCTTGTGAGTCTTGTTGAGCTTCTCATTTTAACTTAATAGAAAACTTCACTTATAATTTCCAGTGAACTATTTCTCTAAGCTATATTAATGGATGATTCTCATTTGTGAATTCTTCCATAACCACAAGGTCCACTTTATATTTTCCAAATGAAAACCTTATTACCATGTTTACCAAGTGTTTTTTTTTGTTTGTTTTTTTTTTGTTTTTTGTTTTTTTTTAAGTGTTTTTTTTTTAAGAATTCATTTTATATGGGGGAATCATCTCAGAAGGAGATCTCTGTCCTCCACGAGATATCTTTTTAACTCAGGAGTTCTTCTGAGGGAAACAGCAACAGGAGGGATCCAAGCTGGGCATCCATGATATGGCATTAGCCCTGGATAACTAAGTATATATACATTGGTTCTTGAATGTTTGATAATGTTTCCCCCTCAATTGTATCTCTATATCCATCTAATAAAAAAAGAAAAAAAAAGAATTCATTTTATTTTTCTCCATTTTTATAGGTGCATTATACTTATATGTAATAATGGGATTTATGCATGCACATGATATAACAATGTAGTTTGATCAATATTCTTTCCCAGTATTTCCATTTTCCTTCCCCTCTTCCCTCTTCCTGGTCTCTTTCTTCTGCACTACTGATCTCCCTTCTTTCTTTCTTTTTTCTTTTCTTTTTTTTTTTTTTAAGAGAGAGGGAGAGTAAGAGAGAGAGAGAATCAACTTTATTTAGTTTTTCATTGCTCCGACACTTAGTTGTGTATGTGGTGCTGGGGTTTGAATCTGGGTTCTCATGCAATGCCAGGCAAGTGTGATAGTGTTGAGCCACCACTCCAACCTCTCTCTTCACATTCTTAATTGTTTCCTTGATAAACAGAAATTTCTAAATTTGATGCCATCCCATTTATTATTTCCTGAGCTTTAGAAGTCATATTACAGCAGTCATTGCCTGTACCTGTGTTTTGGAGTGTTGATCCTACATTTTCTTCTAGAAGTTGCAACATTTCTGGTCTAATTCCTAGGTCTTTGATCCATTTTGAGTTGAATTGTGCAGAGTAAGAAATAGAAATGTAGTCTCATTCTTCTACATATGAATAACTATTTTCCCAGCACCATTTGTTTAAAAAGCTGTTTTATTCCCCCCCAGTATATATATATGTAATATATATGCTTATATATATTTATTCCTTTGTCAAGGATTAAATGACTGAATTTGTGTGGGTTTGTTTGTCTTCTAGTCTATTTCACTGGTCTATGTGTCTGTTTTTTATGCCAGCGCCATGCACAAAAGAATAGTTTTTGTTACTATAGCTCTGCAGTATAATTTAAAGTTGGGTATTGTGGGTCTGGTCTGGAGCATTGGCTCAGTGATTGGAGTGCTTACCTGGCATGCACCAGGACCCAGGTTCAAATCTCAGGTTCTGAGTGTCTGAGAAACAAAGGCCAGTTGAAAAAATAAATATAATTGATTCTATATTAAAAAAATAGTTGGGTATTATGACGCCTCCAGCATTGTTTTTTGTTTGTTTGTTTGTTTTTATTTTGTTTTCTCTCTTAGAATTGCTTTGGCTACTCTGGGTCTTTTATTCTTCCAAGTAAAATTTTGGAACTGTTGTTTCTAGCTCTGTGAAGAATGTCATTGGTATTTTGATGGGGATTTTATTAAATGTGCATACCACTTTTGGTAATATGGCTATTTTAGCAATATTAATTCTGCCTGTCCATTTCCTAGTGTGTTCTTCAATTTCTTTCTTCAGCATCCTATAATTTTCATTGTAGAGGTCTTTTACCTCCTTGGTTAGATATATCCTTAAGTGTTTTTTATTTTTTAATGGAAGGGATTGTTTTCCTGATTTCTTTTTTAGCAAATTCATTATTGGTGTATAGGAAAGCTGCTGATTTTTGTATGCTGATTTTGTATGCTGTTGTCTTCTCATTGGTGAGAGAACTCATCTGTAAAATATCATCCAAAGTAACAGAATTAATAAAAGATTAGGAATTAGAATTTCTAATTGATTACTTAGGTGATTTAATCAAACCATTAAAAAATGAAGTGGTGTTATCATTTGTATATGAGGTGTCCCCCAAAAGCTCATGTGTGAGATGGTGCACGAAGGCTTAGAGGTGAAATGATTGGGCTATGAGAACCTTAACCTAATCCGTGGATTAATTCCCTGATAGCAGTTAACGGGGTGGAAGTAGGGTGTAGCTGGAGGAGGTGGGTCACTGGGGGCGTGCCTTTGGGGTTTGTATTTTGTTGTGGTAAGGAGAGCATTTCCTTCCCCTCTCCTCTCTCTCCTTTTTGGTGTGATATCTTGAGGGGCTTCCCTCAGCCACACTCTCCATCCTGATGTTCAACCTCACCTTGAGCCCTGAGGAAATGACGCCAACTGTCTGTGGACTGAGACCTCTGAAACTGTGAACCCCAGATAAACTTTTCTTCTTTAAAATTGTTCTTGTCAGGTCTTTTGCTCACAGCAGTGAAAAAGCTAACTAAAACAAGTGGCATCTTTCAAAAATTAATGATTTAAAAGAATTGTAGCCAGGCGCAGTGATGCACACCTATAATCCTACTGACTTGGGAGGCTGAGGCAGGAGGATCACAAGTTTGAGGCCAGTCTTGATAAATTAGCAAGATTCTGCCTCAAAATTAAAATCTGAAAAGACTGGGAATGTAACTCAGTGGTAAACCACCCTGGGTTCAACCCTCAGTAATGCAAAAAAAAAAAATTTTTTTTTTTAAAGGACTGTAGAGGTTGGAGAGGTGGCTCAGCAGTTTCGGCTTTTGCCTGGCAAGTGCAAGGACCCGTGTTCAAACCCCAGCACCACGAACACAACTGTTAGAGCAACAAAGGCCATGTGAAAAACTAAATGAAGTTATTTCTCGTTCTCTGTCTCTCTTACTGTCCCTCTCTCTTTAAAAAAAAAAAGGACTGTGAACAGTTATTGAAGTCTAGTTACTTATATGCATGCCAGTGTTTGTGGATGAAGTGTACTGATGTTTGCAGTTTATTTTGGAATGTATCAAGAGAACTACAGTGGATGGGTGAATGGATATATTCATGACAAAGAAACTGTAATAAAATATGAATCATAGAGTCTACATTATATGTAGATATGGAGGTTTTTTTCAAATTTTATGTATTTGAATTTTTTTGTAAAAAAAAGATTATGATTGGTTTGACTTAGCAATTTAGAAACTATGGACTTCATTCACCGTGGTTTCAGAAAACCATAAACCTTCTCGATTTGGAAACATAATACACACGTGTGTGGTTTTTAGAATGATGGTTTTCTAGGAATAACTTTATTTTGGGGTGATACCAAACGAAAGGATAATTTTTCAGTTTGTTATTTCTGACATAACTAATGGGAAGTAGCTAACTTTTATACTTCTTTAAAACTTCTAGGCCAGCAATTATTAAAGACTGAAATTCAATTCAAACATTTTGCCCAGGAGATCCTGAATTTTTGATTTTTTTTTTAAAGAAAGGCAATTTCTGACTTTTCTCATAAATTTGATAAAAGGAAAGCTAATATGAGATTGGTAGTCCAGTAGGAAATGGAACTCAATTTTACATTTTTTAAATCATTTTATGGTATTAAAAATGACAGAGGTTAGAAACAAAGCTCTTATTCCTTTATTGAACTAGAATTGAAAGTGGCAGAAAATCATTTTGGCCCTACTGCAGTAAATGTTATCACTAAAACATGTGCAGGGGATATTAGAACAGTCTCTCAAGCACCAGAGACAAAAGTTCACAAAGCAGGAACTGATTTTTTCTGTTCTTATCTTGAAATTAGTAGATGTAGAGGAGATGAAAGTATCTTGGCTCTAAGAGGACAGGGGATGGAGTATGTGTTGAAAAATGGTAATATCTCTTTCTGGAACGGTGAAATGGAGAGAATGTGGTGGTCCGGGTGGCCCTGCAGGGACAGGCATGGTGGAGGGGCAGGAGTTCACAGGGGCTGGGGCCTCAGCACTGGAACCATTCCGAAGGCCTGAGGAACCCAAGGCCAGAGAAAACTACACTCCTGCAGTATTGTGAGCTGACGATGCAAATGGTGAGGAAGCAAATGATGCTCTTCATTAAAAGAACTGCTGGAAGATTTTATTTAACAAGGAGATTAAACTGGAGCTGTCAGCAGCTACTTTATTTCAAGAATCCTGTAGGAGAGAAATTTTAAGTCCATTTGGGAAAAACCAATCATTTTTGAGTGTGCAGTGTGATTATGCTTCAGAATTTTGTGTAAATGAAGCAGGTTGGTAGGCATATGTTTGCTGATTCTAAAATGATTAAAATTCAGAATAAGTAAGACTCTTGTGAAATTGAGTTTTCAGGCCCCAGCCAGTGTTCTATACTGCCATATGGCATAACTAGAATTAATTGCTGTTCCCAGTCTCTTATTCTTTTACTGAATACTTAGGTGCCTTGTTTGAAATACTAGAGGTTCCATAAAAGTATTCAATCATATGAGATAGATGTTTGACATGTGCATGAAGGCAGTGTGTGTAGCTAAGAGCTGCTTAGAGGAAAAGGCCTCTTCAGAGGTTTCCTGACTTTCCTCCATCGCCTCCTATTCCCTGCTCTTATTTTTTTAATTAAAAAAATAAATAAATAGAAGGGTTATCAAGAAAAGCATAAAAGATTCCCAGGACTTTGTATAGCGGTGTAAATAGAAAAGACAAAGTGAGGTATCTATTTTGTTAGTTTTTAGTTCTTAGCATCATCTAGAAACTTGGAAATGCAGACTCCCAGGCTCCATTAAAGCAGATCTGCTGAAATAGAATCTGCATTTTAATAAGACCTCATGTGAATTTAATAATGCACATTAACATCTGAGAAACTCTGCTCTAACACCTCAGACATACCAGATTCATTTTAAATTCAGTTTATCAGGACTCAGAATACATATTTCTGAGATAAGCTCCTTAAAAGCAATGAATGGTCTTATATTTAATTTTTTCTTATGAAGTTTTAGCATGGTGCTGGCATGTGGCAGGAGTTCAATGATGTGAGTAGGATGAATGGTTAAAAAAAAGTGTTACAAATATGTTTTTAGGTCCCAGTCTACACCTTACCACAACAAGAGATCCTGTTAAGAGATCCTGTTTATTTGAAAATTAACTGTTGGGTAGCCAGCCCTACATATTCTTTCCCAGAAGGATGCTTTCTTTTCACTGTATGTGAGAGGATTCGGAGCAATTTGAAAATTGCTATTCATATGTCTATTCCTATGTCTCCTATAATAACCTTTGTCTGACATTCTCATTGGAATTGTATAAAAGGTTACAAGACTGCTGAGTGTCTATTGGAGTTCCCTGGGAGCACGGTTGCAGGTTATTCCAGCCATCTTTATGACCATCACCAGCCCTCTGCCTCCCTCTGGTCATCCTCCTCCCTATTCAGTATTGCACATCCTTATCTCCGTCATCTTTCATCCTTTCTGATAATTCTCTCCTAACCCTCCCCGCTGTGTTCCCTAGAATCCATGTCCTGTTATAAATCAAACCCCAGCGGATCCTCAATCTCTTTTCTCCTTCTGTGCCTAGCTAAAACGTGGCTTTCCGACCAGACACTGTTTTGCTTGCAACCATCTTAAACAGAATTTGCTCATTTTCCAAAGTGCTGTTGGTATTCTTCAAGCTCCTTGCTGCCGCTTCTAGACTTTTGCTATTCAATCTTGTATGAAATCTCTTCCCCTTTAAGGTTTGCCTTCATGACTTTGAAATACTCTGTCCCTCATCATCTTTTGAATTCAGAGGCTGTCCTCATACCCTTGAAGAACTGAAGTATCGACTCTCAGTTGTCATCTTTGCTCCGCCCCTGCTACTGTGTCCCCAGACTCCCTTCTTCAATTTAGCATTTCTCTCTCCATTACGTCTCCCAAGTCATCATATAAATATGCTCAAATCTTTCCTAAGATTAAAAATAAATTATGTCCTACATGGTGATTCCCTCTCTAGCTACTTTCTTGTGTCTCTTCCTGTACAGGGCAAACATCTTGAAACAGAAGACTAGACTAGCCATTGCTGTCACCAAGGCACCAGACAGCACATTGGATAACTTCTCCTGAGTGTCTCTTGATACCTCTGATTTCCCAGCACTGGGAGGGACCCTGCTGGATGCCTATTCAATAGCCACCCTCCATTCTTCATTGACAGCAGAGCCCTACTAACCCCAGGATGAATCACAAGCTGCCAAGTCTTTCTGCTTTGCAGGTGGTTTGGTCTAGGATTTGCATAAAATTTCTGAAAATCTCTCACAAGACACTCTGACACTAGGGTGATAGCAATGCATTAAATGCCCCAGTTACCTTAAGTCATTAACCTGTTGTAAAGTGTTGGAGCAGAAAAATGGGAAGAGACTGGGTTTTTATGCCACTGTTCTGTCTTGCATCAACTCTGGAATCACCTGCCTCCAGACTTTTTGTTTTGTGGAAAACATAAGCCTCTACTCATCTAAGAGCTTGTCAATCAAATTTTCTGTTACTTGTAGTCAAAAGAATCTTAAATGCTTGAGTCTAGGACTGACCTTGTTATCTGCCATTCTGCTTCCTCTGTTCTTCCATTCTAGTCTTCCTCTGTTTTCTCTAGGCCCAGGCCTCCAGGGCAGAATCTGGGAGTCATTCCTGACTTAACTTTCATTTTTCCCTAATAATATAAGCAAGGCCTACTGATTCTTTATTCTAAATAGGCCTCTTTTTTTGAGAGAGAGAGATAGTCAATTATATTTACATTTTCATCTGGTCTTTGTTTTTCCAACACTTAGTTGTGTATGTGGTGCTGGGGTTCAGACTCCGGTCCTTACTCATGCCAGGCAAATGCTGTACTACTGAGCCACCTTTCCAGCCCCTCTTCTTTTTATTTTAATGTTTTTATTTTTTAAATTTTTATTAAGGAGTTGAGTTGTTATATAATCATAAATGCATATAAAACAGCAATATGATATGCATTTGATCCTAAACCATAGTTACCCCCTCTTCTATGTTTCACCCCTATAAGAGATATAAATGTCCGTATATATTTTATATATATATGTGTGTGTGTGCATATATATATATATATATATGATTGTACATTTTCCAGAATTAAATAATTGCATAAGTATTATTTGACTCATCAGGGGGTAAAGAGTATGCTACATTGTTGATTACCTCCCTAGATCCCTCCCCATCCCCCCTTCCTCTACCTCCCCTTCCACCTGTATGTCTACGGTCCCCCTAGATTACATGTTGCTATGCCTTTGTTGGGTCTAATACGTGAGTTTGACTACATTTCAGCCAAGGTGGGTTTAGCCCTAGCCTCTACAAATGAGGGAAATATTCAGCCCTTGACTCTCTGGGTTTGACTAACTTTGCTCAGCATTTCTTGCATTGCCATCTATTTACCTTCAAAGGCCACAATATCGTTGTTTCTTATAGCTGAGTAGAACTCCATTGCATCTATATCTACATCTATGTATATATCTATATATAATATCTCAGAGCTTTTAGATCCATTCATCCAGAGAGGGGCCTCTGGGTTGATTCCATAATTTAGCTATTATAAATTGAGCTGCTGTGTACATTGATTTTGCTGTGTTGCTATAATGTGCTGATTCTAACTCCTCTGGGAAAATATCCAGAAGAGGGATAACTGGATTATATGGTGAATCCATCCCTAATTTTTTGAGGAGTCTCCACACTGCTTTCCAGAGCAGCTGTACCTGTCTGCAGTTCCACCAACAGTGTAATTATTTCATTTAGCATAATATTCTTTAGTTACATTCATTTACCAGAAAAAATTATATAATTTCATTCTTCTTTATGGCTGAGTAGAACTCCATTGTGTGTGTGTGTGTGTGTGTGTGCGCGCGCGCATATCAGTTTCTTTATCCATTCATCTGTTGACAGGTACCTGGGCTGGTTCCATAACTTGGCTATTGTGAATTGTGCTGCTGTAAGCATTGATGTGCCAGAATCACTATAGTATTATGCTAAATCTTTCTTCTTGTGTTTGTTCTCTCTGTCACTGGCTGAGCATCAGCTTTCATAAAGTGTCACCTGAGGATTGCAGAATGCTCTTTCCTAGTTTTCTGCCTCCAGTCTATCCCTGTTCCAGTTTTTTCTCCTTCGTTTTATTGAAAAAGAAAACTTGGACACAATGGTAATTTAATCATTCATGCTATAGATTTACGGACATACAATGAGATGATGTACTACAAGTAGGTTGAAAATATGCAAAATTTCACAGAGAAAATTGCCTGAAAATGTACACCAAAATATTAATGCTAGTGATCTCTGGCAAGTGGAGGTTGAATGAGTTTTAATTTCTTCTTTTTATGCATTCTCTATGGTGAATACATATGTAATCACAAGTTACCAATATCAGAGTCTTTACTGTTTAAAAGGGGGCAAGGATTTAAGATCCAAAGAGTATTTGGTTTCAAAGTGGAAAAGAAGTTGATACTGAGGGGGAAAGAGGTAGAAATAGGAAATTAGGCTTTAATTGTGAAGCTTGGTCTGGGGTGACTGCTTTGCAAATAAACATCTGTATTTGGAGGTGTTTATGCTAAGCTTAAATACACACACAAAAGTGAAATTATTTTTGAGTCGTGTGAAATGCAATGGTCCTTTGAGTGCTTTATGATGATTTTTTCTAAAATATGTTTAGGATTTTTCTTTTTAAATAAAGGAAATTCATTCTCAAGGTCTTCCTTAGATGAGGTATCACTGACTGAGAGCAACTTCTATTCCTTAGATGTTATCTCTATGAGCTGCACTGAACTGACACAGGATGAATCTTTCATTACAAAAGGATTATCTACACTTGGTCAACTATTTAGTAAAGCATTCCTATTTGTCGGACTCCTTTTCCAAAGTCCTGGTGCTTGCATAAATCATTCGCTTCCTCCTTCTCAAAACATCAGTCACCGTGATTGATTTTTATGTGGGTCATAAAGAGAAATGGAATCAACTGAAAGCAGAGTGAGGATTACAGACTAAAGAAGTTAATTTACTTAACAAATATACATCAGCTATTTGTTTATGTTGGACATAATGCCAGGTGATCAAAACTGTGTCATAGAAGACATGGCCTTGTTTTCCAAGGAGTCCTTGAGCTAATGAGTGGCTAGACTCATGGGCGGAGTCAGTATGGAGCCCCTGCCCACAGACGCCTTTCCTAGACTTAAATGTTCTTAAATGTTTGGTGTTCCACTATTTAGAGATTCACATAAGCTTAGTTTTTTTTTTTTCGTTTTTTTTTTTAGAGAGAGAGGAGCAGAGAGAGGGAGCAAAAGACAGAATCAATTATTTATTTTTCATGTGGCTTTTGTTGCTTGGCTCTTTGTTGTACATGTGGTACTGGGGTTTGAACCTGCATACTCACGCATGCAAGGCAAGTGCTGCAACCACTGAGCCACTGCTCCATCCCCGTTTAGCATCCTTTTTAAAAATACAGATTTGCTTGAAGGATGCAGAGACTTTTGGTTGAACATTTATGTGCCTTGGCCTCATTCAGTGATTTTTTTTTTCTAATTTTTTGGTTAAGATGACTGTACTGAGGAAATTCAATGGCCAGTAAGTTTGTTAAACTGCTGTTATGGGCAATATCCAGTGCTAGGCATGGGGAGGGTTAATGACCCTTTCCCTCAGGAAGGATAAGGGCTCTAGAGATTGTTCCTTCTGAAACTCTAGAGTAGCAGTCACAGGGCTGGAGCAGTGGCTTCACAATTATAGCGTTTGCCAGGCATGAGTGAATATGTGAGTTCAAAGCCCAGCACTACGTACACAATGAAGTCTTGGAGCAATGAAAGCCACATGAAAAACTAAATGAAAAATTGTTTCTCTCTTTCTTTCTCTCCCTGTCCCTTTCTTTTTGTAAAAAAAAAAAAAGAGTAACAATCACAGCTAACATTCATTGCACCATCACACATGTATCATGACCCAGTGTCAAGGACTTTATACAAATTATCTCATTTAATCCTCTCAAAAGGTATGTGATGTGGACATTGTTGCAATCCCTATTTAGCAAATGAGATAATTGAAGTCCAGAGAGGTAATCAGTTTGCCCAAGGCTACATAGCTATTTGGTTCTGGAACTGGGATTTGAACCCAGGCAACGTGACTGTTGGGTAAAGACTTTCTTTTATTGAGGCTTGATTTCTCCAAAAAAAAAAAAAGTGAAAAAAGCCAGATCATACATTCATTCATGAGATCAGCAAATGTTTATCAAGCATATGCTGTGTGCAAAGCATTTTTGTGGTGACACAACACAAGTCCCAGTCCTTCTGTAACTTATTTTTAGGGAAGATAAACCAAAAGATTATAAGGTACACTTACTTTGTAGTGTCCTTGTTATGTACATTAAAGTGCCTAATACAATATGTGTCATATAGTAGATATTCAACAAATATTCCCAAGAAACTTACCACCTGGTGGGAAAGATAAAAAGCGTACACAAATAACTAAAATACAACAGACATGTGGCAAAAGCTTTAGAAGAGGTCCATACAGATGACACTAGCAAAGCCCAAAGAAGGAAATTGCTTCAGGTTGGTGGGCTGTGGGAAGTCTTTATGAAAGAGTTGGGATCATGGCTTGGCCATAGGTTGAAAGAAATGCATATCTGGTGAGACTCATTGAACACAAAAATACCATGTGCAAAGATTCAGAGGAGGTACAGTTTAGACATGTTTGGGAAGCAAAGGAAGATTCTGTTTATCAGGTAAAAGAGAGAGATGGATGAAAAGATAGGATTAAACTTAATCACAGAAAGGAGAGTTTTGACTGGGTTTGGGCAGGAGTGAGAGGTAAAATGTAAGGCAGGGATAGTTAAACTGGAAAAGGTTGCTTTAGTAGGGACAATATTAGCACAATATTTGCACAATATTTGCATCTTTGGTACCAGGACTGAGGCCACTGGGAGTTGGGAGATGGTTGCAAAGGAGGAGAAAAATGTCAGATTTTCTATGTTCCCTATGCCCAGAGAAATAAGACAAATCTCCTTTGCCATACTTTATTTTTCAGTTTTATTGAAGAATAACTGTTATGTGAAACACTGCACATAAATAATGTTTACAAATTGGTGATCTAGCCACCTTTCAGAACTTTATGTCTATGGGAAAACCCATTCTAACCAGCGGAGTTTATGCTTCACCTTTTGAAATGTGATTGACTTGTAAGTTGAAGACTGTATTTACTACCCTTCATATCTATTAACAATATTTAGATTTTTGAATCTAGCAAACTATACAACTTACCATCATGCATTATTTTGTTTCATTAAGAAAATATATTCCGGGGCTGGAGCAGTGCTCAGCGGTTATGGCGCTTGCCTGGCATGTGCAAGGACACGGGTTTGAACCCCAGCACCATGTACACAACCAAGTGATAGAGCAACAAAAACCGCATGAAAACCTAATAAAGCTGATTCTCTCCCTCTCTCTCTCTCTCTCTCTGTCTCTCTCTCTTAAAAAAAAAAAAAAAAGGAAGGGGCTGGAGCAATGGCTCAGCGGTCTCGGTGCTTGCCTTGCAAACACAAGGACCCAGGTTCAAACCCCAGCACCATGTACACAACTAAGTGTTGGAGCAACTAAGGCCACGTGGAAAACTAAATAAAGTTGTTTCTCTTTCTCTGTCTCTCTCACTGTCCCTCTCTCTTTAAAAAAGAAAAAGAAAAAGAAAATATATTCCAAGGGCCAAACACTTGGAAATGAACTTTTGGAATACAGTCTATTCTTGAACTGGGGACTGCCTCTTAAAAATTTCATTAGCAGACAACCATTGATAAATTATCTGTTTCCTTCATAGTGTTCTTTCCAGACTGGCCCCTTCACATGAATTATCAGGGGATCTTGTTGAAGTATAGATTCTAGGCCCCTGGAGATTCTAATTCACTAGGTCTAGGATGGACCCTAAGAATTTGCATTTCCATGGGACTCTAAGGGATTCTGAAGGTCAGGCAAATATATAAACATCCTTATCAGGAGACTCTAGGATTTGGGGGGTGAGATGCAGGTGGGTAAGAGGCTTCTTTGGTTTTTCAATGGGAAAAATGTTAAGATCAGGGCTTGGGATCTGCTAGTAGCTGTCAGTATCTCAATTTGCTTCAGAGGTGAGGAGATGGAACTATGTTTATACATGGGTTTTTGTCCTTTACTGTGGCCTGGCAAAATCTCAAAACATTTCTGGTAGTGGAGAATCCCTCATCGTGGGGCAGAACTGGAAGTCCTGGGATTGACTGGTTGATTGTGGTTGAATTGCTGGGACCTCTGACCTCTATTGATAAAGCCACAGAACTGGTGGCATAGTCATTAGCCTTTAGATCAAAGTCCGTTCCATTCTTTATGATTTGGATACCTGATACTTTATGCAAGGATTTAACTATGACTGCTATAGTTTCTGTACAGAGAAATCAGTGGAAAGAATGATACTTTAGAATCCTGTATAATAAGGAAAACAGTGAGGTTAAGGAAAAGCAATAGCTTAAAATTGGTTGATAGCAGCTTAGGAAAACTGTGAAATAATTTGCAAGTGATTTCTGAACTTCTGTGCACATCTCAGCTCTTAACTGAAAGAAAGCATGTACCTAAGAATATGAGTTTTATGAAAATCTCAGTAATTCATTATAATTCTTTGGGTGGTTACCAATAGAAACCAGCTTTCTAGATTTATTTATTTATTCAGATTTTGGTGCAATGTGAATGAGTGAAGTAATACTACATCTTTAATTAGGATTCGGTTATTATTTTTCAATTAATCTGTGTCAGTAGTTTTAGTATATGTATTAAATCATTTTCTTCATGAAAGCTTTTAATGAGGAAACAAATTGATTGTATTTATATATTGGATTCTTGCCACTGTGATGTGTATTCGGTCGTGTCTTTTGAAGTGTATTATTTTGCTGGTCATTGTGTGGTTGGTCTTTGAAGCCAGGTTTCGGCAGATAAATATAAAATAAAAAAAGATGAAGTAAAAAGAAATTCCTGGTTTGGATGAAGATTCCAATTTAACAGAGCATTCTTATTTTTATGTTTGTCTTCTTCCCTTTCCCCTCTTTCCTCTCCCACCCATCCTTGCCTTTGTGTTATTTAGAAGAAAATGAAGGCACCCTGCACCCATACTATTTGGAATAAATCCACACTCCACAGTACTGCTTACAGTGCCTGGCCCTCTGCCTGCCTCTCCAGCATTGTCTTCTCCCCTCTCTGAACTATACTCTACTTCCTACTCATTCCGAGCAATGATAACACTTACTGTTTCTGATTTAACAAGCATTTATTGAGTGCAAGCTGTATGCTAATTTTCCATGAAGGCTCAGTGACAATAGAAAGGTGAGATTACAATGTAGATCATAGGTATACACAGGTGTGCTGTTTGAGCAGCTGAAAGAGGAGACTGAGCTGAACCTCAAAGTACCACCAAGAGTTTGTTAGGTGAAGGAGGAGGCCCGGAAGGAAAGGTATGCTGGCAGAGGGACAGCAACATGTGAATGGGAGCAGAGAAGAGCTGGGGTGAGTGACTGAAGGGTTTTAAGCAGGAGAATAAGACAGAGTTTTCCTTTTAGGTCATCAGTGTAATGATGGTGCTAAGGACACAAACAGTGGACTTTTATTAGAGGTTTACCAGGTACCTGGCCTACTATTTGCTTCTTTATCTGAACTACCTCTCTTAATTCTCCCAAGAGCCATATAAAGCAGGTGTGGTTAATATTTCTGTTTTAAAGATGAGAAACCATGTCCGCAGCGTTAGACCTACTTAGAAGATGGAGCTGGGGACTTCATCCGAGCCTGTCTGCAGAGCCTTCATTCTTCACAGGCACTGCATTACCTTTCCCATCCACACCGAAGAGACTGGGTCAGAGGGAGCAGGATGATGGCAAGTGAACCACTTAGGACAGAGTTACACTGATCTCCAGGAAGCCTTGAGAGAATTCAGCATCTGCCCAGATGCAGAGGAGACAGATTAAAAGGATATTAAGGGAGTAGGTCTTGGGTATACATAGTAATAGAGAAAGAAGGAAAGGAATGATTCCTGGGTTTCAGTTGGATGGATGGGGGCTGGAACAGTGGCTCAGCGGTTACAGTGCTTGCCTGGCATGCATGAGGACACGAGTTCAAACCCAGCACCACGTACACAATGAAGTCTCGGAGCAATGGAGGCCACATGAAAAACTAAATAAAATCAATTCTCAGTTGGGTGGATGGTGATGTCATACAGTGAAAGAGGAAACACAGGAGTAGGAGGTTGGGCTTGTGGAACTAAGTTCTCCTGCGAGAGGAGTATCATTGTTTACTGAGAAATAATGATAACCCCAGCTTTTGAACATTTTAATTGGTTATTAAAAGTACTGAGTGAGTGGCTATTGTTCTCTTTCCTGGTCAGCCTGTTTTCCACGACTGTTCCTCTAGTCTTCTCTTACCCTTTGCTTTTTATCTCACAAGCCTAGAAACGTCCTAACATTGTATGAAGTCAGCTGTCCAACTAACAGCTAACCAGTGCTGGAGAAAATGATGTAACCGAATTGACACCACAGTAAATCTTAATCTTCAACCTCAACGGAACCCTCAATGACGCCTGGCAGTTAGTTTATGTGGTCCATGTGAGTGGCCTTTCAGTTTTCCTTGCTGTCCTCTGCACAAGTCCTTAGCTGTCTTTACCTCATCATCTGGCCTCTCTTTGTACAACATCAAAGAGAAATAGAGCCTTTTAGATTGGAACCCACTCGGTATCCTGTTTTGCTCCCTCCTCAAACATAGCTTATTTGGGGTGCTAAGCTAGACCTCTGCCATCTGCTCTACTGATGGGCCTGGCCCGCTGCCTGGCCTCTTTGTGACCCTCCCCTTCCCTGCTGACCAGACTTTTTTTTATCTGATCCTGGATGCTCCCTCAGCAAACCTCCTCTGCAGGCAATAAGACAGCTTCTGGCATCATTCAGATCTGGATTCCTCTGGTCCCTGTTTTTACCACTTGTGTGTTCTGGGCCCACGTCTCTTCTATACAATTTAATGTTTACAGCCTCAGTGGTCTACAGCTCAGGGTTCCTGTGTTCTTTCTGAGTCCCTCACAGAGTGTCTGGCAAATGGTAGAGATTTATCAACCTCATTGTAATTGAGAGAATGAATGCAATATTCAGAATTTGAGATACAGAAACTATGTTCATTTGTTGATGTTGAGAAATCCACTTTCTGTAGATGAGCCCTGAGAATTAATCACACTTATGAAAAAATTTAATATAACATTTGCTCTCAAGGGATATGACCATGTTCATAACAAGGAAGATATCAAAGGCATAATAGTTAAAAGAGTTTGTCCAAGGAGATTTTAAGTGTTTTCATGATAGCAGCTTCATTTTCAAATGAATGTCACATTCTCAGACCTGCCCCTGATTCTGCACCAAGTAAACTGGCGGCTCTGTAATGTGGACTTCTAGTCTCCTATGGGGTAGCCAGATCACCTCTCTGTGCTTCACTTTTGTCATCTGTAAAGTGAAGACTGGATTAAATGGTCTCAAATGTCCTTCCAGCTATAAAATTCAATGACTCTGTGGGCCACAGTCACACAGTCATAGGGCTATCAGTTATTCACCAGTCAGACAATGAGGAGTCTCTGTAGTTGAGAAGTCCCTATTAATCTGAAGCCAGGAAAAAAAAAAAATAAGGCTCCCAAGCACCAACAGTGACAAAAATGGCAGGGAAGAAGCAGAAGAGACAAGTTTTAAAATATAGCAATCTGTTGGATTTCTCTGTGCACAAGTGGCAACCCCCACCCCACCCCCACTGCAGTATACAAGTTTGGGACTGAAAGTTGTCTGACTTTCCTTTTTAACAATTTACTCTCAGCCTGTTTTCAAGTCCATGATCAACTTTCCTGACCCTTCTCTTGTTCTCAAATAACTTCTTAAACTCTCCCAGCATCTCTGTCTCCCAAATGTGCTGTACATCTGTGTGGAATTTGATCACAAGGGGACATCATTTCTCTATTCTTTTTTTTTTTCTTAAATAGAGAGGGACAGAGAAGAGAGATAGAGAGAGAGAAACAATTTTTATTTAGTTTTTCCCATGGCTGTCTTTGCTCAGAGACTCTGTTATGTATGTGGTGCTGGGGTTCAAACTTGTGTACTCACACATGCCAGGCAAGCACCATAACCACCGAGCTACTGCCCCAGCCCCCGTTTCTCTATCTTTAAAGACAAGCAAACAAACACAGCTTTCAGCGAGTGCCTTTCATCTTCAGGAAAGAAAATATAAACTCTGACCTAACATGTAGGGTTTTTTATTTCAACATACCTGACTACCATTTTTCTTTTTTTTAGTTCATTGAGTTATATTTGGTTGCTTAATACAGGCAGGGAATTTGGGGACTGTGTAAACATACTAGTGAGATTTACTTATGAAGAAGATGTCCTCATGCTAGAAAGTTGGGGAGGGAATATTAGAATGTAAGTTTACTGTGTTGCAATGAGAAAGCTGAATCATTGGTTGACCAAAAAGAGCTTCCAGGCATCTTGCTGTTTGTGGGCAGGGTGGATGTTCTGTTGACCGTGGCAATGACTCCACCTAGCAAAAGTGTCTTAGAAGACTAAGAGATGAATACGGTTTTATTTAATTTATTTCAAAACTTTATTTTATTTGTTATCTGGGAATGGACTTTTAAAAACTTACTGAGGGTTCATGAGTTCTCTTGTCAGCATCAGATAATGTTGCTGTTTATTATTTAATGAATATTTATTTTAACCATTATATTTTGTAAGTAGGAAGACATTTCGTTGTCTCTTGGGGTAGGTTTCTAAACTTTATGGTTGTAGACTCAAGACCCCAGAAATATCATATCCCACAGAAGAATCCAGGCTCTTCTTAGGACAGATTCTTCTATTACTTGAGGTGCGCACATATCTGTTGTCATTGTATTTGTTCTTTACTGCCTTAGATCGTCATTTCTCTATACACAGCTCATGTTTTGGACTAGATTGTAAGCTTCTTGTAGGTAGGCTCTAAGCCTTGTACTTTTGGTGGATTTGAAGGAACTGGGGGTAGATGGGGCACCTTTTCCCCTTCAAGGGTCTTCCTTTTACCATCTGTTTCTCAAGATGGAACCCGGACCCCTGGGTCCAGGGCTAGTGCCTCCACCAGAGACTTCCACCAGATGGTGCTCTTTTCCCACTTCTGTTCTTGGGTGTCCCTGGTCACATTACCCTTTCTCACTTGCCCATTCCTTTTTCTGCAAGGTAGTGGATAGAACACTAGTAGTAGAAAGAGGCTTTAAAATCAGTGCGGATCTTTCCAAGTGAGAAAATAGGTAATAGGAAATATGTATGGTGTGCAGACTTAGCAGTGCTCAGTGAAGTCATTTCCTTGGGCATAAATCAACCTGTACTGTGTGGCTCACTGCTCAAGGTCAGTTGTAAAGGGGTTTTTCTAGTCTTATCGACTTAACATTGAAGCCCTGATCAACTACCCATGCATTTGAATCTTTTTTAAAAAAGTGGGTTCTTTTTTTTTCTAAGAGAGAAAAACAGTGAGAGAGAGAGAGAGAAAATAAATTTTTATTGAGTTTTTCACATGGCTTTCGTTGCTCTGACACTTAGTTGTGTACATGGTGCTGGGGTTTGAATTTGTGTACTATGCCAAGCAAGCACTGTAACCATTGAGCCACTGCTCCAGCCCCATGCATTTGAATCTTAAGAGTCCAGTTCCAATGCCAGAACAACACTTCTGTGTTAGTCTTTGCAGTCTCTTTGGAGATAGCCATTGCTGGAGAACAGAGATGGTCAAGAAGGAGATGAAAGAAAGAAAGAAAGAAAGAAAGAAAGAAAGAAAGAAAGAAAGAAAGAACGAACGAACTTTGGACATTAAGCATTGCAGAAAACCTAGGCATTTGGAAGGTACTGCCATTTGGATACACAAAATCAAGTTGAATTTGGACATCCTTAAGTCATCAAGAAGATATTTGATCTTGTTCACTTAGGGAGGGAGTGTATGTTTTAAATTTCTGTAACTCAAAGGGAAAATGACACTTTTAATTCTTCAGGTGTGAAAAAAATTCATTTGGATGCTCTAGATTAATAACATCACAAATGTTGGCCTTTCTGGACTTCTAGTTTTATAATGTCATTATAGTCCTATTCATCCAACCCATGGGTCTTGTCATTTTTGGTCAGTGCAGAAGAAAGGGAAAGTTGCTGACATTAATAAAATGTATGGACTTTTCTCCAAGAAAACAGAAAACACTTATTACTTTTCATCAATTTTACGGAGTTTATGAATTCCCAGAAGCCCCAACTATGAGCTCTAAGTCGAAGACCTTTGATCCGACCACTCCCTGATATGCACAAGCAATTGTACCTTCTCTTACATTCTAGATTTGTTCTCTGTATTTCAGCCAGCTGGAAAACAGTTAATATGGAATTAAAGAGCTTGGGCTCTGGAACCAAGCAGAACTGGATACAAATCTTGGCTTTGCCTCTTAATAACTACACGTGCTTGGTCAAGTTGTTTGAGTTTCCTGAATCTATGAAATTGGGATAATAATAGTACTGACCTCCTAGGTTAGTTATGAATATTAAATAAAATTATATATATGAAGCTTATACATAGCACAATGCCTACCACACGTAAATGTGCATATGTTAATTGTTTTATAATTAGGAAATAGGATTATTTTGCCTGCCTAGGTATTTCTAACAATATTAAGATAGTTGTAGCTGTTTGTCTTACTTATTCTTCAGGATCTATCAAATTGGCCAACTGAGGGATTAAAGGCCTGTTTTAATCCCAGTTAGCATGTTTATTGGTCAGCTCCCTGATCAAGACTTTGATTAACTACTCGTCCACAATCTAATAATGTAGAGTCAATTGCTCCATTTTCAACGGAAATCTAGTAATGTATTCTGTGGATTTGGGGTAGCAATCTAGAAGAGTATGTTTGTAGAATGAAAGATAATGAAATATATCTGTGGTTGGATCATGTCTATTTTAGTCACTATTTCATCCTTGGCATCAAGCAAAGAGCATACCATAGAAGTTGGTTGATAAATTTTTGCTGTCTGAGTGACAAAATTATTTTAGAATAGTAAAATATCATTAGATAAGGATAATTTTGATGTTGCATTATATTTTCAAGACTGTCCTTAGTTTCCTTATTAAAGCACCTGTTCAGAAACCAGTTACTAGGGTTGGAAACTTGTGTAACCATGGACAAGTTATTTAATCTCTTGATGCCTCCGTTTCCTTATTTAGAAAATGGGCTTGGAAATAGTGCAGCGTGGAGTAAGGAGGTTGACATATGGAACTTATAACATGTTCAACAATCTTAGCATTACCGTTTCTATTACTACCGCTACAGTCGGTGCTGCACACCAAGATTCTGTCCATACTGTGGTCTCAATTTGTTATAACTTTTCTGAAACTGAAGTTCAGTTAGCAGCATCTTTCATTTAAAAAGACAAATAGCAACTTTTGTCTTGCAAACATTCCAAGACTCTTTCCTACAGGCAGACTCAACATCGTGAATTTTTATTCCTCCATTTTCATTTTTGGAGGCACCAGTGAAGATGGTGATTTGGACTGAATGTGAAAATAATCACCATCAATACGGTGCAGCATTTTTTCTCCGTTCATTCTGTGCTCATCTTTTTTGAGTTCCAAATACCATTTGCATGGACCTGATGATGTTGAGTACGGATATTGCAGAGGAGTGATAGCTTCCCTTTCCTATTGAAGCTGAAGTGTCAAAGAGAAGATTAAAGAAGTGTTTGTTATCTATCTGCACAGGCCTGATATGAAATTCTCAGAGGCATTTAGGATAAACACAACTCTGTATGTGTGCATTTATGTGCCTTTTCTATCGTGGTCTTTGTATTTTGGTTTGAAATTTTTAGTTCCTGGCTTGTTGGACTTTCTGTCTAGAAGAGAATTGTTTTCAGAGTGAAAGGTACAAATTGGAAGATGTTGGCAGAATTTTACCAAAGACTTCCTGAAGAGCATAGAACTCTCTAGTGCGGAATCATCTTTGCAGGGAATGTGATGAAGACCAACCAGAGGATATGTTTAACAAGACAAGATCAAGACCTTGAAGGTATCCAGCAGAAAATACTCTGTGGTGCCCTTTAGTGAGTTATGAAACTGCTCACCTTCAGTGCTTTCCTTGCAGAAGTGTCCTCTGTGAGCTGTGGGGTAGAAATGTGTTTTGATTATTGCTATATTTTTTAAAGCAAACTTCCTTTAGGGCTATTACATTAATTAATACTTAGAGTAAGAAAAGCGGGAGAAGAGATAAGGTAGCAAGATAGACTTATACCTCCTATTAAAAAAGGGAATTAGGACTGGAGTGGTTTCTCAGTGGTTAGAGCACTTGCTTCACAAGCACGAGGACCTGGGTTCGAACCCCAGCACCACATACGTAATTATTTGTGTGTGTGTGTGTGAGCATGTTTAAGATGTACTTTCTTAGCAAATTCCAAGCATATAATACAGCAATATTAACTATAGTCACCATGCCATACCTTAGATACTCAGAACTTTTTCATCTCACAACTGAAAGTTTGAAAGAAACATTTAATTACAGAATTATCAATAAATAAAGCAGATTCTGATATTTAATATCAATTAGGTGGACCCTGCACTTTATTTGATACTGTTGCATTGAGTTATTTGTAATCAGCCTCCTTAAGATACAGCTACTATGGCACAAGCAATACTCTGCATACATGTATGTACAGCATCATCTGCTTGACTAACAAGAGGAACCAGGAAATGAGGGCATGGCAAAGGAGGGAACTGGGAATCCATGTTAGTTGGAGTGGTGATTGTAGTGGGAGAGAGAGACACAAACAAGGCTGAGATCATCGATAACGTATCTTACCTATTTAACAATTTGCCTATAGAAAATTGAGCTGCCACTGCAAAGTAAGTTGTTTGCTTGTTTTGTTTTCTGGGCCCGTACAAAAGAATAACGTTGATTAGCGAAGTTCCTGTTGTTGTCATCATTAACGTTTTGCAGAGAGGAGTGTGTGGGGTATGTGTGTGCTCACACCCTATAGGAAATGAGGTTAGAGCATTGTCTCTAGAGAAGAAGGAACATAGCAGAAGATGGAAAATTGCTTACCATCTGATGATTTGCTCAACTGGTCTTGAGATTTGTACAATGGGAATCAGCACCATCTGCTAGGTGGAGATTGACCCATCTTGCTATTATACATAACTTGTTTAAGTTCCAGTCAGTTCTTATTTACATATGCTCCAGTGTTGGTAGGTACACCCTTCTTCCCAGCTGTTGAAGCTTTCATTTCCCAGTTCTACCTCTGCTCCTTCTCTCTCTTCCCCTTTCCACTACAAAGTTGTCCTGGCCTTTTCCTGCCCTCTAATCCAGGTTATCTTAATTTCCCGGCACCTGATTGTCAGCCCAGAAACATTCTGGGAAAGGAGAGGAACTTTCTGTACCTCATCTCTGTTAATTTTCCCCAAATTAACCTCCTGATTACCGTAACATCTTCCATAATGACCTCTTTTCTCTCCATTTTCTGAAGTTTTATTTTACATAATAAAGAAATAACCCAGATACTCCCTGGACTGATATTCCTCCCTAATGTGGCCAAACCTAATTTCAATCATGTATGTAACAGAAGACATACCATTAGCACCTAACTAGGGCCTTTTTCTGAACCTCCCCTGGGTTATGGACCCTTTTAAGATTTTTTTTTTAATGGTGGATTTTCTCCTTATGAGGTGGGAAGCTCAGATACGCATTCTGAGAGACCAAGATGAAGATAGAAAAATATCCATTCTATTTAGTAGCATAGAGGTCTTTATGTACATAGCAATTAAGGTGCAATGAATGTGTGCCTGGTTGGAGTAAGTTGAGGAGTGAGTGGGAGGTGAGGGAATAAAGAGAGCAAGTACGGAAGAGGCAATGTTTCAGTGTGACGTGAAGGAAATGGAGCAGCAGCAGGTGGAGGGGTGTGAAGAAGGTGAGGGAGGATTTGCTTTATTTTGGTATGGGCATCAATGCTGATGGAAAAGACCAAGTTGAGAGGAAGAGGTTGAATATCCACAAAAGAAAAATCAATATGGAATAATGTAAGGTTCCTGTAAAGACAGGAGGAAACGGGATCCAAAGTACAATAGATGTCTGTGGGTAACCATCATATACAACATTGTTTCGGTGGGAAAAAATGCAAGTTAGGTTCCAAATACTTCCTACTATTGCTGTTTCATTAGTTTAAGACACCAAGGTTTGGTGATATTGCTGGCCATTTCATAAAACTACAGAAGAGAGGGAATGGGCTTTAAGGGCACCACTCTGAATATTAAAATATTAGACAGCCCTGAGTCATCTGGTCATGTTTTGTGTGTAAAAGGAAGAATTTAGATGTAAGAGGCATTTCAGAATGTGGTGTGGTTGTTGTAACAACTGGGAGTGCCACCTGTATTTATTGCCCAGGACCAGTGATGCTGATGTTCCTGTAATACACAGGATGGATATCTCAGCAAAGAACCTTCCTGCTCAGGGCTGTTGGTGCTACTGATGAGAAACTGCATGCCACGGTTAGGTTTCCTCCTAGGACTGTCCTAGCTCTAAAAGCATAATAGTCCAGGGCATTAATGCAGTTTTTTTTTTTTTTTGTACCAGGGATCAGACTCTGGGGAGTTGAACCACTGAGCCACATCCCCAGCTCTTTTTTATATTTTATTTTGAGACAGGGTCTTGCTAAGTTACTCAGGACCTCACCAAGTTGCTGAGGCTGGCTTTGAACTTGCAATCCTCCTGTCTCAGCCTCTCAAGGCACTGGGATTACAGGTGCCTGCATTAATGCAGTTTTTAAGCCTTTAGACTCTTTCAAATCGCATAAACAATTCTTGTGTTTTTCTCAGACAAAACTAGGCTTTGGTTATAATCAATTATTTATTTTTATTGGTGCATATTAATTATACAGAGTGGTGAGTTTCATTGTGGCATATAGATATTGATACATGCATATGAAAAAATTTGATCAACTTTAATCCCCAATACCTCCCTTTGCTCTCCCCTCGTCTTCTACCCGGATTGTTTCCCTTTTACTTTTGTGACATCCTTTTATTTTATATACATATATATCCCCCACATTTTCCTACTAGTTTCCATATATGAAAGAAATCGTACAGTACTTGTCATTTTGAGTCTGACTTATTTTCCTCAGCACGATGCTCTCTGCTTCCACCCATTTTTAAGTATTTAGCAAAGCTTTAGGACTAGATGTTATTGCTATTATATGTTGGTCAAAATTGAGAAACACAAGTTTGACTTATCTTAATTTTTCTCCCTTACATTTCAGGTACTGTTGGGATTTTCAGCCGCAAGGTGAGTAGCCCATGACCATGAATAATTTTATACTAAAAATGTGTAGGTGGTGTTGTTTACTTCTGTCTCTTCTATCCATGCTTCTTCACAGAGAGATACAAGCCATTTCTGAGGGAAGTTAGTGGAGTATTTAATTAACCTTCATCCTGCTGGGGGCCCCTGCCCTGGGTTTTGTTTTGTTTTTTTTTTTTAACAACAAGAGGCTCTGGGCTCCTGCCTTCTGAGTGGATGGTTGCTAGATTATTTGATAGAACCAAAGTTATAATCTGCTTTTCTTCCTTAGGCTTTGTTAGATGCCAACAGGATCCAGCAGCATTCAGGTACAATAGTAGCTGAGTCCATACTAAAATCCTGGGGTGGGTTCCAACTTGGCTAATCGTGCATTGGCTCCAGAAATAAATTCCACTGTGCTTCATCTTCGATCACAGTGCCCTTCCACGCAGTCTGTCTGGCAGCAGAGAAATGTCAGAAACGGAGCAGTGTTGAAATTCCCACTAGAACAGTGTTATCACATTTTAATTCGAGTCTCACTGCAGCCTTGGTGCTTCTAATTGCTTTCAAACCATTGTTTTCCTGCTTTTGCTGGATGAACCCAGCATCTGGCATGATTCTAAAAAGTACAACGGACAGCTGTGTGCAAAATTAAAAAATAAAAACCGCCAGGATTACAACACACTTCTAAAAAGTTTAAAATTAGAATATATATATGTATATATATTTAATCCAGTTTGTGAAGGATTCTAAAGTACTATATGCATTCCTTCTTTTTAGTCATCTGGTTGAGAATGTCAGAAATATCATCCTGAATATTAATGATCTAAAATTATTGTAAATGAAGGGGTTTTTTTCCCTCAGAGAATCACAGACTTTTAGACCAAACATGAAAACTGCTTTATGAACTCTTTTTCTCTAGAACTTTTTAAAAGCAATTGTAAACTTTTTACTACTTCTGTTTTCTTAATGTTGTTAATGTATCCAATCTCAGTGATTGGATTGGATTCCCAAGAAATTAAAGTGGTAAGTGAGGACACTAGTTTTATTAAAATTTTTATTTTCTAGCCCGTATTTTGTTCAAGTCTACATATGTGTTTCTTTAGAAACCATTTTTTTAAAGAGAGAGGGAGAGTGAGAGATAGAGTGACAGAATCAGTTTTTTATTTAGTTTTTCATGTGGCTTTCATTGCTCAGACACTTCACTGTGTACATGGTGCTGGGGTTTGAACCCGTATCTTTGTGCATACCAGGCAAGCACCATAACCACCGAGCCACGGCTCCAGCCCCTAAAAACCAATTTTTAAGAAATAGAAATCTTGTCTTTTTAAAGCTGTTTTTGACTCTTATAAATTAAAATTAAGAGCACTTCATACTCTTTTTAATGATGTGAGGTGGCGTGACTACCTCAGTGTTCTAAAGCATTTATAGCTGAGAGCATAGATCCAGCAATAGAGAATCATATGTAATAATGTAGCAGTTTTCACTGCAAAATGGGAAATGCGCTATTCAGAGAATGGTCCTCTAGTTCAGGGCTTAACAGATGTTATCCAAAACCCACAGGGGGCAGAACATGATTGTGAACTGGCAGAAATGAATGGAACTGTGAGGAGAGAATTAATTACCAAAGGAGAAATAAGGAATCAGTGTCAGAGGAATGGTACAGTAATGTATTGAGAAAAGAAAATAATTTTGGAGCTCAATATAAGAGAGTATACGAGACCAAGAAGACAAAGGGCACATTTCAGCAGGTTCTTGAAATGGTGGCATCGCAGTCATCTTCCAACACAGGGCAGCTCCCACACACTCTCTCTCTCTTGGAGAGAGGGCAGCAGTAGAGCAGGCAAGGGGACAATTGAAAATAGTTTATTTAGGACAGAAAACTGCGTTTGTTTCTTGATGACGATGAATATATGTAGCAGAATCTTTGCTCATCTGGAAGTAAATGTAAGGAAAGATCAGATAGAAAACCCTATAGTCTTGACCCCAGCCTTCTGCTTTCTCCTATGGTGTTTTGTTTGTTTGTTTGTTTGTTTTGTTTTGTTTTTGTTTTTTGGGAAAGGTGAGAAAAAGGAGTATTTCCTACCTTGCTATTTTTAATTTTTTTTTACTTTTTAATTGATGCATTATAGTTCAACATAAAAGTGGACCTCACTGCAAAGTGTTCATACATGTGCATGACATAACTTGGTTAATTTTCTTCTGCTGTTCCTCCGCTTTCCCATCCCTCCTCCTTCCCCCTTGTGCCCTTTCCTCTACTCCACTGTTCTCCCTTCGATCATCAAAAGACCCCCCACTTTTTTTTAAAGAGAGAAGGACACAAGAAAGAAAGAGAGAGAGAGAGAGAGAATCTGTTTTATTTATTTATTTTTAATCTAGCCTTTGTTTTTCCAATACGTAGTTGTGTATGTGGTGCTGGAGTTTGAACGTGGGTACCTGCTCATGCCAGGCGAGCACTCCAACCACTAAGCCACCACTCCAGCCTCTCCCCCACCTTTTAAAATTTCTTATTTCATGTTAGCTTCCACATGTTAGATAAAACATTCAACCCCTGACTTCCTGTGTCTGGCTCATTTCACTGAGCGTGATGTTCTGCAAGTTGTGCCCATTTACCAGCAAATGACGTAATTTCATTCTTCTTCACGGCTGAGTAAAATTCCATTGTGTCCATTTACCACATTTTCTTTATCCAGTTGTGTATTGAGGGTCACCTAAGCTCGTTCCATAGTTTGGGTGTTGTGAATTGTGCTGCTATAAACATTGATATGTGTGTTTCACTGTAGTGTGCTGTTTAAGGTCTTGTGGTGAATTACAAGGAAGTGGGATTGCAGGGTCATGTGGTGGGTCCATTCCTAGTCTTTTGAGGAATCTCCATACTGCTTTCCAGAGTGGTTATACTAATTTGCAGTCCTACCCACAGTGCATTAGTGTATCTTTCCCCCCACATCCTCATCAGCATTTATTGCTACTTGTATTGTCTACATTCTAACCAGAGTGAGATGAAATCTCAGTGTAGTTTTAATTTGCATTTCCCTGCTTTGATCAGCTCTTAGCTGATAGTGTGTTTCAGAAACTGTTGGGCTGAGTGGGAAAAATAACTGGTCTATATATGTGTACAAGACATTACAGGACAATTTAGAATTATAAAAAGAATAGAAATAGAGCTAGAGTGGTGGCTCAAGGATCTGGGTTCAAACCACAGCGAAACATACACAACTAAGTGTTAGGAAAACAAAACCAGATTAAAAAAAGAATAAAATTGAATCTCTCTCTCTCTCTTAAAAAAAATTGGGAATATGTAAGAAAGAGAACCACTGGCAGCAGAATTTCCAAAGTCTTGGAAAGCTAGGTAATGTTGGGATGGGAGTGAGAAAGGACAGAAGCAATAGCTCAAACTTTGCTAGCATTTTCATTAACTGTGAATTTACCTAAATACACACTTAGGTTCTTTAGGTATCTGGACTAAACCAGTTCTGATGCCTGGCAGGAAAATAGTTTTTAAACATAAGATCTTTTATTTGTAGGTCCTTTCAGTAAGGATCTACACATATTTTTTTCAGAAAGATATAATTCCTATATTATAAAAGTCATGCCTTGAGAGTGTACAAAGCAGTGTCTTTAGTATGTCACTGAGTTGTTCAACCACCTGATTTCAGAACATTTTTCACCCCCGCCATAAGGAACCCTATACACATTTCAAAGCCCATACTCTCCATAGCCGTTTCACTGTCTCGTTTAAGGCTGTTGGGAATTAGTGGTAATGTGTGTAAGCGTCTAGCATGGTACCCACACTTAGTGATCAGTGAAAACGTATCGTTTGGATCTATAATCATATGTTAATGATACTTCTTCACACTTCCACCTGCGTTTTCCTATTAACTCACTGTCAACTTCCTAAATGATATTCGTTTAAAAAAGAGAAAACATAGGAAAAATAAAACATAGTCCCAAGAATGTATTACTTTAATGTAGAGAAAACATAAATGGAAGAGTATTTCCAATGAGCTTAAATGGAATTGGAGAACATGAAAACTTATTTTTATTTTATGATAAGACATAGGATTACATCAATAATTCAAGTCCTGCTTACTTCAGAAACTTTTTTTCTACTTAATTTTTCACTGAAAATTACAAAGAAAAACCAGTGGAATCTTAGCCACGAAACTGTTGTCAGTGCAATAATAAGGTATTTGAAAGATGATATCAGACTGCTATCTAAATAACAGTATCAGTGTTGTCCTTTAAATTTGATGACAGAACATCTTAAGTCATGCAACAAACTGATTTCCTTCATTTGGCTTCAGTTTTCCTTTTATAAGAAGAGTTACTTATTGACAGCTTTAGTTTAACAAATCAAAATTTCACTTACCAGGTGTAATGTTTATAATTCAAAATTTATTATCATAAATATATTCATGAGTATTAGATAGAATTTACTGCCATTGACCCAGTCTAAAATAAGTGACACAATATTTAAATAAAAGTCTAGGAAAGATTATGACTATATGTAACAAGGTTATGTTTTTGTCCAAAGTGCACATCTGATTTGTTACAGTGGTAAATATGGGCCAGTGAAATTTCTTGCCAGCTTATTCTTTGAGTATCCACATGGATGGTATAAAAGGTTTCTGAGAAAATTATTCAATATATTTCAAGATGAAAAAAAAATCTCTTTGTAAGGGCTGGAGTGGTGGCTCAAGAATAGAGCACTTGCCTGGCATGCATGAGGACCCTGGTTCGAACCCCAGTACCACTGACACAACTAAGTGTCCAAGAAACAAAGGCCAGATGAAAATATAAAGTTGATTCTCTCTCTCTCTCTCTCTCTCCATCTTTAAAAAAAAAGAAAAAGAAAAAAATCACTGTTAATTGTTTTCAGCGTGACAATGATATGATTAGGTTTTTTCAAAAAGAGAGAGAGGTACTGATATTTGAAGGTAAAGTCTGGCAAATAATATGGGAGAGAAGAAAGAAGCAGGGAGGGGTATAGATGAAACAAAATAGATCATAAACTGACATTTGTTGAAGTGGAATGACATATACATGGGGCTTATTAAGGTAATTTGTCTACTATTGTATATGTTTAAAATTCTCAAAATACAAAAAAATAAAAGAAAAATTCAGGTTTGAATTGATATAAATGTGAGATTATTCTTTAATTTAGATAATGAAACCTAGTACACTAATACATAAGATACTTTATGTATCTGGATGAAAAATACATAGAATAGTGAACTATTTTGAAAATTATTGCTTCAAGTCAATGTGTTATGATAAGAAGAGTATGACCTTTGAAAGAAGACCTGAGTTGAATTCCCAGTTCCTCGTCTTACAAGCTTTATGAGCTTTGGCAAGTGATAAAACTTCTAGAAGCATCAGTTTCCTCATGTCTAAAATCCTGCTAATATCTACTGCACAGTTATTATGGCTTATAATGCCATGATATCTTGAGGAGTGCTTGCTGCGTGGTAGTAAGTGATACAAAAGTGGTAACAAGTGTTATTATTTTTTAAGAAGGAGGGAGAGAGAGAGAGAATCAATTTTATTTATCTTTTCATCTGGCCTTTGTTTCTTCAACACTTAGTTTATGTTGTATGTGTGGTGCTGGGGTTTGAACCCAGGTCCTCATGCATGCCAGGCAAGCGCTCCAACTGCTGAACCACAGCTCCAGCTCAACAAGTATTGTTTTTGTGTTTCAACGTAGGCTAGGCAAGTAAATGCATGTTGGAACCATGATGATGTATATTTCACAAATCTTACCATAAAATCATCCATTCCAGGGGCTGGAGCAGTAGCTCAGCGGTTACAGCGCTTGCCTGGCATGCGCAAGTACAAGAGTTCAGACCCTAGCACCATGTACACAACTAAGTGTTGGAGCAACAAATACCACATGAAAAACTAAATAAAATGGACTCTCTCTCTCTCTCTCTCACTGTCCCTCTCTCTTAAAAAAAAATCATCCATTCCAGGCAGGTGTGGTGGCTCAGTGTTTATGGTGCTTGCCTGGCACATGCAGGATGCAGGTTCAAACCCCAGTACCATGTGCACAATGAAAGAAGTGTTAGAGCAACGAAAGTCACATGAAAAACTAAATAAAATTGATTCTCTCTCTCTCTCTCTCTCTCTCACTGTCCCTCTCTCTTAAAAAAAATATCATCCATTCCATCCATGATGCAGGGCCATGTAGCTCACATGTTTGTGTCTACAGGGTTTGCATTTCTAGGGTGCATGCACAGAATTTTTAGTTGTAGGCACTTCAGGGATTAGATATATGAGCTTGTTGCTCTGTAATCCCTGAAACATGTTGAATGGAAGCATGACTGTCACTTAACTTCTCATCCCTTACAGTCACATACTTGGAGCATGTAGTTATGACAACTACAAGAAGCGAAACATTAAAGCAGCAACACCATCTTTACACTGAAAAAAAATAAAAGATGGGGGTTTCCTTTGAAGTTGAAGAGAAGTGTTTTTGAATTAATGGAGTGTACAGTGATTTTACTAGGTTTTATTTATGAAAATACTCTTTGCATTCATGCCAAAAGGTTTTAGCACAGTTGTAAGTAGGATTTATACAAAGAAACACAGCCCAAATTTATGACGTGTTTGCAAATGTAAGAAAAAGTCTGAATTTACAATATTTGTAATTTATTGTTAAGTATCTTTCTATCACTATTCCTGGAATGCTAATATTTTATAAACACAAGCATTGGTTATGAACCTAGAATATCCTAACCTATACTACTTTTTAAAAAGAAATCTTCCAGCATCTTTTCCATGTCTTCTGGGGAATTAATAAGGGGAAAATGTACACAGGACAAATAATCTTGCCTTTGGCTTTGACCCAGTCTTTTAACATCAACAATCTGACAGCTGCTTTTGTGGCTTGACTTCCTTTAGGCATTTGCCCTTTCCTTATTTGCTACATTTTATACAAATTAATCTGTAGAAAGTGAATACACACAAAAACTGTTTTTGAAGTTAATTGCTGACTTTGATACCTTTTCAAATATTTTACTTCCTATACATCTACTGGTCAGGTTTTTAGAGTAAAAAAATTAAATTAATGCACTAATTATTTTGCAACTACTATCAAAAAATAGTAAGTTTTTTTTTAAACAAAAGGACTTACTTTTTCTTTTGGAAGTTGAAATTTTCTAAGGTTTTTATGTCATTTGTAAATGTCCTACTTTATATAGATAATATTGAGACACAAGGAAAAGAAAAAAAACCCTCTGATTTCATTCAGGCAAAAGAAATCTTGAGTCAGAATCTGTACTCTCTGTACAATATATTTTGTATAAGAAAGTTCATTGTAGCATTATTGGAATAGCAGACTCCAGTGTAAATATTCAGCAATAGGGAATTTTTTAGATAAATTATGCTATATTTATTTAATATAATTTCAAGAAAAAATATATATGACATGTAATGTTCTCCTGGGACTATTAGGTGAAAAAGACACTTTGGGTAATCAATGTATCACGTGTTTCTGTGTCTCTGTGTTCACACGCCTGTATGCACACATGTATACCTGCACACACGCTTTTGTGTATAGAATATTTTTGAAAGGATACACTAACAGGGGTAATCTCTGTTGAGATGGCACAAATGTCACTGGTAGAGAGACTCTTCTGTATTTGTATCTTTTGGTACTATTTTAATTTTCACCATGTGCTTGTATTAATTTAATTTCTTAAAGTTAAAATAATAGATCAATCCGTATGTGCTGATCTGGAGCAATCACCAAGATAAATGATTCAGAAGAAATGCAGGGTACAGAACAGAATAAATGCTCCTATTTGTTTAAAAAGAAAAAAAAAAAAGAAATGCTACATACAGAGGCACTTGTTATATTCAAATAGGAAGTTCATAAGCTATCCAAGAAGCCTCACAAGGGATGCCTCTGAAGACAAAGGTCTAAGACAAGAGAAAGAAGATGACCTTACATCATGTGCGTTCTTCTAATGCTTGCAATTTTTACTCTGGGAGTGCTTTATTTAATAAAGAAGCTTGCAAAGAATTAAAAGCTTAACATGGGGGCTGGAGGAGTGGCTCAGTGGTTGGAGCGCTTGCCTGCCACACGCAAGGACCAGGGTTCCAACCCCAGCGTACACAACTAAGTGTCAGAGAAACAAAGGCCAGATAAAAAGATAAAACTCTCTCTCCCTCTCTCCCTCTCTCTCTGAAATAAATAAAATCTGTTTTTTAAAAAAAGCTTAACATGGTAGTGAACTCTTTTTCAGTAGAATTATGATTTGGTAGGTTTTTAAAAATCCATTTAAATTTTTCCTTTATTGATTTATTTATTTAAAATATGAATTGATGGGCAAGATTTTGATGATGGGATAAAAGAGCAGTGCTCTGTTGTTTAATGTTTGAGAACCGGTCATATCCATAGGTGTGCTGACTTATCACTTAAAATGAATATTAATATAAATTATAAGATATTGTAGTTTTGCATAATACTCATATTAACCAATATTGAGTACCTTCTCTTATCCCATCGCAGTCCAATTTTTTTCATCCACAAAAGTTCATAAAACTTCTGATTCTTGTGTTAAATTTATTTACATAACCAGGGGGACTTTTGCTGAGCAAAAAAAATTTATAAACTATTTTTCCTAGATAATATTAACCCTAGGCAACACAGAAAATCAGGTGAGGAATGTAGTTTGTGAACACAGAATTTTGGCCTAGGAAATGATGTTCATCAGGAACTCTGCCTCTAACAACTTTTTAATGTTCTGATCACAAATTATGGAGAGAAGAATGTAGTTAATTGGAATACAAACTTTTTTGGTTCTTCTGCTTAAACCTTTATTTTTGTGAGGAAGTAGGTTCAATCTCTGGACTAGAAACCCAATGGAATTGCATGATATTTGAAGGTTAACTAATGTGGTAGGGGGTGCAGTTCTAGTACAAAGCATTAACTTTTTTTTTTTTAGATTCTTATCAACACATACTGCTCTCAGAAACTTGTTTACCAGAATGGCTGAATTATCACTGACATGGGAAAGGAACTTCTTCGTTATGGGCAAGGGGATTTATATTACACATCGAATAAAGCTTCCAGTTTCTGCTGACTTTAGTGAGGCAAATAGGTGGAGGAGCCAATCTCGTGAACCCTAACTGCCCTTGTCAGCGGATGTAAATGAACATACGCACTTATTGATCACAGTGCCTACACTGAAAAGGGACACTGTTCACCCTTGAGATTTGTGCGCTTAACTTGTGTTAATATTGTCTCAATTAAAAAGGAAAAATAAAATTATAAAACAAGGAGAGGGTTCTCATGCGAAACGCTGCACCGACAATGTTGATAGTGAGAGGTTTAGGCTGTTGTTAATGGTGTTTCATATGAGTAATAATGTTCAGGAACAGGAATCCTGTTTGGGTGGGTGGGGTATGGAAAGGCACAACTTGCTCCCTTTGCCACTGTAGTTTTTGTGGTATTGGAGGTCTGTGTTACAAAGAAAACTCATGCTTTCTACCGTATGTTGAAAGTTGGTTCACATTTTCAGGCCTACTAATCTTACCTACAATTCATTCTTTATTATATTCTGTTTTATTTATACTCCTTGGGCTTTTGTAAAACTTTTCTTCTATCTACCAGAGGTCTGTAAAACAGTTGGTCAATCTCAATGTCTTTCCTTCCACCTGCTCCCCTCTCTCATGAAAGATTTCATTTAGCTTTATAGTTTTTCTTGAGAAGTTGCCTAAGGCCAGGTGCCGTGGCAGCACACTGTACTCCCAGCAACTTGGGAGGCTGAGGCAGGAGGATCACAAGTTCAAAGTCAGCTTCAGCACTTTAGCGAGGCCCTGTCTCCAAATAAAATATAAAAGGGACTCGGGGTAGTGGTTAAGCTACCCTGGGTTCAATCCCTGGTACCAAAAAAAAGAAGTTTCCTAAGTTTCCTAAGTAATGTTGGCTCACTAGTCACCAATTGGGGCATAATATACCCCAGAACGCAGCAGGATTATACATGGGTGCTAAGGTTCACTACAGTTTGTTGCTTGGTAGGAAGGAAAGGAAAAGTGGGGAAGAGAGAGCAAGATGAACAAATAATAATAAACTTTCTGCATTAAAGTGGCATTATATTTTTCAAAGGATTTTCCTGCTCTGGGACTTAAAGCATGGTGATACTTTTTTTTTTTTTTTTTTTTTTTTTTTTTAAGGGAGAGAGGAACAGTGTGAGAGAGAGAATCAATTTTTTTTTTTATTTTTCATCTGATTTTCATTGCTCTGACATTTAGTTGTATATGTGGTGCTGGGGTTCAAACCCATGTCCTCATACATGCCAGGCAAGCGCCATAACCACTGAGCCACCGTTCCAGCCCCAAGAAACATTCTTTAACCAAGCCATGTCCAAGCTATGTTTAGGCATGGAACACGTTGGTTCATTTTCTGTTAAGCCTGGTCAGTATACCCAGGATCCCACAGAATCAAACAGAAAATACTACAAAAATTCAATACATTGATCCAAGTCCAAAATAGTTATATTTAAGTTTGTAAGCATGAAATTCATGCCAAAAGTGATATATTTTTTAAATCACTACACCAATACTACTATAATAAATTTGAACTATGGGTTGGACCACTTCCTTCTTGGCCACATTTGACTTTGTCAGTTCCAGACTCCATACCTAATGTGACTCTCCTGTTATTAATACTAATAATAATTTATATTTTAGTGGTAGATTTACTTTACGAAAGTAAAATAATACTGATTAATAACTGTGAATTCAAGTTGTTGGCTGTCATTTGGTATGCTTTGTCTTTGAGTAATGATCATAACTTATGAAGCTTGATGATTTGGAGTTTGAACAGCTCAGTGAATTAGGACACAAGCTTGAGGCCAAAGCCTGGCTGTTCCACTTAATGAGTCACTTTTGGGACTTTGAGTAAACTTTCTGTTCTTTGTGTCTGAATGTCTTCATCTCAGGATAGCTTTGAGGATGTAATTAGTAATAAATAGCCCTGGCCCAGAACTTGTACCCAGTAAGAATTCAGGCAGCTATTATGTTATTGTTGTTATTATTATAGCTAACTTTCTCCTGCAAGTCAAAAAATGCTGAAAATCCAATTCAGCAGAATAACTTTGTAATAAGAACTAATACCTGAGAATACAGTGGCCCAAAGAAAACAGAACCACAGACCAATAATTCCAGGTTATGGTTCCCTGGTTGTCCCATGACGAATGCATTTGTTTGATAATATGTTTATCCACATACTATCAAATGCCTAGGTGTTTACATGTTTTGAATTATGTCGGAATCCCATTACTCTTGAAAATATTCCAGCTCAGTAGGTTCTGTCCCAGAGCCTGTTGAGCCGTAGTGGTGGTAGATGGAATGTGTTGGAGTAAAGCCTGGATGGTGGCTGACTTTACATTGTGACATTTACAATTCTCTGGTTTATATTTGTTGCTGCCAGCTCTCCAGTGTATTAGTATTCAGGAGTTGTACTTTTATGTGAAACCTAAGAAGGGTTAAAAATCTCAGCATTTCCCAAAGGGAGAGGGGAAGGAGTGAAAAAGTGCCCACCTTGGCTACTTTTTCTTTCTTTTCTTTTTTCAGAGGTAGGGTGATGCTACGCTCTGCAGCTCACCCTACTGGTCAAAATGAAGAACTGCATCACAAAAGACCATTTTCGTGGTGGCGGGGCGCAGTGGGGGGGGGGATCTTTTCAATTGGCTCCTTGGGTGTTTTCCTGCCCAATCCAACACTGACAGATGTAGTGCTTTTGAGAATATTATTAAGCTATGCTGCCGTTTTGGTTGTTAGAGTCACAGGTTCTGTTGTAGTGATTGTACTTTGTCTTATCAGTTTGGTTCCATTTCTGATCTTGTAGACTGTGCCACTGTCTGCAAAGGTTATCTCTTAAGAAATCTGTTAGGCTTAGTATGATTGTACAATCAGTAAACAAATCCTAAGCTAGCATACTTAGTCTTAGGCACAACTTACTTCGTGTATGTTCAAGATCCTAGTGGGAGCAACTTTTAAAAAAAATGATAAATGAAAACTTTCTTCACCTGGCCTATCATTTGTTCTGTTGGCTTAATGACATTCAATACTATTACACTCACTGCTAGGGCCTTGGGGGAAAAAGAGAATATTTAAACATTGAGTTATGGATAGCTCTAGGAGGGGGAAAAAGATGGGCAGAAGGACTGCATAGAGCAGAGAAAAATGTGAGACCTTCACTATACATGGATTAATCGCAAGAACTAACCACGCACATCCGAATGGATATTTAGAAATCGGTGAAGCCTCTGAGATGTTCTGTGAGAAACACCATACATTTTCTAGAGCATGAGTATGTGCAAAATGATGTGTAATTTATAACAGAAGTATTGACAGAACTTCAGCTTTGATGTTGCAGATGTGCGCTATAATGTATTTACATGTGAGTAACATTTCACATACATGGTCACATATGTACCTAATGTATTTCTTTAGTTGGGATTAGATTCAAAAACTTAGGTGAATGGTTATAATAAAGAATAATAAGCTGTCGTTTTGCTAATCTTACTACAATTCTGCTTTGGGAACTGCATTACTATTAAATTGGTTCATGAAAATCTAGCAATATTAATGCTGTCAAGCGTGAAAACTAACTGGATTTGGATCAGGGAGTTTTATTTATAGCATTTTAGTGAGGATTTATTAGTTTAAAGAGGGAGCAGTGGATTCTTAAATATTAGAGTTAGGAAGTCTTATGTTCCCTCCCAACAGCAATAACAATAATAACAAAAAATTTCAGATAATTTTTCATTAATTTCAATTTACTTATATTATCCAAAGAGATCTGGTGAAGTAATACCAAACCCTAGAAAGTTTCTAATCACAGAATATAAATAGTTGGTTGCAGGTGTGAACAGAGTCTTTATAATATAGCTCACAATTAATTAGAAGAGAAATAAAAGATGATGACTTATATAAAAAATCATTGAACTTTGCATATTGAATTAATAAACGTATTTATGTCTTATGTTATTTTTTGTTCTTATACTCTGGTGTGTGTGTGTGTGTGTGTGTAATGCCTAAACTTTCTGTCTTTTTTTTTTTTTTTTTTCTTTCATTGCTTTTAGGCTCTGTTTCTGTCCCTAAATAGTACCTGCAAGTTCCGGACTAAACGGGTTTGCTGTGAGTCAAAATACTTACAAGGGGAATATCATGGTTCATTTTTCCCTTGTTTTATTTGGAATTGAATTAGTAAATGAAAGTTTTTAGCAGTTTAATTCACTTCTCCATAAAGTTTATGGAGCAGCAACAGCTGGTTGAATCCATGGCAGAAAAAGCCAACTTTTAGTGGCCAAGCTATTGTTTCAGAATTAAGGGGGAAAGCTCATTAACTGTTAATGAAAACACAGGGAATAAAAACAAATAGCACAGAAACCCTGGCAAATAATTACCTTACACCTGACACAAAACTGTTTTATCTTTCTGCTCCAACCCTCGGAAATTCCCAACTTATCACTCTATGGAGCATGAATGAAATTGAGTTTGATTCTCAGAAACGAACAATAGAGAAATCATCCCCCTTATGGGCCCCTTAGCACTACTCAGTGGAGAACCTGCCATTGAATATACTAAGGAATGTATCTCGCGCCCAATTCTTATGACACTTTGGACAGAGGAGCAAATTACCTGCTAATAGCAGGTGAACCCTTGATATAGTTTCCCCAGATCTTATTTAGAAATACAAAGAGAAAGACTGAAGGTAGCGGATGTGATTAATGGAGATATGGTGTGTTAGAATATATATCTGTATAGAAATGTATTGATTCTCAGCGAGTTGTAGTGGAAGTGTGTCTCCAGTGGCAGAGGGTCTTGGTTGTGAGAGAGGCACTCTAAGCAGATGGAGTTGGGAGTCCTAATTGTAGAGCTGCTGAGTGGAAATGTCTGTCACTATAGTTTGTGATCATTTATGTCTGATCCCACTGGACTACAGTCATGGCCACTTGCAACTGTGATTGTCGGAAGTACAGATGAATTCAGAGAACATGCACAGTTATGTTTTAAGGAAAAATGATGCTCTAAACTTAAGCAAGTCCAAAATGACCACAGTAATTGCTAGTTCTTCTATAAAACTTTTCACCCATGCATCTCGAGCAGTTGTAATCATTTTAATTACATGGGAGTGTCTATTTAAACAGTGTTATAGGCTAGTTTCTATGTGAGCCCAAGGGAGTTGGGCCACTTGATATGACACTAAAAACACTTATAACTACATCTTCATCATCAGGGACTAATTGTGATTGAGTGTAAGGCATATTTTTAAATGTTACCCCCACCACAACCATCTGTAGTACTGACCTGTGCTCTGTTTTGCTACCTGGAGTTGTATTCCTTGTTGTGTACTTCACAGGGACACAGTCTGGCATTTGGCACAGGGGTAGCTGTTAAATTTCCATCTTGGGTAATTGTACTCAGAAACCATAGGAAGTACACGGCAGTGACTTTTGCATCTGAAGTTAATAAACCAAGTGCCAAATTCAGGCAGGTGTTTTGGGTGAGACTTTTTTTAAATTTTTTTAAAGGAAGATATAAATGCAGTGTGATATCCTGGATTGAATCTGAAATAGAAAAAAAAGGTAATAATGGGAACACTTGCAAAATGCAAATAAAACCTCCAATTTAGTTAATAGCAACCTACCAATGTTAATTTCTTGGTTTTGGTAGATATACTTTAGTTATGGAAGAAGATGACCCTAGGGGAAACTGGTTGAAGAGTATATGGGTACTCTGTGTACTATCTTTGCAACGCTTAAATAAATCTACGATTATTCCAAAATAAAAAGTTTATTAGAAAATACCATACAATGAAACGAAAGCTCTTCCTGATCTGCATATTTTTTTAAAAACACCTTAGAATGAATGCTAGAATGTGTAATAATAGGTTTTTTTCCCCCTTTGGTGGTAGATTTGTCATATTTCTGGAGAAATAAAGCAGAAAACTTTGAGTCCAGAAGGATAGTTGATAAATAATGTTCAGTATATACTACAAATGTTGAATTTTGTTTGACAACCCAAACAACTTTAAAAAAAATTTTGATTTAGTTCAAAATAAAAATTCCTTCCAATCTTTCAGCTCACTTTCAGGATTCCAGCCAGAGTCCATGTACATTACGTTCAGAATTAGATTTCAGTGGATTTGCAGTGATGTAAAATTTGAGCATTTTAATCCGTTGTCTAGTATTTGAAAAATTTTCTGGTTGCTATAGAAATTGCACCGTGATGCTTTAAGCATAACTAAGTTTTGTATTCTGATCAATGAACAAATAAAGGTGAGCATTTCTTCTGGTATTAGCTTAATGACTGCTGCGTGAGGTTGAATTTTTTTTTCTACATTAAACTCTGGAGTTTATTTTTAAAGTCCTGTGTCTGCAGGTGTAAGTCAATTATAGACATCTACCTAATGCTGAGCATTCAAGGAAGAGTCTAGGTGTAATCATCTAATTTATGGAAAGAGAAGGCTACAGCCGTTCTCTCTCTCCCCCTCTCTCTCTTTTTGTCATTTTATATCCTCCCTATCTTTCTAGTTTAATTGTAGGAAATAAACCTTTAAAACGAGGCAATACAGATTCTATGTAGGTTGTTTGGTTTCACGGCTCCCTAGTTGAAACCCAGGGCCAGAACTCTGCAGTGTTTACTGAGATTAGCATTGGTGATTTCCTTTGGAAATTAGTATTTGAGATAATATTAAATTCAGTTGAAAATCTTTTTTTCATGTTTGTGAAATGAACTAAGCAGCTGTTGGTGTCCTTTGATCAGCAGACTGTACCTCTGTTTGGGGGATTTTAAGGAAAGTCATTTGCAATGTTTCCCTTTTCTTCCGGTTTCTGAATGAGCTAACATCTTCCGTCTGAACCTTTTAAAGTATCATAATAACATCGGCCACTTCTACAAAACACAATTCAATGTAGGTTGAAAACACCCAAAAGGGATTAGCATTGTTTTAATTGCATCATTCAGTATTGTATATACATTACCTTTTATCAAAGTCATTTTGCAGAACAAATATTACCTTCTTAGGGCTTTTAGAATTCCTAAGAGGTTGGTTGCTTAGGCTGTAAACTAGAATTACATAGAGAGAACTTTATTAAGGTTGCAAAACAAGTAGTGATTTAAATAGGAATAGAATCCAGCAAAGTCGAGGCTCTCTCTATGCTTATTTAGGTCTCTTATTTTCCAGAGAAGAAAAGAATATTGACCTCGCTACATTATATTATGTATAAAAGGTCATTATTTCTATTTGTGTCATTCTTTCTATTTCATTTGGAAATAGAGAAAAGGCATTCAGGTAAAGGTTCTGATGAATGAAGGCAGAGTATATAAGTATATGAATTTATGTAGATCTTTTCTCCTTTTAAGTGTGATGGAGAAAACCTCTCTGGTGGCAAGAGGTCTTCCCACTTTAAGCTAATAGTTCCTTAGTTCTATTGAGAGAATTACTTAAGGGGAAAATTTCCCATCCAGGTAAGTTAGTTCTTGAACTTATTTTTCTGTTTCTCATGTTAATGGGTAGTGGTCATGTTCATCAAGTAAAAACTGAATCATTTTTGTAAGTACCAGAAGAGATCTACAAACACCTTTATAAAGATGTCCAAAAGATGACCTTATTTTCTTTTTCTGTCCCTCAGGAGACCTCGGTCAGGACAGCTCTGATGATAATCACAGTGGGACTCATGGCCTGTCTCTCCCATCCGATGTACCAGTTTTGTCAGATTATCAGGATGAGGGTGAGTGTCATCTTTCTGGATTTGGGTAACCATACTTTGTTACCTTTTGTCCTGCGGTCTTTGATTTTTGTCATTTTGTATCCAGTAGCTTTCAGTGGGTTATTTTTATTGGCAATCACTAATTTGCAAAGAACCACTATTTGTTTCATTGTGGTGCTGATCCTCCTGGGTAATTCAATACTCCTGAAGTTAATGCATTTAGGGAAACACTAATTCCATATTGGAGCAGGAAGACATCATTATTGATCTTTTTATAATAATGGTAGCTCAAAAGCTACGAGGGCATTTTAAGATTGTAGGGCCCAGTTTACTATTTTTTTGGATTTCTTAGCTTCACTGAAGTGCATGAGAATAGAGCTTTCATTTAATGATGATTGGATGATTAATTTATTGTGGATCATTTGAGAACCTGGAGCCCATTATAGTATCAGATATCATTTCACCTGTGCTCCCATACCCCTGATCATACTGATGATGTTTGAGGGGAAGGGAAAGCCAGCAAAACTATAATGAAAATCTTCCTGGAGCATCAATTTTACTTAAATATTTGGGAATGGGAGGAGTTCAAATGTTATAAACATTTTTTAATTGAAAAAATACAGTTGTATGTAACAGTGGAATGCAATATAGACATGCATTTTTTTAAGATGAGATATTAAAATATGTAGATTTTGGCCTGGTGGTTGCCAGTTTCTGACTCAGGCTCAGATTTCCCAAGGGTGGGAGGTTGTTGTGCCTCTTCTGGCATCTGGCCACTTGAGCAGAAGGTTTGATCATCATGGATGTGCATGGTTTTCTTATTAGAATCCCTCTTGTGCCTTTTTCAGAGGGGGAAAAGGTAAAGTTGCTACTAAACCAAATATTACATTGGAAACTTATGATTCTTTTAGTAAAGTTGGCAAATTATTCCTTATTATTATTCTCTTTAATAATCTGTAATCTATCCATTACTTTTTCTTCCAAATTTCGTGAGTTCATAATCTCTATTTCCTCTCTTTTTTCCTTTGTCCACTAATTGCTGTTGCATTTAGCCCTTTTCGTGAGTCATATTTTCTTTTTCATTGAATTGATAACCTCCACATCAGAACTATGGATTGAGTCCCAAGAAACATTTTATTTTGCTTGAGCTCAGTAAACTAGTAAAATTAGTAATACCTAGGTGTTAAAAATAAGGCCTTGCAAGTAAGATCTCTATTGATCCAGGAACTGCACTAAAAACAAGTGTTTGAATCAAAAGCTTAATAATTACCTAGGTGGATGATGAATAATTGTAGAAAATTAACAGTGCAAAACATGAAGAAACCAACCTTTCTTTGGTTTTGATTAATCTAATGCTTGACAGAATTAGAACAATAGTGCTTCATTAATCCATAGGTCACTTATTTGGTATTTCCAACTTTTCTAAATATAGGTGAGAACACAATAAGCAAGCCAGAAAGACCTCTACTGTAGAAATAGATGCCACTGCGTCCCATTTAACTTTTATGGACCTTATACTCATGGGAGAGCCCCTGAGGCCCTCACTCGGGGAGCCTTCTTACAAATTTCTAATCATCACAGTGGTTTGGTTTCTCAGCACACAGTAGAATACAGATTCACATTAGAATACTGTAAAAGGCACCAGTTAACGAAGAATTGAGGGAAAAATAACTAAAAAATTATATAGAAGAAATCTGTATGTAAAACTTACATAGGAATTTTTAAAATGTTATAGTCTGGGGCTGTTTTGTATTGTAAAGAGATGTGGTAGAACTCTATCCTCTAGGACCTCAGAAACTAAATGAATTAAAACTTTTAAAGCTAGCATTTACTGAACACCTATTATGTGTGTTGTACCTGTGTTCCAAGAATTTTCTGTATATCATTTAGTCTTTGGAACAGCCCTAAGAAATAGATATTAGAATTATCCTCATCTTACAGATAATGAAACTGAGAGTTAGGGAGGTTATCTGAGATCACACAGCTGGTAAGTAGTAGTGCCAGAATTTATACCTAGGCAGTTTAGTTCTGAAAGCTCTGCCCTTAGCCACTCTGTTGTTCTTACCTCTATCCGATGGATTTATGTTCTACATATTTTGGCTAAGACTATATAGAGACAGATACTACATTTAAAATATTTTTATTAAAAAAAGAAGAGTTGAGGGGCTGGAGCAGAGGCTCAGTGGTTACAGTGCTTGCCTGGCATACACAGATTCAAACTCTGGCACCATGTATACAATGAAGTGTCGGAGCAATGAAAGTCATATGAAAAAAATCTAAATAAAATTGATTCTCTCTCTCACATACACACTGTCCCTCTCTTTTTTAAAAAAAAAGAGTTGAAATTTTTTAAAAAGTTTGTATTTTAGAGCACTCACCTAGCATGTATGAGGCCCTGGGTTCAATCCCTAGGCCAAAAAAAAAAAAAAAAAAAAAAAAGTGTTGAAAGAGATAAACCTAGTACCTGGAAAGTTCCAAAGTGGAAAATTTTGTTCTGTAAAGGTTCCCCAGAAGAGATGAGTTAATTGTATTCATAATATTAAATTCTTGCTTAATAGATGTTTATCTTTAGTTCGGTGCATGAAAATAAAAAGAATTCCCCAAATGGTATAGATAACAATGACGTAGGAATAAATCTATTTATGATATAAAGACTTAAGTGGGATAATGTTTTGAGTTTCTGCAAAGCATTGAATCTAGTACGGTGCCTGGGTGCTTGATGAGTAACACGCACAATAAATGTTTGTTTCCCTCCCCTGAAAATTAAAAACATACGAATTTCCTGTGAAATCAAAGAGAGGACAATCAAGGTGTTAAAGTTCGAGTAAACTTTAAATCCCATTTATTTAGATTTACCATTATAAAAAGTAATAATACTTGATAGTCTATGTATTCATTATTTTAGCAATACTTTTTTAGAGATTCCAAACCCTGTGTAAGTTGTAAGTGAAATACACAGTGACAAATGCAGACGTGGTTCCTGTCCTCATGGACCTCCCTTGTCTCATTGTAGAGAGTAGACAGGTGAATAAATATAAAGTCACAGTCTCCTTGCTGATGAGATAGCTAAGGCAGTTCTTTAGGAAGAAAATATATTCCCCCTTAATTGGTCTGTAGTGAGTTATTTCAGGCTTTTACAATTTTACCTTTATTCGAAAACATTAAAATGTTTCAATTGTGTTGTCTTCCACCTCCAGCCAGAACAGTTTCCTAAAATTGCAATTAGAAAGGGACACACAGTCTGACCCACCCGCCCGTAACTCAAGTAATCAGAAGCAATAAGCTCTGTGCATGTCGTGTTTGAGTCACGCCTCTGTGAAAACTACAAAGGGAGCTAGAAGAACCCTGGCCAGGTGCTCAGCAAAAAAATAAAAACCAAAGTTATAGGCCAAACCATGCATAAAAATGAGAGCATGTTAACCTCACCACGATTCCTTCTGCTTTTCCTTTGCAAATGCCTGTACTCCAAGGGCAGGTTATACCCTATGGAGACACTCCAAAGGGCATAGCACCTCCGATGGGAGCGGAAACATGTTAACAAGTGGTGTTTCATTTGGATTTCTCAACTAAAACCATAGTTTCTGCGATACAGAAGGAAAATCTTTTAGTAGGAAACATTGACTACAGTAACAGTACAGAAGCCAGATGACCATGAAGCCCAAGAGCTGATTGCTTTCAGTGTCCAAAATATTCAATGGATTTTAATGTGTCAGTAGTTATTTTATTAGTATAATGAAGAATCTCTCTATATATACTCTTCTTTAAAGGTAGGTTGGGGGAAAGTGATTGCCCTATGAATAGAGTATAGTGACTCCTTCTGGAAGAAAGAGAAAAAAAATAAAATTATTTTGGAAGAAACCTCTAATCTGTAATCATGTATTATTTATTTTATATATTGCATTCTACTTAAAGAGAAGCGAGTAAATGTACATTGGACAGATATATCTAGAAAGAAATGAGAATGTATTTAGAACTTATTTTTATGTAAGATATTGGAGGTTAGAAAAGTTTCTTAGTCTCCAGCAAAATGAGAAACACTGGTGAAGTAAAGATCTGTAACTATCTTTGGAGAAGCATAATAATGAAAAAACTAAGGAACTGTTAATAAGTATGTTATATGTTTTTTGATTTAAGAGAAATTGCAAACTTGTTAAAATACCAATAGTGGCCTTTTTCAACTCCCTTTATTATCTAAAAGATACACTCAAAAGTACATACAATATTCTGGAAATAATTGTTTTTTACAGTGTTATTTCTTATCACTCTTTCCTCTTTCAATTTAGTTCTGAAATATAAGTCAATTTCAGATTTAAGATTATGAATAACAGGGATGGGGATATACCTCAGTAGGCGAGCACTTGCCCAACCTGTGAGGGTCCCTGAATTTGATCCCCAGCATGCAAAAAAAAAATAAAAGATTATGAATAATAACAATATACCTGCTTTTGTTGATCATTGTGGGGTTTTATTTTTTAATAATGGGAAAAAAGCATTAGATATGAATGCATGTTAAACAAAGCTTATCAGTATTGTAAAAGGAAAACGAAGGTTTAATTTGATGGTTAGATATATGTCGCAGGAATTCAAGTTTGCATTAAATTTTCTTGTGCCATGGGGGCTGGAGCAGTGGCTCAGCAATTGGAGTGCTTGCCTGGCATGTGTGAGGACCCAGGTTCGAACCCCAGCACCACATACTCAACTGAGTTTTGGAAAAACAAGTGCAGGTGAAAAACTAAAGTTGATTCTCTCTCTCTCTTTCATTTTTTTCCCTCTCTCTCTTCCTTTAAAAAAATTTTTTTAATGTGCCAAAGTCAGAAGCATGGAATCTGTGAGTCAGAAGGGAAGATAAAGGTGCTTTGTGTGCACTATCTTATTCAATTCTCAAACCTACTCAGAGAGGAAGATACTGTTATCCCCATTTTACAGGTAAATAAGTGAGACTTAGAGAAATTCAGTGGCTACAGATGACATATCTAATCCACATGTGGGCCTGGGATCCCAACAGAGTCCAAAGCTGCTGTCCTTGAAAGACTCCTACCTGATGTTTATGCTCTGTAGTTCTCCATTCTTCTGGGCTTTCCAGTTAACTCCCATTGCTTTTCTCCACGGAATGTAAGGTTGATTTTTCTTTCTTTAGAGAGAGAGGGACAGTGAGAGAGAGAAAGAGAGAATCAGTTTTATTTAGTGTTTCACATGGCTCTCATTGCTCCAACACTTTTCGTTGTGTACATGGTACGGGGGTTTGAACCTGTATCCTCGTGCATGCCACGCAAGCACCGTAACCACTGAGCTCCAGCCCTGCAAGCTTGATTTTTCAAATACATGTATCCAAAGCTAAAAATTATCCTCTAACTACTACTTTACCAGCATCCTACAAAATTATATATGTACTGCTATCATTATAATTTACAATTCCATTCTAAGTGTTTTGTAATTTCCTTTGCAAAATCCTTTTTAAACTACATGTTATTTAGATGTATTTTTTGGTGTTTTTGTTCTGGTTTTTATTTTGATTTGTTTTGTTGTAGTTTCTAGGAATTCTCAAACCTGCTTTATTATTACTGACTTCTAATTTTATACATTATAATCTAAAATCACAGCCTATGTTATTTTGATTCTCTGGACTTTGTTGAGACTTTCTTTGTGGCCTAGTAATGATCATTTTATGTCTAAATATTGTGTGTTCTCCTGAGTTAGTTACTGAATAGACTCTTACTATTTTTACACTTATAAATAGTGTTCTCTGGATAGTTCAGATTTTCTTTCATCTGCTAAGATTATTTTAAAATCTGTAATCATTGGTGTAGATTTATTCATTTTTCTGTGTTGTGTTTTGCTTTACATTTTCAAGATCATATTATTAGATATTTATAAAAATCTCTAATTATTCAAAAAGATTTTCTTTTAATGAATTGAAATCCTATCCTTTGAACTTCACTTTAATAAGCTAGTTTTGCCATCTGAATCCGTGATAGCACCCCTGATAGACTTTATACTCAGTGAATATAAAATATGTTTGTACATAAGCCAGTTTGAGATCTCCAAATTGTGAGCAAGTAAGGCCTGATTTTAATGTATAAATTATATTGTTTCAAGGAGTAAATAAACTGCACTTTACAATGTTTACTGAGGGATGTGAATTAATGGTGGAGGGATTAGAGGTAAATGACCTCATGGATCAGGATAAATCTTAGGTAAAATCCTGCTGACAACTTTGGAAGAAAATGTGCATATTTAGAGCTATTTTACTTGGAATATTAGAAACATATTGCAGGTTCAGTCTTTGGTAACTAGTACCAGTAATACCTAGTACCCTAATACCAATAGAGCCCTAGTAGGTAGAAAGAATGGATGTCCTAAAAACAATAGCCTTTTTATTCTTTCTCATGTCTGGGATCAGTAATAATTTCTTCTTGTGTTTTTATATAAACATGCATGTATATATAAACTATATGAAAATAATTATAATTTTTAGTCCCTTTTTCTGTAATATAAAAATGACTGTAAATAAATATACAGGCATGCACACATACCTTCAAACGAGCATTTATCTCATTTTCTTTTTATTCTTCAGACAATTGCTTTCATCTTCGTTGCTAGCTAGAAGATATATATTCTCTTTAATAAAGGCACATGACTCCTGTCAACACTAATGGAAGTTATGTATGTGTGTTTAGAGGCTCACATTGTGGAGGAGCATAAAACTTTTTTCCATGTCTGTGTTTTGGGGGCCCAAGAACAAATTCTACAGTAGAACACCCACTTTCATAAGCACAGTGGATTTCTGAACAAGTTTTTGTTGGCTTCAGGTGAGTCCATCAGATTTCAGATCCCTGGGAGAAATTAAGGACTCAGTGTTGAGTTAACTGTGATAAGGGTTAGTAAACTGTCACTCAGGGTTGCAGTGGCCTCCTTCATGAAGATAAATGTCTTATTAGATCTAAGACATCATGTCGTTTATATAGTCTGGTATAAATCACAGATGAAGATGACAAACTGGGTTTCAAAGTTGACAGTAATTTATATAACTTAAACAAATGATTGCCAAGGATTATACATGTTTTGTGAAGAATTAAAAAACAATAACAATTATCTGTCTATGAATGATCCATTTTTCATTCTTTAGCCCAGCATATTCAGCTGTGGGTATGTGTTTAAATTCTAACCTTCTGTCCAGTGCCCAGTAAGCACTCTCACATATGTTGATTGCTAGTTGTCTTCCACAATGCTGCTTTCACTAAAACAAACTTCTGGCAAGTTTAACCCAAGTTTCTACATAAGAATCATGAAATTTTAAAGCTGGAAGAGACATGGCAGTTACTTAGTCTAGTCTCTGTTTTACCAAAAGAAAACCTAATTTTAAAGATGCTAAGTGTCCTAATCCTATGGGCAGCCAGTACTGCCCTTGATACCACCTCTGTGGGGATGGTCTTTCCTGTCTCACACTGTGTCTGTTCCCTCCTGCGCATCATCTCAACCCTCTTTCCAGCATGACACCCAAATACCTTTGCAGCAGCTCTTAAGCTATTTCTTGCAAGTATCAGTCAAGATCTTTGGACACATGTGTGTGTCTGTCTTGCCTGTATCTATGTTCTTTATTTTTTTTTCTTTAAAGAGAGAGGGACAGTGAGACAGAGAGAGAATTGATTTTCTTTACTTTTTAACATTGACTTTTGTTGCTCTAACACATCTTTGTATATGTGGTCCTAGGGTTTGAACTCTCATCCTTGTGCATGCAAGGCAAGCACCATAAATGTTGAGCAACCGCTCCAGCCCCAATGTTCTTTTTCTTTTCCCAAAATGACTTGGGAGCTGCACATTTTATAAAGAATTTCAAAAGCCTTCATAGATGGTAGCAATTATAATTATGAATAATATATAATAAGTCCCTGAATTGATTTGACCATAACAACAAATTAATTATCTTTTTTGGACTTTTTTTCCATGTTATAGATTTTAATATACTGCTGATGAAGAGTTAGTTATTGACTATCTATATTTAATACCCTTATTCAATCACAAATTTGGTTTCTGTGTGAAGGCTAAAAAAAAGGAAAGTGAGATGTGATTGCTTTCCTTAGCAAATAATTTAGTTGAAGAATGAAGATTTAGACACCCCCATAACAAAGCATACGGTACCTAATCAAGTGCTGATCTTTGGAGATAGTTTGCAAAACAGACAAATTGGTTGGACTTGCAGTTTTTTGGAAGAAAGTTAAAGCAATATTTGACCTGGCTTCTGGCCAAAGTGTTTTTGGAAGTCTTTTCCAGACTGGGAGTATGAGTAAAGATCCATATTTTTGAAAAGGTCAACATTTATTGAGCTTCCACTCTAATTAGTGGTGAAATAACAGTGGCCACTTTTAAGTACAAATAGTTGATTTTTAAATGAGTGGCTTGATAGATGAGATTAAGTTTTTACATAATGCCTTGAGTATTCTTCATTTCTCTTCAAATTCTAAACTAGTCAAGTTTAATGGTAGTGCATTCTAGTATATGATTATTATTTTTTATTTTTTAAGAGAGAAGGACAGTGAGAGATAGAGACAGAGAGAGAGAGAGAATCAATCTTTATTTTTAGGTTTTCACATGGCTTTCGTTGCTCTGACACCTAGTTGTGTATGTGGGTTCTGTGCATGCTAGGCAAGCGCCATAAACGCCGAGCCACAGCTTCCGTCCTAGTATATGATTATTGAAGATGTCTTTGTGGTCAGTTCAGTGGTGGCAAAATGATATGCAGTGTTTCGGTTGTTTTGGTTGTTGTAATACGTAACGGACACGTATCAGTCATGAGGGATGATATGTCTTTGCATGCTGTCGGCTGGAAAGTCTTACACACCATGCTTAATTACCTTGTTCTTAGATTCTATAAATGCATTATAATTAAATAGAGCATTTGCTTTGAATACTTAATCACCCCAAGATTGAGTATGTTGCCTAGGGCAGACGTGTCTAGAGTTCTAGTGTTCTGTGTTCTCCATGTGATTTTAACCACTAGACAGTCCTTCCAGAAGTTCTGAAGTCATTGATCATTTTTACCTCAAAGTCTAATGTCCACTTAAATTTGAAAGAATTTTGTTTAAGCTTAAAATAACTCTTTGAGGCCAAGTATATACTACATGTATTTAATGTATATATTCAATTCTTGTTTGCTTTGTTTTTCTACTAGCCATAAATTCTTTTGGCCTAACACAGAACTCTGACTTTTCAAGTAAAAAAAAAAATGCTAATAATGGTGTTTTAAAATAATGCTAAAGCACCTAGTAGGCTAGAATATTATGGTCTATTGGGAAAATGTTGAGTTCACAGGCTGTATTACACTCCTGCTCTAGACTGCCTTTCTGTCTTTGAAAACAGCCTTTTCAATGTTGGACACTAAGTAGCTTAAACCCAAATACACTAGTCTATCAGGAAAGAAAGATTATTCAGAATGGGTTCCCTGGCTTATAAAAGATTGGGATTTATAAAGGAATTGTGCCTTCATGGAAAGTTCTCACTTATAGAATCCTTTATCCAATTTGCAGACACATCTTTTACACACTGTTAAAATACAGTTTATATGGTATAGTATATTTTCATGAAACACTGAAAAGTGGGCATAATTTTATCATTATATTATTTCACAATAATACCTTAGATTTTATTTTATTAATAAAACATTGGGTTAACTGGGATCATGAGCTCTCCTTTCTGTAAATGATCATTATCATCACCAAAAGACATTTGTGAATGCCCAAGAACATGGTGAGACCTGGAGATTGTCAGAGCTCAGAAAAAAAATGACTTGAGTTCTCTAATCTAGTCCTTCTAATGAATCCACATCATTCTTACTAATATCTCATTTAATTAATTATCAAGTATAGTGATTATAGTTTGAATTCTTCCTTCGCAGGACATATTTCCCGCCCAACTATTATTACTAATTTATTCTTCATGTCCAACCTAAACTTTTCCTTCCTTAGTTTCAGGCCATTGCTCTTTTCTATACCATCTTCTGAGACTGAGTAATTCCCCTAATTCATTTATATTGTTACCTTTAGAAGGTATTAAAGACTGAACATTTATCCCCAGAGTCTTCACTTTTCCAAACTACATAAATTTCAGTTCTCTTAATCCTTACCTTACTCTGCCCTGTCATACTCTCCAGCCCTTGGGTATTTTATCACATTCCTCGATATTTTACATTCCAAGGGGATCACCTAACCAAGTGCGCTGTCTTTTGGGGAGGGGAAGGCTGAAGAGTAAAACCTCATAGATTGCATTAGAAGATGCCTGTTTACTTGACGCTGGTGATCATCTGGTGAGCACACCAGTGCAGGGCTTGCTTTGGCATATGTTGGGATATATGTGTATTTTAATGCCTTAATGTATTATGGCCTGTTGTAATTGAATGTCTATAAAGTAGCAGTTAAAAGGGTTTTATAGACCTTGGAAGAGATCAGAATTCTCTAGCCCCCTCTTGTGGTACAATACAATACTACTTTTGGGCTCTTCTGAATTTGTTTTCTTATTTTAGTGAAGAGACTGTGATGTATATAAATTCTCAGCATATGAGCATAGGGTATTAATTTAATGATTAAAATTATACATATATTTATATGTGTGCATATGCAATACACATATTTGAGGAATTCCTGCTCTTTTATTGATGCCTTAAAACTTCAAAGATAATTACTTTCTTATAACCATAATTTCAGTATGTTCTTACTACACAAGTTAGTGAAAGGACATATAAAGCAAAATCATAATCTTGAGGGTTTTATATTCCTAAATAGATAAATAAAGGGGGCTTTGGTTGATTTTAAATCAAATTTACAGTTACTTTTTTCTTTGTCAATTACAAAGGGATGCAATTAGCATTTCTAATCTATATCTCCTTTAACATTAATTTAATCAATTTTGTAATTTATTATTGTAGCATTTTTCCTATAGTACACGTATTTCAGATGCTCACAAAGTTCTGGTAAATGCCAAATAGCTGAAGGAGAGGCTGAACTCTTGTGCAAATGAGTTCATGTGTGTGTTGCCTGTGGAATACATTTCTACAGGTAGCATCAAACTATATTCACTTTCAGGAGATCCCTAAAAGTAACTCTCCGCCTTGGAATAGTTCATCTCTAGACAAGAACCTTGAAGAGTTGCTATTAACATGTCTTACTTGGCAAGCCAGGAAAGTAAAGAGGTTAAACTAGATATTAATCTCTAAATTTGTTTGTTTTCTTTTTCTTTTAAGCTCTTCAGAAACTTGCATAATGGCTAAGATACATTGCCTTTAAGCTCAAATCACATTCTAATGAAAATGTGGGGTCCCATTTTAGCAATTTGGAGAATTCTAGAAAAAAATTTAAGACAATAAAATTAAATATTGCTTTTATTCCCAAAGAGAATATTAACTATTTTGCCCATTGAGGTGTTGCTAGGGAGGAATGACGTAGACAGAGCAGAACAAAATAAAAAGAGGTCAGTCACAGGTGAAATGAGTGAGAACATATAATAATTATTAAGTAGGAAACTGGTCATTTTGACTAATTTCTCACTTGAAGAGTTAATAATTGCATTTTTAAATGTGGAAATAAATTCGCTCTTTTTGAATGATGTGTTTCTCCCTGAAAATGTGTGAATAAAATTTTAATTTCAGCTACTTTACTTTTAGTATAAACATTCCTAGGAACAGCTGATGATAAATTTTAATAAATCTACAAATGAAGCCTCTAAATTACAAAACATTTATGGACCTTTATAAGAATAATCTAATTTTTAAAAAACAATAATTTGATGTAACACTTTTGAGATTTATGTATCATTAGATTAGACTATGTTACTTAATTTCTTAATCTATACCTTGTTTCTCTGATACCTTGTTGGCCAAATTTTTTTTTTATGTAAAAGCAGCACTTTTCATGAGATAGATGAAATGATGGATTCTCATAAAAAACTCCGGAACATTCTTCTCCGAGTTGAGAAGCAGAAAATGTTCTTTAATTATACCTGTGCTGTTTACTACCATATATATTTCAATTGATTTGGGTCACCAAAAAACTGTGACTGCTCTTAGATATACATTCTTTAATTATTGATTTTGTCACTTATATGTATTTTCATGAAGCTCTCTAAAGCATAGCTTTCTTCCTTAGATCTGTCTTTACTCGGCTATGGGGAAAAGATTCATTCTGGAATACTCATTTTTAAATAAAAATTTATTAATCAGCGTAAGATTTTGTGTGCTTTCTTTTAGCATTAAAATTTAGGAAAATTATAATGAATGACAAGTTTCTTAAATAATTACAGTTAATAAAAGTTTACTATGCAGATTGTTTGCCAAAGTTTGACTTTTATAGCTGTAAGGAAGTGTCAGAGTGTGTTGGATGTCAAAGTGTAAGGATTGAAGGGATTTTTCTAGGAAATGACATCTGATTTCTTGTTAAGTAAGTTATTATAAATAATAATTATTTTCTTTATCTTATCACTGAAATTATTTTACTTCTACCCTGTTTTCTTGTTCTCTATCTACAAATACCTTCATCTATAATTATGCCCAGCATCTTACCGAATTTTCCTAAGGGATACGGGACCATTCAAGGAGCTCTTCATGTGGAAACTTTTGCATGTTTGCTTCTTCAAAAGTAACAAATTTTATTTAGACAGTATCACATTTTAAGTGTTTTCTCTCAAATTGGGATTCATCAAAATTCCCTTTTTGGAAGAAATGCAAAAGGAGCCAAACAGGGAAAACTTTTTACGGCTTTTGTATTAGTTTCATGGAGAAATTTCCAGATTGTAATATAATTTCTTTATTCAAAATATATTAATTTGTTTAGAGGTGTTTCAGTTTAGAGGTATTTCTTAGAAATACCTCTCGCCTTTTATGAACATCTTTCAGCTGTAGAAGAAATCCCAGCTTTGTGTAATAGCAAGAGAAAGGTATATGAAAGAATAATGACTTTTGTCTATCACATGCAAAAAAATTTAGAACAAATGTCAGAAAAGTGGATATTAATTCCAGTTCAGTTAGGAAGGAGAGGCTTCTCCACCAAATAGGTCTAGCAAAAAATAAACAGGGACTAACTTGTGAAGGCACATTAATGATAAACTTTTATGGATTTACATTTTGTATCTAAAGCTGGCCTTCCTTTGGCATTTTTTTTTTTGTGGCCTCTTACATTCTTTCTTAAATTTTCACATTTTGTGGTTACTTTTTGTGTTTTTAAGAAGTTGGGTAAACAAAATAACTGGAATTGAACAAGTGGTGATTTAGTAACTTCTGGCAAGTGGGTAAGTAATGGTAGTACATTTAGAAGTTCACTTATGATTGTTACAACACATTGAAATTATGGCTTACAGAATGAATCGCTGTACAGATACTGCAGAGATCCTGATCTAACGCTATAGAAGCTACCACCTACGTAGAAAGTTTCACAGCTTACAGTTTACTTTTCTTGTGTAGGATAGGCAAAAATTGACTTCTGACTGATTTAGTTATAACGCTCTTTAAACTCTTACCCAAGTTATCACTCATAATAATTCTAACATATTTTTCAGTCTAAGTGATATAAGAGCATGCTGGGTATGATTTTCAATATATGGCAAAAGTGTAAAATTAAGAAAAGATTTCTATGAAATTTTTTGCACACTCTGCTAAATGAATTATTGAAATTCCAATAAAGAATTTTTTAAAAACCCTAAAAAGCAGTATGGGTTTTATTTTTGCCTCAATCCTTTCAGCTCTCATAAATGTCTCCACAAAAGCTATATCTGTAGTTAGAAAAGAATATATCCTATAATATTTACCTGATCAGGAAAATTTTTTAAATGTGGCATTTTGATGTAAGATATTGACTGAGGAGGGCTGGCAGTTTTACTGGCTTGTAAGATACAGCAGGTTTGCAGTAAATTCATGTGGTAAAAAATCCCTGAGAAGTTTTTGATTAGGAAACTTTTACCATCCTTTTTAAATGAAATATGCTGGTCATTTTTTAAATGATAAAAGCAGATATTTTATGTTACCATATGAATCTCTGTTTCTGAAATATATTTTAATGTTTGTTATATGAAAGTTTCTGGATTTCTAAGATGCTAACTTAAATTACCAGTTCATAGGCCAGCATGTCCTGAGAGCATACAAAAAGAAATGATAAAAGTAATCCTATTCAGCAAAAATAAGAATAAACTCTTATTTCTGAAACCAGAAAGTCTGCATTCAGAAAAGAGTTAATGTTATTATTCTTTTATAAATGTTATCAGTATTTGAAAGCTGTAATAATTTAATAAACTATGCTGAAAAGTAAAATAAAAACAAAATATTTTTAAACAAGAATTTAACTTTTTAATGTACTTTTAAAGAAACAAAGTAAAATCATGAAGTGGTTTTTAAAAACGCTGTGCGGTTTACGTTTCCACTTAGTACTAACAACAGTGATCAATTTAAATAATGTGAAGAGGCTAGGTTAAAACTGTGAACAAAATTTTGGAAGATAAGTTTAGAAATATTATTTTATATAAAGGTTTACAATTAAAGTTTATAATTCAGATCAGTGGCCGAGCATGTGCTTAGCATGTGTAAGTCCCTGAGTTCAATCCCCAGTACCACCCCACCAAAAAAGGTTTATAATTTATTGAGAAATTTTAAAGATCACTGGTTACTTCAAAAAGCCACATGCTCAGTGAATATATTATGGACTTCCTCAAATGATTTAAGGAGCTTATTAGTAAAAAGGCCACATGTGGCTATCCTTCTTGAATTTTGCATAAAAATCTAGACCTTAACCCAACCAGATTTTCTCAACTTGTATGCGAGTATTTGCAAATTTTTTTATTTAATGAGGTACAAGAAAAGGTTAAATCTGTGTCTCAAATTAATTTCTGGTTTCTGTTGAAGAATAGCTCTGTGCCCATATACTCTGCCAAATTAAACTGAATTTTTAAGAAATCCACAATACCACAGTAACAATAACTGCTCCTTAGCTCACTGGGACCCTGTGTTCTCCACACTTTCAGAAGAAGCAGCTAAAACAATCGGCATCATTCTTCACCTAGATAATGCCTTCTCTGCAGCTAATAGCTCCTTGTTCATCAAGGAAACGAATGTGCACAGAGGTGACATGTTCTTCACCCACCGCTCTTTGTTCTAGGGTCCCTCAGACTGATTATATCAGCCTCAGCACTGACAAATATCCCCCCAAACTTTAACACTATGTTAAGTTGAGTTATGAGGTTTTAAGGTTACACTCCTGTGGCTGAAGGTTGATTGTCTCTGAGAGATAAAGGAATTGTGTACAACAATAACAGAATCCTTGCCATGGAATCATCCTGGTTATTGAACTCAAAGCTCTCTTTATTTGGTTACTTGGTCATTCTTTTTTTTTCTTTCTTTTTGTTTGTTTATTGTTTTGTTGTTGTTTCCTGGGGAATGACCAGCTACTAAATTGGTGATTCACCACTATCCACTCTTTCCCCCAGAGATATTTTAGAAACACCTACAGCATTCTAGCAATTGAAGAAATAAGTCCAACTCATTGGAATTGCTGTCACTTGGATGTGGCAAGCACTAGTAGCAAGAGGGACTTGGTTCTTTTCTTTGCCTTTTCCCTAATAGCATGAATGTGTAAAAGGACCTGAGTTTGCAGAATGTTTCCCCACTCCTTCCCCCAGCTCTTCAATGTCTCATACATACTTTCATTCCCTGGTGGGTTTAGGGTTTTTTTCCCCCCTCTGAGCTGTGATTTTTGAATTATGCTCCAATGGCAGAAATTTCAGACTTGCTGTCCAGGCAAAATTTTAAGCTGCAGCCTTTGTGGGTGACAGTGATGGTGACAGTTGTTTATACCAATCTTTGCCGTTCCAATCCAGCATACTACTCCATAAATGCCTCCATAGTAGTAAAAACTACTGAGCAATGGTAAATTGAAGCCTGTCTGATGAATTGTGAGCAGTCGATTTTTTTCTACTCCATATCATATAAATTTAAGAGCACTATTATAAGTGGAATTGATAATACCTCACAGAAAAACTTCAGTTTAGCTGCATCCCAGGAATGTCAGAGAAAGCCCTATTTAGGAAGAAGCATTTAAACAAATGCATAAACACCATTCTACAAAAGATTTATGAGCCTGACCTTCATTACAAACAACGGCAATCACTTACTTAGCACATAACTGCTGAATACATGGCACTCTATAAGCTGAATTAATAGTACCTGCTTTGTATAATAGATTTATTGAATGCCTACCATGTGCCAAACACAGTATTTTACATACATTACCTCCAATCATCACTACTAGAGTGCAATGCAAGTATTTTTCTTCCCATAGTATGGATGGAGAAACTGAGCATCAGAGAGGTTAGCATGCTCAAGGTCCTCAGCTAAAGAGGTGGCAGAGGCAGGGCTTGGACATGTCTCCCTAGTTCCAAAGCCTGTAATCTTTCCAATATGCTATACTGCCTCATAGAAAAGGAGTTACATTTGCTCCCTCCAGATACTGGTGCCTACTGCTGAAAGGAAAACATGGAGACATGGGAGCTACCTGAGAAATCAGTATGTTGATAGGACTACAAATAATGGAGCACCTCATCTTTGGAAGGCATTGATTGTGCCAGGCACTGAGACAGTTTCTTATCATTTAAGTCCAATGTTCAAAAATCTAAAGGGCATCAAATTTCAAAGCTCATTTCTCTTCTACTATAGCACATTGCCTTCCAAGATTGCAGAGAAGACAGAGTGGAAAGGAGTGCCCTAGACTGGCACTGTCCAACAGAACAATGATGGGAACGTTCTGCGGCGCTTGTATTGTCAGTGGAGTAGCTGTTACCATTTGTAGATACCCAGTTCTTGAAATGTGGCAGTGCGACTGAGAAACTAATTTTCTAACATTTAGGGTTTTTTTTAGTTAATTTAAATGTGCGTTTGAGATAACCAAAGTAGCTGATGGCTAACACCGGAGAGCACTGCGCTCAAAAAATGGCTACTTCTTAACTGGACAGTCGTGAATGCCTGCAGATAATATTTTGGAAACTACTTGAAAGACAGATAGGATGAAAGCTTGGTGGGCAAGGAAGAGAGGAAAGGACGGCTCAGGCATAGGATGTGGCTGAGAAGAAGGTCAGAGGTGCAGGGTAGGTGAGTAGGGAGGAGGGCCCTCAAGTAAATTTATGTGAGAAGCCCGGAGAAAACAGGATGTGGAGTGGGAGAAGGGAAGTGACCTGGCAAAGTACTTTGAAGAAGAGCATTAGAATCCATAGTTAATGGATTTGCACAGGTTGAAAGGTAAATAAAAATCAGCATTTTAAAAATTCGCCCGCTGTAAATCTTTACTCGACATTTTGATGAGTGTCTTTGGGGCAAGTTATTTAAATGGTACTGCAATGTTTGTGTAGAGTAAAGCCCTCTCTCATCCTTGTACTACAGAGAGCTCGCAGAACTCAAGTCACAAAGATTCCAGGGCTGAGGGTATCATTTATTCCTCCACGAGTGTTCATTAAGTCATACAGATCATCTCCTTGCTTCCAGTCAGTGCCACCTCTAATCTTTCTCAAGAGACAGATTCTCCCACACATTAAATATTTTTTCATTATAGAAGTATTGAAGCCCCTGCTAATGAGTAATGCTGTCACTAATTTGTACACTTTATAGCACTTCACAGTTTAAAAATCTTGTTTGAATGGATCACCCCATTTAACCCTCACCACAATCTCATGAGCTGTGTGGCATTTTTGCTTCTTAGATGAGACTCTGAGCTTGAGATCCGCCTGGGATTATGCATCCCACTGGCAGCAAAGCTGGAACCCACCCAAAAGCCAGACAGTTGCAGGGACTGGATTCTCGATCACATTCTGGCCACAGTTGGTTTTTCACCTTTTACCTCCTCTGTGATGATTAAGTGTAGACGTTACAATGAGCTGTAACACCGTCATCTGTAGATACCCATTTTCAGATTAAGAAACTGAGGCACGGAACAAGTCAAATATGACATATGACCTAAGAATGAAAACAGGGGCTGGGGCAGTGGTTCAGCACTATGGGATGCTTGCCTGGCATGTGCAAGGACATCCGTTTCTGCCCCAGGGCCACGTGCATGGTGAGGTGGGCAGGTGTTGGAGCAAAGAAACGTGCAAGAGAGGTTGAATAAGGTTGATTCTCTCTTTTTCTCTCACTCTCTCTCTTGCTGTCCCTCTCTTTCTCTCTTTAAAACAAACAAATAGAAAGACTGAAAACGGTCATTTAAAAAAGTAATTAAGTTTTATGGGCTGGGGGCTGGAGCAGCGACTCAGTGGTTATAGCACTTGCCTGGCATGCGCAAGGATTCGGGTTCAAACCCCAGCACCACGTACACAATGAAGTGTCAAGCAACGAAAGCCTCATGAAAAACTAAATAAAACTGATTCTCTCTTTCTCCCTCTTTCTCTCACTGTCCCTCTTTCTTAAAAAAAAAAAAAAGATTTATGGGATGGAGTGGTAGCTCATTGGTAGAACGCTTGCCTGGCATGTTTGAGAACCCAGGTTCGATCCCCAGCACCACACACACAAGTAAGTGTTGCGGGAAAAAAAACCCAGATGAAAAAATAAATAAAAATTGATTCTCTTTTTCTCTCAAAAAAAAAAAAGTAATTAAGATTTAAACATGGAAGGTATGCACTTGTACTGTGAGGTGTTTACATTTATTCTAGATAAACCATTTAAAACAAAATCAGTTCTTCGCTTATAGGGATGCTGAGTTTGCACGGGGAAAAATATTCCAGTGAGAGATAACCTTGCAGATGCTATTTCCAATCAATTCTAAAGCTCCTGAAGATGGAAGAGCCTGAGCCATTTGACCTATAGAGTTTCCCACCAGCTAGATCCTTTTGTTTTTATCATCTCTATTCCCCTAGTTTTGAAACAAATGAACTCTTCAAGGTTTCAAGAATAATATGGGACAGGAAGATTTTGACAGGCATTTTAATTAGTTTGGCGTATACTAAAACAAACAAATGCATTTCCCTCCATTATCAGGACAGTTCTAGCAAAGAGCAAGATGTATGTAAAAGGATGTTCATCCCTGGGTTGTTTATAATAGCGGCTGAATTAGTTGATTCTTTACACCGTTGGAAGGATTACAAAGTGTTAAAATGCTAATATAATATAACCATTTTAAAGTTTTCCCATGTTCTGCCTAGTTGTAACTTGTACCTTTATGTTATTTACACACAAAAAATGATGTGTGGGTGTGTGTTTTTGACAGTGTGAAGTGTGCTTGTGTGAATTAATGAAAAAATTTCCCTTCAAAATGAAAGCAACTTATAATATTGGGGTTTTGGTTTCGTTTTGTTTTGGGTTTTTTTATTTATTCATTTTGTTTTTGTTTTTTCTCCAATTAGTTGTGTATTCGGTGCTGGGGTTCAAAATGGGGTCCTTGCACATGCCAGGCAAGTGCTCTACCGCTGAGCCACCTCTCCAGCCCCATTTTTTTGGTTATTTTTTTTGTTTCTTTGTTGTTGTTTGCTTACAAATACTTTGTAAAGTTTTGTTTGTCAAGGATTCTAGAATAGGAGGTCACAATTTGGAAAGGGATACTTTGTTTTACCTTGCATAAAAATGACTAATGAACACTTCCCTCTAGATTACAATGCTCCTTGAATTAAAACAGAGTTATATCCCGGTAAACCCCTTTTGAATTGAAAATGTCATGTCAGTGTTTCAATTAATACACTCAACATACCGAGTATCGTAGGATGGCAACACAATGTGCTGTAGAGTGTGGGTTTTTACCCTCATGATTGTGTGGCAGCCTGGGAGTCGCAGCTCACTGCTGTGCCAGCATCACAAAGGAATATCACAGTGCACAGCACCAGCCCCAGGAGAGGATAAAAATTCAAACTTCAAAGTATGATTTCTACGTGCATCACTTTCACACCATCATAAAGTGGGAAAAGTCAAACAAACCATCATAAGTGGGGACCATCTGTATACTTGAGCAATCCTGCATAATTCCTATTTTTGTTTAATACGGGTGGGTTAGGTGCACATTGTATCAAGTATTAAAATCCAAAATCAAGCTTGGAGCCTTTTTCTATAGGAAAGTATGGGAAGTTCTGACACTCATCTGAACATTCATCCAGCAAACATTTGTTGATGTCTACCGTGTGTCAGGTACATTCAGGCACTGGGTCTACAAACAGGAATGAGACAGCACCCTCACCTCCATGAAGCGCACTGTGTCGTTGGAAAGACAACATGTGAATGAGCCACTTCACTACTGAGCTGTAAGCACTAAAACTGAGGAATGAAAGTGCTGCTGCAAGAGCATAGTAAGGGAACAATAACCACATCTGGAAGGAAACGGGAGATCAGGGAAAGGTTCTCTGAGGAAGTGATATCTGAACTATGTCTTAAAGGAACAATAGGGGCTGGAGCGGTGGCTCGGTGGTTACTTCGCTTGCCCTGCATGTGCAAGTTCAAACCCAGCACCACGGACACAATGAAGTCTTGGAGCAACAAAAGTCACATGAAAAACTAAATAAAAACTGATTTTTTCTGTCTCTTTCTCTCTCACTGTCTCTCTCTTTAAAAAAAAAAAGAGAATGATAGGAATATATCAGGCTGACAAGAGTTGTGGTCATAAGTGACAGTGCTCAGCACTGGGCAAAAGCAGAGTAGTGGCCACACACCTCAGAAGGGTATATCTCTTGGTAGTCTTTCCAAAGGAAGACAGGGAAAGTGTTATAAAAACTTTGAATGGTGGACTGGAGTGGTGGCTTATTGGTTAGAGTGCTTGCCTGGGATGTGCAAGGACCCTGGTTCAAACCCAGCAGCACATACACAATTAAGTGTTGGAAAAACAAAAAACAGATGAAAAAAATACATAAAATTCTGTCTCTCTCTTAAAAAAAAAACACACTAAATATTAATGCCCTCTAGACTTAGCAAGTCAGTTTTTAGGAATGGTACTTTAAGAAAATAACCATACGTAATGACACTTAAGAATGATCATTGCAGAGTTGTTTACAAAAGTCAGAAACAGAATATCTAAGCTACTACCATGTATTCATATATACTACTATATATGCAATCATTAAAAGTGGCATTTGTCGGGCTGGAGTGGTGGCTCAGCAGTTTCGGCGCTTGCCTGGCAAGCACGAGGACCTGGGTTCAAACCCCAGCACTACGTACACAACTAAGTGTTGGAGCAAGAAAGGCCATGTGAAAAACTAAATAAAGTTGCTTCTCTCTTTCTCTGTCTCTCTCACTGTCCCTCTCTCTTTAAAAAAAAAAAAAGTGGCATTTGTAAGATGGGCATGGTGGTGCACGCCTATAATCCCAGTGGCTCAGCAGGCTGAGGCAGGAGGATCACAGGTTCAAAGCCAGCCTCAGCAACTTAGTGAGAGACTGTCTTAAAATAAAAAAATAAAAAGGACTGTGGATGTGGCTCAGCGGTAAAGTACCTCTGGGTTCAATCCCTGGTGCCAAAAAAAAAAAAAAGTGGCATTTGTAGAAGAAAATTTATTTAGTGGTTATGTAAAGATGTTCACACTTTATTAAGTGAAAATGTAATATTAGGACAGCACATACAATGAGTACCACTTTTTGAAATATATGTATATTGCATGGGAAAAAAGACCAATTCTCTTCACCAAAGTATTTTTGGCATGATTTTATTTGGATTATATATAGTGAACATGTATCATTTTATAATTAAAAAATAATGAGTTATTTTTCAAAATCTTGAAAATGTACACAGACTAAGACACAGAAGTTTTACTTCTAGGAATTTATTCTAAGAAAATAAGTTGAAAAAGCTCCACAACATCAAGTAATTGGAAACAACATAACTGTCTAATTATGTGGGATTGGTTTAATAAATCATACAACATCCACATGACGGAATGCACTGCAGCCATTAAAAATCACGTTGTCAGTAGAGGAGTCATTATTGTCAGGAAGAAATCTTCATGATATATTAAAGGGAAAAGGCAGGATGCAAAACAGTAAGGAAAGGAAATATACCAAAATGTTAATAGGTGGGGTTTTGTGAGGGGGGTATTTCCCCTGCTTTGTACTTTTCTATATTTCCTAAGTTTGCTTTTGAGTATGTTACTTTTTAAATAAAAGATGGTTGTATTTTGTTGTTTTTACATTTTTGGGGGAAGAGGGTGCTTTGAATAAAATCCAAGGGCACTCTATCACTGAACTATATCCCCAACCCTTTTATTTATTTTTTTTTTAAATTTTGAGATAGGGGTCTTTCTAAATTGCTTAAGGCCTTCTAAATTGCTGAGGCTGGCCTCAAACTTATTGTGTTCCTTCTCCAGCCTCCTGAGTTGCTGGGATTGCAAGTATGCACCACTATGCCTGGCTGGTTTCCTTTTTTTTTTTTAAATTAATGTGTTAAATCAAAACTACACTAAGATTTCATCTCACTCCAGTCAGAATGGCAATGATCAAGAATGGATGGATTAAGCTGGGCATGGTGGTGCACACCTATAATCCTAGCAATGCAGGAGGCTCAGAAAGGAGGATCACAAGTTCAAAGCCAGTCTCAAGCAAATTAGTGAGGCTCTAAGCACCTTAACAAAACCCTATATCAAAATTTAAAAACTAAAAAAAAAAAGAAAGAAAGAAATTGAATGGGTTCAAAAATAGTGGTAAATAGATATAATGGAGTTCCACTCAGTCATCAAAAACAATGAAATTATGGCATTTGCCAGTAAATGAATGAAAAATGGAGAATATCATGCTCAGTTAAACTAGCCAAACTTAAAGGTTTGATGTTTTTCTCTCATATCCAGAAGCTTAGAGTAAAATAAAGGAAAGAGGAAAGGAAGGTTTGAATACAAATTAATAGGAAGTCTAGTAGAGTTGAAGGAGGAGCAGCAGAGGGAGAGAGGGCGGGAGGAAAAACGGCAAGAGGAAAGGGGGATGAATCATCAGCTAAAATCAATTTCCATGCACGTATGAGTCTGTCGGGGTGAACCCAACTACTGGGCATAAAGAACCATGAAGCTCTAAAAGCAATTAGTGTGCGGGAAGTTGTGACATTAAATAGGTGTTGACTCACATCAGAGGAGGTGTGAGAGTCTACAATGATGTGAGAACATATAAGGAAACAACAACAGGTACAACATGTGTTAGTAAAGGTCTGGATACTCTTAAAAATGCCAGTCAGGCCAAGGGAGAGTCCCCATCCTACCCCAGCAGAAGCATAGGAGCAGCGGATCTCCCAGGACCATGATGCCGTTGAAATCTGCCCCCACTAAGCATCACACCTCTCATTCTTTTTTTGTCCAATTCTTTATATGCCCCTCCCTCTTCTTTGTGATCTTGTTTTGTGCTTGGGATCAAACACAGGGACTTGTGCACAGTAGGTAATGTACAACTGATCCACATCCCCTGCCATTATAACCCTGTTTGAAGGTAATGATGTCTAATTCAACTTTGCATTTTTCTCCATGTATCAGTCCCCTCAATATCCATTTTCACATAGGTATGCTCAATAAATCCATTTATTTTATTATTGTTGTTGTTGTTGTGAGTACGAATAGTTAGTAGTAGATGCTTATTAAATAAATTTGAAAGCAAATAGGTTTAAAGGTAAAGGTCACAGTGTTTCTAGCATCATGCCTTGAGTTCTGTTCCTTGTTTGTTCAGAACAGTCCATTCGATGAATATCTTTAAGGATCACTTTCTAATGATCTAAGTGAGAAACGTTTACTGAGAAGCCATCATCTATTAGTGTAGTTTGGATTCTGTGGATAAAATTTCTTTTATAGTTTTCCAGTTCTAAAAACAGAAATCCCTAGCTGGTGTTCACCTGCCATTTCATTTGCCTTCTCTTCACTTCTGAATACAGAGTGTGCGCAGAAAGAAATTCAAATGATTGCTGAATTGTGTTATGCATATTTGTGTGTGCACATTTATTTAGACCCATTTCATTTGATATATGATTTATTTGGGGGAGCAATTTAGTAAATTGCATAATAAAGGGAAATGCAGTCCTTGATGCAGTTCTCTGAAGCTTTCCTGCAATTTGTCTACACCTATTTGACCACTTTCCTCTAGCTTTGTTGCACTGTCTAAAAACTTTGGAAGTTATCATTCTTCCTCCAAGTTGTGACAGGCTCTGCTAATTATCTATCAGTATTTATTCCACCTTATTTCTTATAGAACCCTAATTTTATGACTTGCTGAAAATGCCTGTGTTCTTAAACAAATTTGCACAAGGATGGCCACAAAATACAGTCTGGTCCACTTTCAGTTGATTTTTGTGCAGTGTGAGAGATAGGGATCTAATTTCATTGTTTTACATGTAGATAATCAGTTTTCCCATCACCATTTGTTTAAAAGGTCATCTTTTCTCCAGTGTGTTTTTGGGTTTGTCAATGATCAGAAGACTGTATCTGTGTGGGTTTATCTCTGTGTCTTCTATTCTGTACCATTGGTCTATGTGTCTGGGTTTTTTTTGCCAGTACCATGCAGTTTTTATTACTATAGCTCTATAGTATAATTTGAAGTTGCATGCCTCAGCATTGCTGTCTTTGCTTCGAATTGCTTTCACTGGGTCTTTTGCTCTTCCATATGAACTTTATGACTGTTTTTCTAGTTCTGTGAAGAATGTTGTCGCTGGTATTTTGATGAGGATCTCATTGAATCTGTATATTGCTTTCAGTAAAATGACCATTTTATCAATATCCATGAATGTGGGAGATCTATCTAGGCTCATGTTGTCTTCAATTTCTTTTCTTCAGTGTTCTCCAATTATCATTATACAGGTCTTTCACATCATTGGTTAGATTTATTCCTACTTTTTTTTTTTCAGGCTGAGTCTGTTGTGAATGGGATGGTTTTCCTTATTTCTCTTTCAGCAAATTCATTGTTGGTGTGTAGGAAACCTAATGATTTCTGTATGTTGATTTTGTATCCTACAATTGAAGCAAAACTATCCTTGTCTTCCTGTGACTTACAGAATATATTGATATGCAAAAGTAATAATTCCACAATATGGTAAGAGAACAAATGTAAGATCTATTTTGAGTGAGAAATTCTATAGAAACTTCAAGAAGGGAGTAGGCCTTGAAATATAGTTGATAGTTTACAGTGCAGGAAAGGTGATGCTAGGCAGATAAGGAAACATGGGCAAGTATGAAAGAAGGCATTCAGAGGGTTTTCTTGGCTTGAGTTAGTGGAGTGTGGCTGAAGTAAATGTGGCACAGGTAGGAGCAAGAGATAGAGCTAGAAAAACGTTTGGGTACAGACAACGAAAACAATGCTTAACCTTTATTTTTTGTGGTAGATAGCTGTGAAAAAATTATGCATTGACATGGACAGGTCTATGTTTTGAGAGTTAGGAGGGATTAGCAACAAGGCTAGGAGGCTTTTGCCATGGTACTGGTGAGCAGTGATAAGGACCTTTCCATGTCATTAGCAAGAGGGATGGAAAGGGATAGATGGAGAGAGCATTTGCCTTTAAAAATGATGAACCAGGTGGTATCCAGAAGCACTGGATACCAGATATCATTATGGAATACAGTTCCCTAAAAGTCTTTTAAAATGGAGGGGGGTATGTTAACCATCTCTGTTTCTTGAACAAGTTACATATTTATTCTAGGGAGATAAGGAATTGGCTCAAATGATTTCTTCAGGGACTATTCTCTGCTTTTTGGTAAATGGAAAATGTACACATGAGTAGCTCCTTCTGCACTCCAGTTGGATTATTGATTATCTAAGTTTCTTGCTATTTTTCTCTCCATTCTGTTATGTTGCCTATTAGTATTACAAATGCAAAAGAAAAGTGGAGAAATTCCGAGACTTCACATGCCTACATTCTCCTTATGTGGATGTCTGACATTGGCTTGGATAGAAATTTCCACTAGAAACAAAAAACATTAGACATATAATAAGTTCAATAATCACTGCCATCTAATCCTCCCTGGCCAGAATGAACAGTTAATGAGAGTTTTTGAAGTATTTTTGAATTGTGCTTATTATTGCTCCTTAAATTACTATTATTACTAAAAAGAAAGAACTTTTTTAAAAATTTGTTTGTTTGTTTGTTTGTTTTGGTGCTGGGGATTGAACCCAGAGAGGCATAATCACTGAGCCACATTCCCAGATTTTTTTTTTTTTAAGAGAGAGGGACAGTGAGAGAGACAGAGAATGAGAGAAAGAACTTTATTTAGTTTTTCACATGGCCTTAGTTGCTCTAACATAACACTTAGTTGTGTATGTGGTGCTGGGGTTTGAACCCAGGTCCTCGTGCTTGCCAGGCAAGCGCCAAAACCGATGAGCCACTGCTCCAGGCCCCCCAGATCGTTTTTAATTTTTAATTTTGAGACAGGGTCTTGCTAAGTTGCTTAGGGCCTCACTGAGTTGCCGAGGCAGTTTTGAACTTGCAATCCTCCTGCCCCAGCCTCTGGAGTTGCTGGGATCACAGGCATGTACCACCATGCCCAGACGTATTTTTCTTTTGATTGAAGTTTGCATTATTTTTTCTCTGTTTATGTTTTACCTTAGTAAGATTTTAAAGAGAAACAATCTATTTTCTACACTATAGTAGCCATTACTATTTTTTGGAATTAAAAAATTCAACTCAAATAATTTATTATTATTTAGCATTTTATTTTTAAATTTTTTTAAAAGAATCAATTTTTATTCAGTTTTTCATGTGTATTTCTTTGCCACAACACTTCATTGTGTACGTGATGCTGGGGTTCAAACCAACGCACTCATGTATTCCAGGCAAGCACCACAGCACTGAGCCACCACTCCGGCTCCTTATTTAACATTTTAAATGCTGGGCACTATGATTTTCTACCATGTTATAGTTTTTTATAGCAATCTTATTTCCAGAATAGTAATGAAAAATTTTATTTTTGAAAGACATCCTGGTTTAAAAATGCCAGCATAATCTTAAGATAATATTGTTGATTTATTATCGCTTCTAGACTTGACTTAGAGGCTTCTTAAGGTATACAAAGAACCAATAAGATCATTTATTCATACATGAACCTGAGTTTTACCTGATGACATGTTCTTTAATTATTACTTGGCTATTTCTGGTTCATGAGACACTGTTTCTTGGCATAACAGAGCCCTGATAGAAAACTCATGTTTTTTTTTCTTTTGGCTTTATTTTTGTTCCTAGGCTATCTTGTATACCTTTACATCTCTTACCTCATGAAATGTCCCAGTAAATTTTGTTCCTTTTTTTTCAATTGTTGATTACTAAAAGAACTGCTATAGTTTGGATTTTAAGTGCCCCACAAAGGCCCATGCAGTAAAGGCTTGGTCCAAAGCATGATGCTACTGGGAGGTCCTGGAACATTTAAGAGGTGAGACTTAGTGGGAAGTCACTTTTCTTTCTTTCTTTCTCTTTTTTAGAGAGACAGTGAGAAAGAGAGAGAATCCATTTTATTTAGTTTTTCATGTGGCTTTCATTGCTCCAACACTTCATTGTGTATGTGGTGCTAGGGTTCAAACCTGGATCCTTGTGCATTGCCAGGCAAATGCCATAACTGCTGAGCCACAGCTCCAGCCCTGGGAAGTCACTTTTAAGAGGTGAAGCTTTGGGGTCATGGTGGCATACCCTTGAAGGGATTGTGGGATCCTCCTCTCTGCCTCTCTTTCAATTCCTGGCCACGAGGTGAGTAATTTTCTCTCCCCCATGTTCCTCCATGATGGGCTGCCTTGCCACAGGCCTAAAGCAATAGAGCCACTCATCCTGGACTGAAACCTCTGAAACTATGGGCCAAAATTAACCTTTTCCCTTTGTAAGTCGATTATCTCAGGTATTTAGCAATGGAAAACTACTTAACCAAAAAACCATGGGATTATTTGTTCATTTGGTAGATGGTTTTCATATAAGGAATATTTTAGATAGTTGACCATAAGTTTCCTTATCACAACTTCAAATTTTTATTAAAAAAGAGAAATCTCAAAATTGACATTCCTGATTTTAATATTGCTATTCCAATCAAGCTGTGGAGAAGCATCATTGGCTACCAGGATATACTGCTATTTTTTATTGTTCAGAATACACAAAGAGAGAAAATGATTGGCTTCTCCAAGTTTGTCATCATTTTCCCAGTAAGGAAAAGGTTTTCTTATTCTTTCATACTAGATTAAATGTCATTCTTAAATTACCTGCTCTGGGCCCAGGGAAAGGGTATGGCAGGTGGAGATCTTTCTCAAAGGGGATTCCTGTGAAGGTGAGAGGACTTTAGGATTTGTAGCTGAAGTGCTTCTAGACATTTGAACTGTTGGGACTGGAAAGTGCTGAGATACAGCTCTATTTTATACTTCTGATCAGTTCATTTTGCCATTCCAGTCTGATTTTTTGTTTTGTTTTGTTTTGTTCACTCTGTCGGAGAACCATCAACAGCAAGACCTCATTTATTCTATCAAAAGGTTATTCTTACCACTATATATACTTATGGTCTCATTCAAACTTTAAAAGACTTTTTTTTAAGAGAGAGGGACAGTGAGAGAGATAGAGAAAGAGAGAAACAGCTTTATTTAGTTTTTCACATGGCCTTCATTGCTCCAACACTCAGTTGTGTACGTGATGCTGGGGTTTGAACCTGGGTCCTCGTGCTTGTCAGGCAAGCGCCGAAACCGCTGAGCTACCGCTTCAACCCCTCATCCAAACTTTAAAGATTCATTTCTCCTTTCTGTTTCCACTTCACGATGCTCATTTATATTAAGTTGGGAATTCAAGACTTTGAACACAATAAGCTGATAATAGAAAAATTTTAATTTTCAAAAGAAAGTAAACAATTTTTATAAAGACAGTTCCTAGTACAAACACAACCATCTGTATTATACCTATGTGATTCCAAACCCAAGAGAGCCTAATATTGATAGTGGTGACAGCCAATTGTGTAAGTAGTTTAGTGTGCTGGAAAAGCCAAGTGAATGAAGATAGCACTTGATGTTATTTTAAGTGGGACCTCTTAAGTGGGCCACCCAGCATGAAATCAAAGTGAGCCAGCCTTCTGCTTTGGGTAGAAGATAATTGCCATTGGAGGTTAAAAAGGAATGATGTTCTTGATATAGTATTGCACCATTAGGTGTATTATTGGATTTGGGTTGGTGAGAGTAGAGCTTTCCTTGGAAACATCTGTTCGCTGTCAGGGCAGCATGGCAGAAGGGATGGACCAGTGGTCTGTTTCAATATGACAATTCTTACATAAAGAGTACATGAATCCCTTCCCAGGCCCTTTTGAATGATGGTGCTGTAATATATGAAATCTAAAAATCATTCTTTTTGCCTGTGTGTCATATTGCAGGCTCATTTGCCCTTCTCTATCACCATGGTGTCTTTTACAGTATAATGCTTTCTAAACCTTTACTTTTTATTGATACTTATATTTGGATTATTTTTCTCCCACACCTGTTGCCTTTTCCCCCTTGATTTAATTATTTAATTCCATTTTATTTAAATTTTTTGGCACCAGGGATTGAGCCCAGGAGTGGATAACCACTGAGCCCTTTTTATTTTTTATTTTGAGATAGGGTCTTGCTAAGTTACTTAGAGCCTTGCTAATTGCTGAGGCTGGCTTCAAACTTGTGATCCTCCTGCTTCAGCCTCTTGAGTCACTGGGATTAAGGCTTGTGCCACAGTCCCCAGCTCCATTTTATTTTAATCTTGAAATATTTCAATTTCTTCCTCTACTCCACCCTTGGATTACTTCTTTATTTTTGCTGACTTCTAGAGTACTTTCTGAGTTAATGTCTCATAAGGGTTTCATGTGTGTTCTGATCTCAGTTGTTAATAAGCATATTACCCATAAACATCTTGAAAAAATCAACTAAATTATTTGAATGATTCAGATCTTGAAGAAACCTGAAGTTATTTACTTCAATTCCCTTGGTTTGCATATAAAGATACAAAGATGCAGAAATGTTAAGAGAGTTGCCTGTTATTATTTGTTTTCAAGTTTTATTTAATTTTTGGTATATGAAAATTATTCATTCCAGGTTTATTTCAGTTTCTTTCAAAAAGAGATTTTTTTTTTAAATAGACAGTTTACATGACCAGCCTACTAGTCTAAGTATACAATTTGCTGGTCCAAATCTTTGAGCAATTTCATTTCCTCATCCTTAAAATTGTTCTGATTGCATAACTTGATTTCTTAATTCAATATGGTGTATGTATTAAATATTATTATTTCAATGCCATATTTATTATTCTATTTGGGAATTGACCTTTAAAAACAGAAATGAAGGTCATCTGATAATTTAAGTTTGGTCTTTATTTGTATTTGCCATTCTTTTATCATATCGACATTGAGATAGTTTTTCCCTCCATTATCATACAAGGAATTGGTGATTTTTCATAGATCTGTTTCCAGTGGGAGTCTTTTTTCTTCATTCAGCCTTGTCAACAGATGAATGCCCTCGAACATCCATCTGAGTGTAGAACTGAGGATCATCTTCACTGTGGCTCCTAGAGGCTGGAACTCCTCACTCCCACATGAGTAGCCTGGCCTCAGTTTTTCATGGTCAGGAGGAGACTATGTGACTCTACCTACAATCCAGGGGACTGGGCACCTGCTCCTGGTTGTGATGAGGAAGAAGATGAAGGATCAGATTGGGATTTATATTCCACAAAGACTACTAGGGGAGATAAGATCTATATGCAAATAAGCATGGTACAAATGAAACAGTAATAGGTACCATAAAGAAGACATGATTTCAGATGTTAAGAGAGTTAAGAAAAAAACCTGATTTTTTTTTAGCTGTTTTTTAATTCTTATCCACCTCAGTGCGGTGGCTCCTATTATGTGAACGTTCTTTTGAGGTTCATTTTCAAATGAACAGCAAGCAGAATATTTTTCAGTTGCTTTTACTGTCCTGAGTTTATTTATTTGAGAACCTACTATGTTCCAATCTGAGACTAGCTACTGGTTACGCAGACATGAAAATTGGTAGAATCCCTAGCAAATGGAGAGCTTGCATAACATCAGGTAAAAACTCTGAAATGAAATAAAACAAAACAAAAAGGATTGGAAGGAATAGAGATGGAGAAGGACTGAAAAGAATGACAGTGGGACTCTGAGACAGGGTGCTGAGTGGAGGCGAGAGCTCTAAATGAAGTGAGAGATCAAGCCGTGCGTGGATCTGAGGGAAGAGCATTTCAGACGGAGGGAAGAGAAGGGGCGAAGCCTCTGCGGTAAAGCCCAGATTAGGGTGTTCAAGAAACAATCAAGAAACCTGGGTGGCCGGGGCTGGAGCAGTGGCTCAGCGGTTTTGGCGCTTGCCTGGCAAGCACGAGGACCCGGGTTCAAACCCCAGCACCATGTACACAACTAAGTGTTAGAGCAACTAAGGCCATGGGAAAAACTAAATAAAGTTGTTTTTCTCTTTCTCTGTCTCTCTCACTGTCCCTCTCTCTTTAAAAAAAAAAAAAAAAAAAAAACCTGGGTGGCTAGAACTGAGGCAGATTGTTAGGAAATGAGGCTAGAAAGGCAGGAAGTACTAAATCATGGAGGACCTTTTAAGCCATAGCAAGGTATTTGGATTTTATTTTGAATAGCGTAGAAAGAAACTAATGAGCTTTAGGCATGAGGCTGACATGATACAATTTATGTTTCTAAAAGATTTCTCTAATTATTCTTCATAGAAATGACTTTTAGAAGATTAGGAGTGGAAGAAAGGAGGTACTCCAGATGATCTATGGGGGGAAATGTGTGTATATATATGTGTGTATACACACACACACACACACATGTGGGGTTGCCTAAAAGATTTACTATTGGGAAATTCAAATTTAAAAAGTTTCAAAATCCCTGTTTTCTGTGAGAGATGATGGTGACTATTAGTTGGCTTCCAACACATTTACTTTGGGAATTACAATTATTATTTTTTGTCCTTTTCTTATCACTATGTAGCAGTGGGTCTTCTTCCCATAAAAATGAGCATGCACAGGGAAGCACACATGCGCATTTGCATGTAATTCAGGGTGTTCACGAATAACACATTAAGAATCTTGACTGTAGAGAATCATCACTGCACCCCCCTGCCCCAGGGATATGGCATTTGTCCTCTTTTTTCCCTGAATACTCTATTGCAACATTTCTGTCCTTGTTTGTGTCACTCCCAAAGTTATTACATGAGTGCAGTTTTTAAATTTACTCCTCAAGTTTAGAATTCTGACCTGCAAGCGAGGGAAGTTTCTTTTAGTTTTATTTTCCTATCCTCCTATTTGTCTTTGAACTACCTTGAAGATCAGAACAAACAATTCCAAATTCAGTATTTCTCTCACAGAATGGGTATCCTGTTTCTCTCTTTCTACTGGAGTGTTGCCTGATGCATACCAATGTTAATATATATATTGGTAAAGATCTTTATGGTAGCAAAACAAGAATGCGAAGCAATGTTTTTTTCCTATAATCAGTGATATGATTTTAGCAAGGATCCCAGCCATCTGGCTATGTGTTACTTTCATCAAGGAAGCTCCTCTGTATGTCCTTGGTTTCATCTTTGGGCCCTAGTTAAAAGTAGAAGTAGAGATCAGGCATTTTTCAACCATTCCTCAGAGTTCTTTCTAATTTTTGTACTTTTCAAAGTGAAAACACTGAACAGGTTTGACCTGCCTTCTTTAGAAACCCAACCTAACGGTTCTGCATCGTGGGAACCTTCCAGCCTATTTTGTGATGTCTGGCCAATCCCTAGTTACAACTGACATCATAAAACGTTAATCTTTTAAAGATTTGCTTCAGTGCACATTGTGATAATTTCCTACTCAGAAAGTTTGACCATGTACTTTTTTTTTCTTTCCCGTTTGCTTTGGACTTTAGTTTCAATGTATAATTAAAACTAATTGCCAAGAATAAAATTCAGGATGCTGGCCCACCGTGATGATCAGATGAGCAACTGCTCTTCTTTTCCAATGTTCTTTTATTTTGGTTAGAGAAGACAGAAGTAGCTCCAGCAAAAAGAACAAGTGAGGGGCTGGAGCAGTGGCTCAGTGGTTATGGCGCTTGCCTGGCATGCGTGAGTACAAGGGTTCAAACCCCAGCACCCATGTACACATTTAAGTGTCAGAGCAATGAAGGTAGTGTGAAAAATTAAATAAAAATTGATTCACTCTGTCTTTCTCTCTCACTAGTCTTCTTTAAAAAAAAAAAAAAGAGCAAGCAATTTGACTTTACAGGTGAGTTCTTCCCAATCCTTTTGTCCCTTCATCTATAATCTTGTTAACATTTGGAAGCACCAGTGATATGATGCAAAGATGATATAAAGGAAGATTGACTGTAATTTTGTTTCTTACAGAACATGATGCCTATATATATATATATATATATATAAATAATACATAATATATATAAACTATAGCATAACAAAGTGAAAACAATCTTACTTTGTTTATACTTGACTGTTTAACTTTTTGTGATTCATTTTTATTTTTCAATAGTCTAAGACAAGATAATGAAAATCCTCTGTGGTTTCAGTTTATTTCTTTTAAAAATTATCTTAAGATGAAGAGAAAAATTCACAAATTTATAAAGTCAATTTATATTGTTTTTATTAACCCCAATTTTGATTTAAAATAACTTATTTTTTAATGTATAACATAATTTAAGCTTTCTTACTGAATTCTTTGCTTGAGATTTGTTGTACTAAAATTAGCAGACCTCCGCACACACTCCATATGAAAAAAGGTAATCTCCTATAGTGTGAAATGATTATACAAACTCAATTGATATTGCCTGTGTCTGCTTTATAACATGAAGCTTGTAAATTATTGGGAAAGAGTCTGAATCATAGACGATTAATGCTAAAGAAGTCAGATAATTTAAAAATCTTGTGGGAACTTTCTGGTTTCCACTCTTTTATCTCCTCAGAAGACTTTTTCATGAAAGACAGGGCTTAGTGATGACTTTCTAATGCAGAATTAGTCTTTAGGGGTTTTTTTTGTTGTTGTTTAAAAATGACACTTTGAACATGTAGTGCATTATGCATTTGAAGGTCTGTTGCCAAGCAGCTTGAGACCTAGGGGGCATTGTTGAATTTGAAGGAATGGTGGGTTCAGGGAAGAGGCCAAAAGAAAACTTGAGAAAAATAGAGTAAGACTGAAAGTGTTTTATGATAATTAGAATAAAAATTGGATATCAGAACTTCACGGGTCAGCTTCTGTTCACACATTTAGCTTTCACCTTGAAAGAAAGGGATGTATCAAGTAATTAGGTCAAATCAATGATTATATATCTTTAACTCAAGTGGAAGGGACTGTAATTGTGATGAAATTTGTCTGAAGGGGAACGCATGGGGAATCTTGTCAAAGGTCATGAGTTCAAAGGGGAAATTAAGTTCAAGGTTCGGTTCCTGTTCACACACCCCTACTAATAGCACATACAAGAGACCAAACAACCAACATTTCTATAAACTAGTTATTTTGTCATTTTGGAGCAACAAGAATCTCTCACTTGTATCCCTTCAGGGATAGAGAATTAAAGCTGTTATACCTCTTTACTGGGACAGAGAGAAAACCTCCAGTATTATATATCCTGTTTGTTGGCTTCTTCTTCTTTGTTACTAATCATACATAAGATTCTCTGCTGCATGGAATCAAATAAACAGCCCATCTTCCATATCACATGGCCCCTACTGAAAATTTCTGACTTGTTTACCGGGTAAAACAAAATCTTAGAAGTTTAAGATTGGAAACAGTGGAAGAGACAGCTACGAAAGTTGTTTGGGGTTTTCTCTCTTCTTTCCTGAATTCCATTTCCCCTTAAACTTGACAAAGTGGAACCAAAATTCACCCTTGTCTTGGTCATTCTTCTGAAACAAAGGGTCTATTCTCCCTTTTAATGCTTGTAGAACTTCCATTAAGGTTGACGGTAAGCTCTTGCATGAGATGAAAAAAAGAAAAAGCCCTCAAATCTTTTCTTTAGCCTGGTATAATTTTTAAAGGACAAACAATAAGAACATAGTTTCACATAGTGGTAAAGAAATCCTGACTAAGGAGACACAGCCTTTAAGGCCTAATGGCCTTTAAGTATTCTGGATTCCATGTGTCATCCCAATTCATTCTATTCTATAAAATTGTTCTAGTAAGTATGCAGGAAGTAGAAATATATGTAAAAAAGAAAAAATTACATAATTGCTTAAAGCCAATTGAGAAAGTTCTTGCAGATATTTAAAAAAAATTTTCACCAAATCAGGTATTACATTTGCAATTCAAAAAGTGATGGAAACCAAGAAGCAGATCTAGTAAAACACATCAACTGAGCAGTCTGTTTCCTCTGCTTCACAGCAGAGCTTGTGTGTGGACATGCAACCACACATGCACTGGGGCTCAGCCAAACTGGGCTAATGGCTAAAACAGTGCTTTAATGTTAAATGTGATTCATGTAACATAATACAGAAATATTTCAAATATAAACACAAGAACCAAACCCCAGGTGCTTGTCTTCCTGCGGAAAATTTTCATAGAAATAGACTCTTGCCATAAAACAGCAAAGAAGGCATTTGGGGAAAGCCTACCCATATTTTTACTCATGAATTTTCTTGTATTTATCATGTCTGGTGCTTGGATGGGCTTATTATCCTGGGGTTTCTTCTTGAACAACTCTTTTTGTGTCAGAATGTATGTGATTTCTGTCCGTAAACTCTAAGGTACTTGCTGAATTTTAACAACAACAACAAAAAGAAAAAAAGAACCCTCTCTGACACAGATTGTGATTGATAAACTATTTTGGAATAAACAGGCCTGAGTGGAGAAGATTCTAGGAGGCAGGTGCCTCACTTAACTGAATGGGTTTGGGAGGGAGGGATAAAGGGTTGGGGAAGTTCATGGTTTGGTTAAACTCTAGCAACTAAAAATTTCCACCCTGGTAAAATTTAGAAGTTCAAGGAACAACATTGCCATGATATTAATGACCTTTGAGGGCATATAGAGTTCAGAGTTCATTTTCTATATACAACATCCCTTGCTGCTCCACCTCTTACCCTTCCCCCTTTCCAAAAAAAAAAAAAAAAAGGCAATTATTTAGGACATTGTGACATTCAGCCTGGCTAATTTTTATACAAAAATAGGGACAGCGGAAAATATAGCAGTTAAGTATTAGTAATGGATAGAACTGGGGGTGCCGGGTGTGGAGAGAGGGTATCTCCTGAGCAGTTCAAAGTTCATTCTTTGTTCACATACAATGAAAAGTCTTCAGTTATCAGGTATTTAAACCCAAATCAGCAGTTCCATATCCGTAACCTGAGCTGAGTGTTCCTCCATCTAATGGCCATGCTGCTGTCGTTTGCAGTGAGTTGGGTGACACTCGATTTGTACTCCGAGACGGGAACAGATGGGCTTTCGTTGTGAGACTCCGCCTGTATGCAAATGTGAACGGAGTTTCACCCGATCCCGGGGTCTGACCTGACCGTGCACATGCATTTACTCAACGTGGCTCAGCCTGGGGGGGCAGCGAAGGGGGAATAAAAAATGGCAATGGGATAGTACCAGCGGCAGGTCAAGTTTACCATCCGTCTTTCAGCGGGACTGAGATGGCAACACAGTTATTTAGTTTCAGTGTTGATGTGCGTTGCAATAAACTCCATCATTTCACCTGTTTATGAACCCAGCCTCGTATGCGATCCCTGCGAAATCAAACAAAGCTGGCAATCAACTCTCTTATTTCCACCAGGATGGGGGATTATGGACTCTTTAAAAAAATAATAAATAAATAGCCATCTTTATTTTTTTCCCCCTGCTTTGCACACATAAATCAATATTTCTCACCAGCCCTTTTTATTTCTTACATTGAATTTATTAATTTCTTATTTGGAGGAAACAAAATACATTTTCCCCAAATGTTTTTTTGTCTCAAATTAAGAAATATGATCACTAATGTCAGAATAAACAACCAGCGTTTTAGATGTCGATTAACTGTTTTGCATGTACACAGCAATGTACAGTCTCTAATAAATCTTACAATTAAATGTGCAGCCCTTCATTAGAGTGAAAATATGAACAGCTGTAATCATACACATTGTATTGACAGAGAAGAATTTGGTTCATTTGTAATTTTTCACATTGGGAAGGAATGAGGGATGGATTGGAACTATGACTGTTTCTGTTAACTGTGGGCTTTTTCTTCACATGTACAGAAGGACAACAAACCAATGTCTCTGACTTCAGGGTCTAACAGCAGTGATTTGCCTCAATTTTGTTCTCTCATGAAAGTAAATTTCTCTTGGGAAACATATAAGCCTTTGGCTAGAAAAACCCATAGGACAGACACCCCCAAACTATAACAAATAACGAATGGATGCATTTCTTCAGTACATCTGTTCTTTAAGGGGTTCTGTTAACTGATGTCGGGAACTGGCATAAAAGAAAGAGTTGCTAAAAATATAGTGAAAGTTGATGCATGCAGCAAAAACTGCTTCTGGGGACAAAAGACACCGCTTCTGGCAACACACACACACACACAGTGCTCAGAATGGAAAGAGGGTCTTTTGAACTTGTATTTGTGCAAGTGCAGGCAAAATCAAGACAGGCTTCCTTCAAAAAAAAAAAAAAAAAGTACCAAATTGTCTCTGCCTGAGGATTCCTCTCCACCTCCCCTTATTTCAGACGCACTCCAAGGTGCAAGGCCAACATATCAGGGCAGCATTTCCAAGCAGTTCTAGAGAGTTAGGCTTGAAATAATTCCAAATGGAAATAAATGGTCAGGACTAGAACTACCATTTGTCTACTAGGCACCTAGTAGTAGCTGACAGAGATAATAAAGAATAAAGAGTTGCATGACAGTATAGCAGGGATTAAAAAATGTCATCCTCCTCTCCTTGGCTATTGAAAACTGATTTGATTATCTTGCCTGCTCTCTGAATATGTACTTCCAAATAGATGGGCAGTTTTAAGAGACTATATGCATGGACATATATGTGTATATACATCCTGACACATATGTATTTATCTCTATGTATGTAGATACTTCCTTATACAAACAGGGATTTATGTGAACGCAGGATTTGGTGTCCACATAAACCTTAAGCTTGTGGTTGAATTATTAGAGGCCACCATAAGTTAAGAATATCATTTATACCCTTAGAAAATTTACTTGAGAATTGTCAAGGCAGTGCTTACCAGGGAATTCAAAATGTTTATTTACATTAGCAGCAGAAAACTCATATGTTCTGAGTTTAACAAGAAGCTTTAACAAAGTTATATTTTGACATGAGTGAGATCCTGAAGGCTTTTTTTAACATAGTGAAAAAGTAAAATGGAAATATTTGTAATATCAATGTTGTATACAAGTGATTAGGACCACCACTTAACTGCTGTTTCTCTGAATAAGATGACGCAGTCTCTCGTTACTTAAAACAAGCTTGTGATTTGGAAATCAGCAGTATCTTTTTTAGATGTCATATGGAAAGCAATGCTATGAACTGAGAAGAAAATGCTTCTATTTTTCAAGTTCTTGAGGAAGAAAAAGCCCAGACACCATCAGTTACCCCTGACGAGAGCTCGCAGGTATCTGGAAAATGCTACTCTTCATGTCCTCACGAAATCTATGAAAGTTCATTTTGCTCAAACAGTTGTGTCACCAAATACTTATAAATAAGAAGGTGCTGCACTCAAATAAGTAATAATCATAATAGCAAGCATTTATATGGCTCTTACTATGTGCCAAGAACTCCAGTGAGTGGTTTACATATATTAACTCATTTAATCCTGACAAAGATCCCATGAGGAACGTGTCCTATTTTTATCTCCACTTTATAGATGAGGAGAAGGAAATTTGCCCAAATAGCTTCTCCCTGCAACAGAAAATGGAAAATGAGAGAAATTAGGAGGCAGACTTTTGGAAAGATCTTCCATGTAATGGGACCAGTAATTTGTCTCACTATGTCTGTTTTGTCATAGAAAATTATGATGTATTCTGTAAAAATCACACTTATGAAATAGGGAACTTGTTTGATAATCTGTAATAAGGAAATATATAATATTTCTGCTCCTTTTAAAGCTTTGCCAATTTAGAGACTGCTGTTCTTCACCTATGACATGGCATAAAACTTCCAAGAAAGTGCTTCAAAGTCATGAAACTCCCTTTCAGAAGTGTCAGAATCAGAGTGCAAGGTCCCGTCGGAATGAGAGAAAACAGTTGTATGCTTTCTTAAATTTGACTGGTCCAGTCTATGACTCTAATATTTAGTATTATTTTCCTTATTCTGCTCTTACATTAGCTCAATTATGCCTTTGGAAGGATAGATGAAGAGAAATTAGGCAGAACATAAAGGTCTATTCTTCTCTTTTTAAATAGCAATTTTGTATCATGTCTTAGTGTACCAGGGACTGGGCTGTGATCTATTCAATTCCCAGTGAAAATAATGGCATCCATAGGTCATAATTAACCTCTGAATCCTAGGTTACCTAGCGCTCTCAGCAAAGGTGTGTGCCCCATTGGCTCTAGAGAAGGGGTGGGGGGAGCCACCTTGTGGCTGGAAGATGACCCAGCAGCCTTCAGAAACCTTGCTTATTCTCAGCAGGAAGGAAAGAGATGAGCTTAGAGAGCAGAGATAAATCAGAAATATCAATCACTAAATATTAGTGGGAAGTGGTAAGGGATATAAATAGAATCTATAACTACAATAACACTGAAGCTGTAGTTGTAAATATACATTATCCTCTTTAATATGACATAGAGTAGATTGAGAACTGAGAAATTATTAAGACCCCCACTAAAAAAAATTGGAAGAAAGAATGAAAACATTTAAGTTAAAATTATGTTCATTTTGTAATTCAATAAAGAAATCCCAGAGACATATTTTTAAATTTAATGTTGTTTTCTAAAGCACAGAAAAAGCCCCACAGACATCTGTTTGCATACATTGTGTGTCAGGCAACATCAGATTTGAATGGAATTTATCTAAATTTTATATGCATGGCTTGATGTAAATTGAAATAAATTGTACAGCATACTCTGCGTGGACATATTGGTTTTTCCATCGCTGCTTGAACTTTTAACCCCAGGGCCGGGGCCGGTCACACGTTGACCTGTCTGAACTCTGCTGGTAGATCCAAGTGTGGAAGGCTGACCTTGCATCCATGGCAACCATAAAGTAGGGTCCATGACTCCTCTATCCCTTTCTCTCTCTTTTCTCCACACTCCAAACAAAACAAAACAAAACAAAACAAATTAGTATATTCTTGCACAGTCAGTCAGTGTAATCTTGGAATAGTTTTGCCAAAATGCATTTTGCCCCTAACCCAAGCTCTAAGCAAAGCTTTTTCAGCTGGCTTGTCAGATGTTAATGAAAGTTTGAAATGAAAGCCTTTATAAAAGTTAATGGAAAAGACCCCTTCCTGGGACACATTCAGTTTGCTCGTCTACCATTATAATAAAATATACTTCACAGACTCATATATTAAGTAACATTGCTATAGGTATGTTATACATGCAGATGAAAATTATACTTGTGTAGGATTTCAGCATAATCCTTTATAGGTAGATGTAAAAAAATCTTAGATAAAATTTTACCACTGCCCACGAAATCTATATCAGAGCTAATATTTTCTAGTGTCAAAGATCTAATGTATCTGAAAGAGTAAGTATTAAGGACCTAGAGTTCATCTCTCTATTATAGATTGTAATCTCCTTTTAATTAAGGTAATTTTAAATTTCTGATTAGTTTTAATTTAGATAATTGATCTTTAAATCCATGTACTAATAAATTATCATTTTCATAATCTTGGTGGTAGTCCAAAGGTGTTATTTATTCATTTATAAAGTCAAAATCCTGCTTGAAGATGATATTATGACCTTTGAAGGCAAATGGATGGCAATGGAAGAAATTATGCTGAGCAAAATTAGCCAAACTCAGAGACTCAAGGGTCAAATGTTTTCCCTCATTTGTGGAGGCTAGAGCAAAGCCCAGGCTAGGGTGAAAGGTTGTCAAACTCATGTACTAGACTCACCAAAGTCAAAGCAACACATAGTCTAGGGGAACCTTAGATATGTGATGGGTGGGTGGAGAGGCGGGAGGGAGAGGAGAGGGAGGGAGGGAAGGGAAGGATCTGGGGGAGTATCAACGATGTAGCTTATTCTTTACTCACCTGAGAAGCCAAGAAATTCTTATGTAATCATTTAATTCTGGAAAATGCACAATCATATATATATATATATGTATATATATACATACATGGACATTTATATCTGTTATAGGGAAGAAATATAGAACAGTTAAGAGACTGGGATGTGGGTGATGTGGGAGTGATTCTGGATTAGGATCAGGGGCATATCATATTGTTATTACACATGCATTTATGATTGTACAACAACACAACCCCTTAATTTAAAAAAGAAAAAAATCCTGCTTGTAGGATATTTGTGATTATTCATGTATTAATTTGAGAAGCATTTATTAAAGACCTGTACGTAAACTTCAACTAAGTTCTAAATGGGGTGGCAACAACAATGCAAAAGGTATGGGATTGGCCTTAAGGAATTACAGTTTTGTGGCAAGAGAGGACTGTTGCTTGGAAAGAGAAAAACTAGAGAACAATTAGACATGAGTGACAAATGTATAATTGTTTAAAATTGTAGACCAACAGATAAGGAAACATGGCATAATGGAGTGACCAACTGGGAGTCAATTTAATGAAGAAAGTCTTCTTATGAACAAAGCGTTGGAAAAGGTAGTTGTCCAGGGCTGGTAGGCAGACATTCTAGATTTAATAGGTTTTATAAAATAGCAAAATCTGGAATGGTAATTGGTAATGCGCAAGGGCTGATAAGGAAAGAAAGTGACCAGAGACAATAGACCATTTTAGACTGGGAATAACAAATATCTTTGAATGGACTTGTCTGCTATGTTTTTATTTTTATTTTTTTAAGAGAGAGGGACAGAGAGAGAGAGAGAGAGAGAGAGAGAATGAATTTTATTTAGTTTTTCATGTGGCTTTCATTACTCCAAGACTTCATTGTGTACGTGGTACTGGTTTGAACTTGCGTACTTGCGCATACTGGGCAAGCGCCGTAACCACCGAGACACCGCTCCAGCCCCTCTGCTACGTTTTTAAATCTTGGAGTATACATGCATGCCTGTTATTTGCCTCTGTAGTTTTTGCAATAACTTAGACAAAAAGGACTTTTTGGGTTCAAGTTGTAGGGACTTCTGTTATCCCTTTTTAGAAAGAATGAAGAAAATTTTAATTTCTATAAGTTTGAAGAAGAAGCCACCGCTCCAGCTCCAAAAAAATTTTTTTTAAAGAGAAGGACAGTGAGAGAGAGACAGAGAGACATAGAGAATCAATATTTATTGAGTTTTTCACATGGCTTTCATTGCTCTGACACTTTGTTGTGTATGTGGGTGCTGGGGTTTGAACCCGTGTCCTCGTGCATGCCAGGCAAGCACCATAACTGCTGAGCTACCACTCCAGCCCCCTCCAGCTCCAAAACTTTTAAATAAACAGCCAAATAGTAAGTATTTTAGGTTTCGTGATCCATACAATTCCCTACAGTGGCAACTGTGCGATTAGGCCACTGTAATATGAAAGAAGACTGAGACAATATGCAGATGAAAGACCACGGCTACGTTCAATTTTAACTTTTAATAGACATTACAATTTGAATAGTATTTAATTTTCCTATGTCACAAAATATTAAGTTTATTTTACCCAGCTATTTAAAAATATAAAAATCATCCTTACATTGTGAGATCTACAAAAAACGGGCTGGGAGCAGAGGTGGCCTGGGTCATAATTTGCCAAATTTGTGCCACACTATACTACTTTCCAGTGTTCAGATTAAGGAGTTGAACAGAATGGTCTCTAAAATTACTGCCGTTCTAATTTTTTCAATTCAATTACTTTCTAACTCCAAAAGTAGATAACAGTGTTGGCCTCAGGACTGTGTAAGTAAAGTATTTTACTTGCCTTGGAAAACAAAACTGCCCATCCTTTGTCTTCTGAGATATTTAAATTACCTTAGAAGGATGAAAAATTGCCTTTTTTAAAATTGATGTTTGGAGAAAGAGCTTTCCTTACCTTCTTTTACAAGCCATTTTGCATTAGTGGCTGTTCCTGTCAGGATTGCAGTCCTGATGTCTACCCTGAGTCCCTCATGACGAAGCAGAGGCCCATTTGTTCTGCTTTCTAGAAATGGAGACAAGCTTGTCTCTGTCTTCTACCTAGTTCTGCATTACCTCCTACAACTTCTGCCTCCCTTCTGCAACTAAAGATAAGAACTTCTTATCCTCCCAGGCCTTTATTTTTTTTTTTTTTCCAGTACTTAGGACTGAACTCGGGGCCTTGCATATGCTAGGCAAGCGCTCTGCCACTGAGCTAAGTCCCCAAACCCCAGGTCTTTATTCTTTACTCACCTACATAGTTTTCTGTTCTTCCAGCTATTATTATAACTTTCGAAAGAATCCTTTCCTGGGGCTGGAGTGGTGTGGCTCAGTGGTTGGAGCGCTTGCCTGGCATGCGCAAGGACCCAGGTTCAAACCCCAGCACCACATACACAACTGTCAGAGAAACAAAGGCTAGATGAAAAAAGAAATAAAATTAATTCTCTCTCTCTCTAAAAAACAAAAAAATCCTTTCCTAAATGGCTTTATCCCTGTTATAGATTAGAACCAAGAATTGGACAGGTTAGATACCTCTTTTCCTTATCTGTATTTTAAAGTTTGACTTTCCAAATATTTATATCCACAGACATCTATAAATTATTACCTAAAATATGTCTTTTCCAGGGTTCGTATGTTTAACTTCTAACTGCTAAGTTGTATGATACTTTAAAGTTATGGTAGATCTAGCAAATCATCTCTTCCTTTAAAAATCCAAGTGGTTCAGCTGACTCTAAATGTAACACTTTTATTTTCTCTTCTAGATTTAAAACTCACAGCCATTCCAGAGTTTAGTTCTGTTTCCTTAGTGTCTGTTGAAGTGATGTGATAAAAACAAAATATAAAATCTCCCATATATCACCATGTTCGACATATTATCCCCAGTTATAACCTTAACATTCAAACTCCTGAATAGTCTACTGAGCTATATGCCTTATGGCTTCCCAAACACTGACAATTTGTTTCATATCAAGAAAATATCCCCTTATTATCTAATAACCTTCTGTATGGCTGACAGTGATAAATACAAAGGACTGTATTTCATTCTTAGAAATGGCCATTAGAGTCAAAATTTTTGAAAGTTTCGCCCACAAGCCAGAAAACTAATATTAGTACAAATAGAGTTTCTTTTCTTTTTTTTTTTTTAAGATAAAGGGACAGTGAAAGAGAGCAAGAGAAACAATTTTTTATTTAGCTTTTCATGTGACTCCCGTTGCTCTTCGTTGTGTAGGTGGTGCTGGGATTTGAACTCGCATACTCACACACGCCGGGCAAGTGCTATAACCGCTGAGCCACCACTCCAGCCCCCAGATAGAGTTTCTTGACATAAGATGATTCTGTTGTCACAAAATTAGAGGAGCATGAAAGAAAGCAGTCACCTAAAAGTCTGTCTCCTTTATGGGTGTTCAGGATGGTGTTGAGTATACTCAGCAACTTTGGTCATATAGCCGTAGTGAGACCAGGTGAGTAAAGTGCTCTTTGAGAGAAAAATGCTCATCTATTTATATTTCCAAGGCTCAGAGTATTACTTGAAAAATTATACAGGTGTTAGGTAAAACACTGCATGTTATTGGAAGGGGCCAAGGTAAGCTGTCATTTGATCAAGAACATCGAGGGAGAGGGTGCTTTAAAAAGAGGAAACAATATCATAATGGGAAGGTTCCCTTCCCTACAACAATATCACAGGAGAGTAGCATCAGACTGCCTACCTGCTAACTTCTTAGTCCAGTCAAGAGACAAACATTAGGGGGCTGGAGCACTGGCTCGGTGGTTATGCCACTTGCCTGGCATGCATGAGGATGCGGTTTCAAACCCCAACACCACATATACAACTAGGTGTCCAAGCAATGAAAGTCACATGAAAAACTAAATGAAATTGATTCTCTCTCTCTCTCTCTCCCCTCTGGCTGTCCTTCTCTCTTAAAGAGAGAGAGAGAGAGAGAGAGAAATATTAAGTTGCTAGTGAAATGAGACTGTAATTCTTATTTGTCCCTATTGCTATTACATTATATTAAAAAGTTTGGCTGGGCACCATGGTACACACCTACTATCCCAGCAACTCAGGAGTCTGAAGCAGGATGGCAAGTTCAAAGCCAGCCTTAGCACCTTGGCAAGGCCCTGAGTAACTTAGTGAGATCTTGTCTCAAAATAAAAAGGTCTGGGGACGTGGCTCAGTGTTTAGGCCTTGCTGGATTCAATCCCTGGTACCAAAAAAAAAAAAAAAAAAAGGAAAAAAGAAAAAGAAAGCTTACCACCTTTGGGAACAACCTAAACTCAGTGACTGGGCTAGTCGACATATTTTTGTTTTTCCTTTAACTTTGTACCTTTTTTGTTTATTTTAGCATTTAAAGGATCTTTGAAAACTTAAAATGAGTTTTAAATTTGCACAATTTTATATTTCATCATAAAAGGGTTTTTTTTTTTGTTATTAAAGAGAGGGGCAGTGAGAGAGAAAAAGGGAAAATCAATTTTGTTTAGCTTTTTATGTGACTTTTGTTGTTCCGACACTTTGTTGTATACATGGTTCTGGGGTACGAACCCACGTCCATTGCACATGCCAGACAAGTGCTGTAACCACTGAGTCACTGCCCCAGCCCCTAAAGTTTTTCTTTTTAAAAGATTGAGGGGGAGATTGAGGGGAGAGAGAGAAAGAGAGAGAGAGAGAGAATCACTTTTATTTATTTTTTCTTCTGGTTTTGTTTCCCTGATACTTAGTTGTATACGTGGTGCTGGAGTTTAAACCCAGGTCCTTGCACATGCCAGGCCAGTGCTGTAACCACTGAGCAACCATTCAAGCCCAGCATAAAGTTTAAAATACAGAATTACCCAAAATGTTTTTCACTCTTAAAAAAAAAAAAAATCGGGGTTGGGGATTTAGCTCAGTGGCAGAGTGCTTGCCTAGCATGCGCAAGGCCCCAAGTTTGGTCCTCAGCCCTAAAAAAAGAAAAAGTCTCTGTGATCTGACTTCATCAAATCACTGTCAACTTGATGTTGGAATTCTGTGTTTACAAAATCTCTATTCCCCTTGGAGTCTGGCTCCTCAAAGGTCTAGCACAAAGCCTGTCACACAATGTCTATTTGCAGAATGTTGGTTGAACTGAGCTGTTGAACCAAACAGTGACAAGAAAAGATGGATTTTAACTGAGCCTAAGAACGAAGAAACTCATGGGTTCTTTGCATTTGGGGTGGTTGGACCTTCTATAAAGGAAACCCGCAAGCAAACAACTGTAACAAGCCAAGACCACTGGTTTCCTTGGGCATTTCGTGTTGCTTGCAATGAAACGGGCAGCAACCTGGGCTAGAGAATTGGCACACATGTGAAAAAGGTTGAGCAACACTTGGGCTGCTCCTCACTGCTCCTAAGGGTTCTCAGGGAAATGGAGGAGTTTGTGAGAGATGGGACAAGGGACCTCCACTTCCTGTTAGTGAGATTCCATAGCAATATAAGACACCCAAGGGCAACATAGTAGTAAAAAACTGTCCCTACATCCCATTGATTATCCTTAAGCATTTGGATTTGAAGTGAGAATGTGTGTTCTTCTATCCTCTGCAGAAAAGAAATGTATTTATTAAAGTTGTCGTATCAATTTATTAGAAGTGACTGGCTCAATTCCTGGATATAGTTTAGTATTCATCATATCTTGGCTACCTGCAGAACTTTCTGGGAAAATGCTCAAGAAGTATAGGTTATTGAATAATGCAAGATATCACAGTTTATGTTTGAGTCGGTAGAGGCTCACTGGGTAAGTCTGGCGGATCAGTGTATCTTGAGTTCTTCATTTTCAAATTGTTGATCACTACCATTGATTATTATGCATTTCAATGTGACTGTTTATTATTGGTTTCCTATAATTTTAGCACAAAATTAAAATAGTCTTGCCATATTTCCTGTTAAATGTAACTTTTAAAATAATTTTTGTTGTTTGTAACCGAGATGGAGATGTTTCCTCAATCTCTAAACCCATTACAGAAAGTGACATGACCCAATGCCACTTGTAGCATCTGAAACCATTGCTGGGTTCTTTAAAAAAAAAAAAAAAACAGATTGAGAGACAGTGAGAGAGGAGAGAGACTGAGAGAAATAATTTTTATTTAGTTTTTCATGTGGCTTTTCTTGCTTCAACACTTCGTTGTGTATGTGGTGTGGGGATACAAACCCACATACTCACACATGCCAGGCAAGCACCAAAATCACTGAGCCACCACTCCAGCCCCCTATGCTGGGTTCTTAACATTCTAGAAGAAGATCATTATTAATCCTGAGGACTGTAAGGAAGTTTGAAGAAATCCAAATTCTGTTCAAATCCTCATGGATCTCTCCCATGTGCAAGGCATCATGTTAGTGTAGGAGGGATATAAAGGCTAGTGACTGGCAATCCTTCCATTGTGTTTGTCAGTTACTGGATGTGGAGCTGGTGGGGGGGATGGTGAGAATAAAAAAAAAACTTTGCTTACTGAGGAGCAGTTTTACTAGGTTAATAAAAGTAGAGGTCTGACTTCAGGAATTCAGGAGTTTGTGAGTTGTGAGGAGCTAGAGACTACACGTGTGTGCTACCTGGAGGAAAAGAAAAAATCAGTTGGTAAAAGAAGGGGAGGGGTAAGAAGCAAGAGGGAAGAGCAACTTTTGGGGGGTTGATTTTATTGTTATTTTAGGAAATGGTGAAGGTGAGCTGATTTTTACTACAGTTGAGAAACAACCAGTCTAAAAAGAGAAGATGATAGGTAACATCAGGTCCTGGAGAAGGTAGAAATGGGTTGGTTAATATTATTCAAGGATCAGTTTTGGCAGATAGGCAAGGCATTCACACCTTAGGGAAAGAAATTAATGGAAGGGAATAAAGATACAGAGGTACTTTTCCTTGAAGGGAGGGGACGGCAAAGACATTTGCTGAAAGAAGGGAGCATGGAGTAGGGACCTGCCCAGGGCTCGTGGAGAATGGAGAGTGGAAGTTTAGTGCAGCCACTAAGGAAATGTGACAGGGTTAGGAAAAGAGGAATCACTGCTCAGCACCATTGAGAACCATCTCAATCTCTTCAACAAACGTGAAACATTAAATGGAGAATTCACGGAAGAACAAAATGCCACAAGATACCGATCCGTTTCATTTTTAGGCTCAGCCTTTGTCACTCTTGGTGTAATGTGAGGTACAGCCTTTAATCCATGGAAAATCACATACAATGGCATGCTGAGTGGTCCTGGATCTTTGATTACTTGCCCTGTTGATGTCTGGACCCAGTCCTAAAGAAGCATCACATTCACAGAAGCACATTTCTGTCCTCAAAAACCCCTAAAGCAGGTGCTGGAGTGGTGGCTCAGCGGTTAAAGCATTTGCCTGGCATGTGTGAATGCCCAGGTTCAAACTCCAGCACCACATATACAACTAAGTGGCAGAGAAACAAAGGCCAGATGAAAAAACAAATAAAGTTGATTCTCTCTCTCTCTCTCTCTTAAAAAAAAAAGTCTTAAAAAATCCCTAAGGAAAAAAAAATACCTGAAGCACAATTCATAAGGCAACTTTTCCCTCCTCTTTTCAAAAATCCCCACCTTCTACCTAGAGCCTCTTGCCCTGCTGCCCCAAAGCAATCCCAAACACACACTCACACAGTTCCACCCTCTCTCTTCGTCTGTGAGGTTTGCTGTCTCTTCTCTACTGTTTGCCTGAGTGGCCTTCATCCTTTCAAGCTCCCATCTTGTCTCCTCATTCTCCCCATTCTGCACTTGACTGAGGATGGATGGCAGAGCCTTCCAGGATGAGGGCAGGCCTGGGAAGGAGATGAACTGATGAAGCCAGATCTCTGGCACACGCCGTGGGGACGAGAGTCCAGGAACCCTCAGAGTCAAGAGTCATTGTCTTGTTATGCCACAGCTTCCTGATCTCAGCTTATTTTGAACAGGATTTGAAATCACGATCTGAAATACAAGTCATATTTCTGAATCTACCTTTCACATTACCTCCTACCTTAGGAACACGTGTGCCAAACTCCAGTATCATGGGGTTATTCATCACTCTTCAAACCCAGCCCTGTGCCTTCCACCTGGAATATGTTTCCCATCCTCCCCATCTACCCACTCGTTCTTCACGTCCCTGCTCAAACTTCATCTTCTCATCCCCACCTGGTTGCACCTGGTTGGACTCTTGCCTTTTTTTTTTGATTGATCCGTCTATCATACCTGTTACCGCCTTTTCCTTGCATTATATTACTTATGTACACTAGCTTCTCCCATGGATTGGAAGCTCCCAGAGGGCAAAAGTTGTGTCTTAATCATGTTTATGACCCTTCCAGGTTTCAGCACGTATTAGGCATTCGATAAAGTTTGTCAAATTGACCAAAAATGGGGCTAGAGCAATGGCTCCAGTGGTTACTGTGCTTGCCTGGCATGTGTGAGGAGGTGGGTTTGAACCCCAGCAGCATGTACACTATGAAGTGTTGAAGCAAAGAAAGCCACATGAAAAACTAAATAAAATTGGTTCTTTTTCCTCTCTCACTGTCCCTCTCTCTTTAAAAAAAATGACCAAAAGTGTGGTTGTATGGTTCAGACTTTCAAATTATACATATTTATCTGTCATATCCTAAAGAATCTTCAAAGAAGACGATTGCAGTCTCATTCTGCAGTGTGACTTCATGGGCCATGTGACAACTTCCCCTTGCCCCCTTCCATGATATCTGGAGGTTTTCCTTCCTTAGACACCAGAAATACAGGGTAGAAAACATTGTACCAGATAGACTCAAGATAAATGTTGACTTCCTTCAACAGTATAGTTTGTGAGTACAAAGGCAAACTGCACCTTACACTGAAACCAGAAGGACAAATGAAAGAGACAGGAACTTCAGAGAAGGGAAAGGAGGCAGTCGGCAAGGACGTGCTCTGCTGCGTATGCTACAACTCAGGGAAGAGAAACATCAGAGTTTATATCCCGTTGACTACTGAAATATGGTTCATGCTGAAATGTCAACAATCTGCGATCGCCTACATGAAATGAAAACACTCATATTTATATGATGCTTTTCATCCAAAGAATCCCAAGGTGCTTTATAAATTATAATGCTCCTTATACAAAGTCCCTGATGTACTCCATGCACAAAGACCAGTTCCAGATAGCCAAAATCTCCCCTTCTCCTGACACACCACTGACTATTAAACATTTTTATCCAATCAGTTTTCTGTCTTTGCAAAACTCCACTATATTGAAAGGTCTACAATTTACACTATTTGTCTTCTAGCATATGCTGCATCCTCCTACCCACACCCCTTCCCCCACTAACATGGAAAGTGAATTCAATTAGATTTAAGACAAAGAGTAATTGCATTGGAAAATAGAAAAAATATCTCATCCCAGAGTGATTAAGCTCTCTACCTTATAGAAGTAGTTTAACTCTTTCGTGAAAACAGGATCCATGTGATAAATGAATACAGGGATTTGTTAAATCAAAGTATAGTGTCTTGAAGCTAATCCCTAGTTAATTCCCCAGCTCTTTGCTCAGAGAGACTAGCATACTCATTATAAGATGTGTAAGAAATATAAAAAAAAGACAAAATAATTAAGAGCCTTAAATTTCTATTTTCGTAACCATTCTTATTTTATAGTAAGTTAACTCAGAAATCTGAAACTTATTCTAAACTCTTGGATTCCTGAAAGTGGATTGAATCATCTACTTTCCTAGAATTATTTTGTGCTTTAGATACCTTGGTTTTGGTAACACCTCCCACATGTTCCATCAGAGTTAGTTCAAGCAGAGCCCGAGTTATCTGTGCTGCCCAAATAGCTTTGCCAGCAGCTTCTAACTAGTCGCTTGTTGGTGCTCATTCTGACTCCGTAGAAAGATGAAAAGGTACCCTAATGTGACAGGTTCTTTACAGAAGAACTCCTAGAACTTTGATGACCAATAGCTAGGGATGACATATAGGACTGTTATTTCCAATACATAGTTAAGTTCAGGAGGATGGTGTCAACTGCAATGGAAACCTACAAAGTAAACATTGGAACAAAAAAATAATAAAAAGGAGCAGAAGAAAGGACCTTAAAAATTGAAACCTTAAAACATTGAACCGGGCAAGGTGGTGCACACCCGTGGTACCAGCAACTCAAGAGACTGAGGCAAGAGGATCACAAGTTCACAGCCAGCCTCAGCAACTTAGCAAGGCCCTAAGCAAATTAGCAAGACCCTGTCTCAAAATAAAATAAAATAAAATGGCTGGGGATGAGGCTCAGAGGTTAAGTGCCCCTGGGGTTTAATCCCTGATACCAAAAAGAAAGAAAGAAAACATTGGGACATCTTGAAAGAGTCTGGAATAAAGAAAGACTGGTGGTATAGCTCAGTGGTAGAGTGTTTGCCTAGCGTGCACAAGGCCTTAGGGTTGACTCCCAACATCACACACACACACACACACACAGAATCTGGAAGAAAGAGACAGATCAAATGTACAGATATAGGCTGCAGTCAGCCCTGTGGGGTGACTGCTCAAGGTTAGAATGCAGCAAACAGAAGAAATCTTTCTAGGGTAGGGAAATAGGTTCAAGTGCCTTAAACTAAGAAATCTCCCTTCTTGGACCTTTCCTACCTATATAAGTCAGACATTTCATGCCTGTCAGTATGGTTTGTGTGAAGTAGGACTGCCAGATTTCTGAAGTCGGCCCTCTTCTAATCCCTTAGTTAAACTGCCCTTTGTAATGGTAAGGTTCTGTAAGTCCAATCCCAAAGAGTCCTGTTTGTTCTCTTTAATATCTGATGAAACAGGGACTGTACATTTTTTTGTTAATTTTATTGAGAAGTTGAGTTGTTGTACAATCATAGATGCATATGTAGTAACAATATGACATGCCCCTGATGCTAATCCAGAATCACCCCATCACCCACACCCCAGTCTCTTGACTCTTCTGTATTCCCCCCCGTAATAGATGTAAATGTATATACATTTATGTCACATTTACAAAATACATTTACAAAAACTTTAACAGTGCAAATAAATTGGCTCGGTTTTGGCTTAAGTTTCTCATGGCAGCAGCATGGATTTTTTTTCCCCCTCTCTTTTGATGGGTGCCAGACTGAACCATATGGGTTTTTAATCATTAATGAGACCCTATGTTTCATTGGTTGATATCCTAATAGGATGGTAGGTATGATTTTAAAAGGTAAAGCAAGGGAGTAAAAGCCAGATACTGGTGTTAGATGTTTTGTACTACCTGTATTACCATAGGATCTCTCTTTGCCCCAGTCCGGAGTAGGAACTATAATGTCTGTAACTATTTATGAGGTCATTAATATTATTCTTTGAGATCTGCTAGTGAAAGGCACTACATAAATAGATCCTAATGTTAATATGTCTATATTTTTGCCTGTATCTTATGAAATTTGTTGTACGTAGGATTTATTTACCTACATGTACTTAGTTTGTTACTCTTAGCAAAATTTGTCATGATAAATACTTTAAAATAATTGTACATATTAAGCAGGGATTAGAGAGACTGATTTATAGACTTGGAGTAGAAGAAAGGGTAATATAAATCCACCATCTATTTGGATCATAGAATCAAGTTTAGAAGTTCTTTTTTTTTTTGGTCTTTTCGTGGTGCTGGGTGTTGAATTCAGAGACTCATACATGCTAGGCAAGCACTGTACCACTGAGCCACACTCTCAGCCCCTAGAAACTCTTTCGAAAAGTTTTTAGTCAACAATAGGCTAGGTCCTACCAAAAGGAGCATGTATAATGAAGTAACATAAGGATTATTTTATAATCTGGAAATGTGTGAGTTGGGACAATTAATGGCTCTTCTGACTCCTTAGGCAGAGAGTGCTTCTTTCAAGTCTGTTGAAGGTCATTTTCAGGACAGTCTAGGAGAGGTTACAGTTCAACTTCCACCAGCAGGACTTCAGAAAGGAAAAATGGCCTGAAGTCCTAAAGCCGCAGTGCTTTCTTTTATCCCCCCAATTAAAGCTGATAAAATGCAAATGATTATCTGTATTTTGAATATTTTATAATAATATTTTATATTTTTCCTCAAAAAATATTAGGAAGTTATCACCTTTTCCCAAAGCTGGAATGAAGAGAATACCAGTTAACCATGATACAGTGCGTGCCAGTGTAGACTCCCAGCTGCTCACGTAAATCTTTCCTCACAGCAGGATTTGAACAAAAAACCTCCACTTAATTGAACAGTTCAAATGCCACTGAGTAGGAAATTTCAGTTAGACCAGAATATTTGTAAACTTAAAGTGTATATGTGTCTTCTGGCGGTACATATACTATTTTGAAATATCAAAACACTTTAAAGGACTCTGGTGCTGTCATGCCATTTGTGGGTATTGTTTTAAGACTTGGAAAGTATTGCTTTTTATACTGTAGCTGTTTTTTAAACAACAACCTTGCTTCATTTTCCTTTTTATTTTGAGCTGTTTGCAATCCCTTTTTGAATAGTGAGAAACAATGCAATTAATTTTCTCCAGCGCAATCATGCATAGATTTAATAAGCATCTGAAGGTAGGATCCATCTGTAAAGTATGCGTTGCATGCTAAATTACTTCTCTTCTGTGGTTTTTTTTCTTTCCAAACCTTAATTAATTGAAGGAAAAAAATGTTTATTAAAGTGGGAACAGGCTGGGCTCTGGCTCTCCGTCTCTGGTTCAAAAGTTCATACAATTCCCTGAAGGCTCATCTGAATGTGTGTGTCTCCCTCTCACAATCTTTCTTTCTCTGTCTATGTAGTAGGGATGAATGCCTAGAAAGGTGTGTTATTTTGTTCCCAGGATCAGTTTTAATAATCTTAACTTGAATGAACTTTTTGTGTATATAGATTTACATATATTATTCAGGCTTACGTAAACAGTATATAAACAGAGGCATAAATGCATTATTTATGCACTTTTTCAATTGCTTAGAATAAAATAAGATAGACTGTCAGTGGCATCTTTAAACAGGATATAGATAGATAGCAGGAAGTATAATTCTACAGGTGGGTCTCAGACAGGAAACTCAAGGAATTATGTATGAAAATAAGCTAAGTCTTTATGCATAAATCTGACCAGAAGAAAAATATTAAATATTCAAATAGAGAAATATTTACCCATAAAGAGAGAAATGGGGGGGAAATAATAGGAAATGACTCACTCCTATGAGATGCTTTTGAAATCAAAGACATTTCCTGGCTTTATATTTTATGTGAAAACAGCAACTTTATTGTAAGAAAAAAAAAAACCATTGTCATCAAACATGTACTGAGAATTCCCAATTATTTCAGTCCCTGCCTAGAATGTCATTGTCTTTCTTTTGTTTTCTTTTTCAAAGTATTACTTTTTTCTTATCGTTTTCTATAATTCTTAGATTTTTTTTTAAGGAATTACAAGTTGAGGTTTGATTCTAATAGCTAGCTTGTCTTTATTTACTTTAAAGTAAGGTTAGTTTTCTCCTTTAACACAAATGAGGTCTCACAGTTACTTCCAATGTACACTTTATGGAATCCAAAAACAGTGTTAAACTTGACAATGATCTTGCCTGACTGAAGTTAACTTCCCTTTGCTCAGCTGCATCTTGCAAAATGCAGTAATCATATAGGAGCTTCAGAGAGGGTTTCCACAGGTTGTTTCATCTCCCTAAAACTACTAGTCTGTTAATAGTCATTTTATTTTAAATAGATGCTTATGTTGAAAAAAAAAATGTGGAAAACTCTTTTAGTTTGATATAAGCATAGCCTTAGTCTGCTTGGCTCTTTTTGTTCATGTACATATACCATTATCTACCCTTGCCTTATGAGTGTCAAATGAGCCATAGGGACATTCCTGGGAAGAATTTTGAAGAATCACCTTTTCATATTTTCCTCTCAAAGGTATTGTAGCTACTGCATTTTGACATGTATACATTTGGGCCACTTCTGAAAACTTGTGAATCAGATCGCACGGAGGTGATGCTAGAAACTGATCTCCCAGTAAGAATCATAACGAATGTCTTGGAAACTTGAAGACTATGCGATGTAGTTTACATGCTCTTCAGGGCATATATTTGTGTGTACAACATATCATCTCCCCACACCCAAAATTCTTTGGAAGACTCTGGCTGTTGCTTCCTAAACAAATGTTGGTTTAGACTTTTGTGAAAACCCTGAATTCAATAGCTGTGGGTTTCTCGAATTGCATGCATGTAAACAACATACCTTTGAAAAGAGGATGTGTGGGCCCTTTCTCCTATATGCTTATGTCTCTGTTGTCGTAGATTGGCGTCCTTTGTGAGCTATTCAGTGACATTTCAGAACCATTTCGCTCTGCAGAAAACCCGCAGTTGTGTTTCTTTAGCTGACACTGTGGCACTTGCACTGGAAATTGCTAGTTAGAAAAAAAAATTGTTGAGGCCGGTGGCTGTAATCAGCGTTGTTGCTGTCTGTTTCCTCAGACTAATAGCAGAGCGATCCGAGTCTGAGAGTTCAAACAGAGGTTATCTTTCCCAGGTAGCATCTCGTCCAACGAGAATTTGATTTTTTTCTATAGGACTTTACTCCATTAGATTAATGAAATTTCAATGAGAGCCTGGCGCCCCCTGAAGCTTTGTTAAGAAAACAAATGGTGATTCTGTAGGTGTGACAGCTTGCTTGGAGAGTTACGAGAAGGTGAATACATCCCCACAATCCAGGCAGCCTGGAACACATTGATCTCTATTTAAAGCACCAATCGGATTTTTGTTAATTATAAATGATTGATCTGCAGTTTTTCCCCTCTCTCCTCTTATATGTGCTCCCCCCTCCTTTCCCCACTTCTAACTTCTTTGCATGCTGAGTGCAGAGCTTTTTGTTTAAAGAGACAATCATAGAGAGCGAATTATAGCAATACCCAGCAGCGATGCTATTGTGAATGTCATTGTCAGAGCATTCACTGTTCACCCAATTGAGGTGAGCCCTGAGGTGGATTTCAAACTGACTCCATGTTCCCTCTTTACTAAGCTCATTCCTAAAATAAAAGATTATTTTAACAAAAAGGAAGCCTTAGAATCATGAGACCAGCATCATAGAGACAATCATTATTATGTTTTAAAATCCGACTTGTAAGCCATGGAAACCAAATCCCAATATTAACCCTGAGTCAGAGTACCTACCTTGTATACACGAGGATATGATGTGTGACCAACCAACCCCGCGTGAGACAGCAGGGTAAGCAGAGGGAATATCTCTGGTCCTAAGCCTCAATTTGTAGGAATTTGGGTGATTAATGCACCTTTTATCACCTTTGTGGAGTGGCTTTTAAATCACATTTAGAAGTGATATTGTACTAAAAAACTGGTACGTGTAATATTCTTGATAATTGCTCATTACACCTAGTTCAGAAAGAAATCACAGCTGTCCTTAGCTTCTTTGTAGACCTATCTTTAGTAAAAATATCTGAGCATTAAACACATTTATTTATTGAATACAAAAGCACATAATTACCTCTTTGTTATTTATAACATATACCATATATAAATAAGATAATTTATACAGCTCTTAGAAACTGTAAAAGGAACACAGGTCTTAGTGTATTACATTGAAAACCACTGCCTTCATACTTTTAACTCAAATGTGGACTTTTACGAATGTGTCTTTCTTAAGTTTGAGCCCTTAGTTAAGTTTTAGGTCATATCTTTTCAAATTAACATAACAAACTTGCCCAGTGTTCTTTTTCGGTTTTATTTTTAGCATGAAAGACCTTTCTGGACCAATAATCTTAAAGTAGTTTATAGTTTACAGTGACACTCAGTTTTTAAAAATCCTTCAAATTTGAATTGTTGCCTTCTTTCTTTGAATGTCCTAAAACTTTGCTGAACTTCCCTATGAATTGCTGCATGACTAATCACAGAGGACAAACTCTTGACAACATAAGGGCAATTTTGTTTCGCAAAAGGTAGCACGAAATGGACAAGGACCCAGAAGCATAAACTACCATAATGTCTCAATACCCCAAATTCTAACTGTTGGAAGATGCTTGTTATTGGTTTCCAAAAAGGTTCATCATCTAAACATCATCTAAACAAGTTCAAGCAGAACTTCCCCCATGAAGTAATGATTTAATGATTCTGTAAGTACTCTCCAGAAAACTAGACCTAAAGTATAATTTTTTGTAATACAGCATTTATTCCCAGAGTTTTTAAATATTGATTTTTCTCTTTATTATGCTTATTGTTTTTAAGCTCAATTTGTTGAAAAAAAATCAGCAGAAGTTATAAAGTTATTAAGTGATTGTAATTATGACTTTTAAAATCACATTTTTAAATTAGCCAGAAAAAAACAATGTGACATTTTTTATAAATGTTAACACATCAGAATTATTTAAATGTCTATAACTAAATGAGTGACCAATGACAATATTAAGAAATGGATGTTCATGTTAAACTCACCAAGTTATTTTCATAAAATCCTTCCAGAGGGCTGATTTTTAAATGTTTTAATTTTATCATGTTGGTGGGTTTTTTTTTTAATAAGCAAACTAATGATTTTCATTAGTGTTTTTGTAATTTATGTGATTTTAGTAGGTTCTACCAAGGTTAAATAATTTAAAGAAATAAACCCTTATCTGATGTAAGATAGCTAATGAAGTATATTAGATTCCTGCCCTATTGCCGTATGAAATGGATCTCCAAAGCTAACAGCAGCTTTCTGCGGGAGCACAAATCTCTATATAAATATCCAAATGTAGCAAGATGTTGCAATTTTTTAAAGATATGCCATAAAAATAGATTAACGCTAGTATGCAGTCCTGTTCAGCTGAATTACAAAGGGATATCATGGGATTGCCAGTGACATTCACATAAATAAAAAATCAATTCTTAATGATGAGGCAGACTTGTTTTAGCGCATTACCCAGGTTAAATGGGAGCGCGCAAAGACATCAAGTCCTATAAGACTAGTGGGATCATTGTATATTAATATGATTTAGGGAACTACACACCTCAATGGAATAATTGTTATTATATCTATAGAGCCAGATGGCACTTGGTGTAAACAGCCATTGAGCACCTCAAACACAAGTGTGGCAGGTGATCTTTAAGATGTTCCTGCATCTTGCTCACTCATCTTATCATTGGGATCTGCGTAACTGTTTGCAAAATGGTTTGATTGCCAGAGTGCAAATTTTTCAGAATGGTCTTATTGTTTGATAGAAGTAATGACTGTAGAATGTCCTTAGCAGAATAGAGAAGACAGAATAGGTGATGCAACTACCTGGATTCATGTGCATTTGTACTGTTTTGGGGGTTGTTGGTTTTTTTTTTTTTTTAATGAAATAATGGAAAGGGTCATTTTTTTCAACTCCAGTTGCAAAAGAAAAAAAAGTGTTTTCAGAAACTTTAAAAAAGATGATCCCCACATCATCCAATGAAAGAAGCTAAAAATAAAAAAAAAAGTGGGGCTGGAGTGGTGGCTCAGCAGTTACAGTGCTTGCCTGACATGCTCAAGGATGTGGGTTTGAACCCCAGCACCATGCACATAGCAAAGTGTCCAGAGAGGTGTCCAAGAAACGAAAGCCACAAGAAAAACTAAATAAAATTGATTCCCTCTCTCTCTCTTTCTCTCACTGTCTCTTTATTAAAAAAAAAAAAAGTGTTTCCAAAGTTAGAGAAATCCAAGTTCTGAGCAAAATTATCTTCAATTTCTTGTCAAGTGTCTATCTTTGTTTTGAATATTTCATATTGACTTTTGCTAACCTTAATTACCCAATTAAAGAAAGCTTGTTCATTTATTCAACAAATATTTATTGAAAATCTACGATAGACTAGCACTGCTCCAGGCACTGAGGATACATCAGTAAAAAGCAACCCTACCCTAGTAAGTCCTACATTCCTCAGGGAGATGACAAATGATATTATGTATTATGAAATATAGGAGGAATGAAAAGGGAAGAGAGACAGAGTCTGATAAAGGTTTAAGATTTGCCTTTTCTCCCTTAAAAACATAAAAGTTTATCTAGGAAAAATAAAAGTGACTGGTAGAGTGCTTATTTATCTTCCAAATTCATTAATCTTGTGAAATTTCTAGGGTGTTGTCTGCTAACATACCTCCTGTTATATCAACTCAGTGACCAGGGTTAAATCATTGGGATGAGTGTTCCAAGTAAGTTTAGATTTTCTTGGCTTAAATTTAATAAAGTTATATAATTTCTATGGTTTGGTTTCTTTTCCTTTGATAATAGCATTAAAAATCAAATCATCTGTAGTTACAAATAATTTTTAAATTTTTCCTTGGTTTACTTTATTTATAATCCATGTTTTCTGATTTCTGATTATTTAGGACCTATAACTGGTCTCACTGAAGAATCTTTGTCAGAATAGAGTTAGTGCATTTATATTTCCAAACATACAAAATAGGTTTCCCTAGTGCTTAAAATAGAGGAAGCACTCAAAATCTTGAAATCTCATAAGTCAAAGTTTTCGAGTCCTCAAATAACAAAATTTATTCTAATCCTGAAAATATATCCACCACCCTATTCTGAAGTACTACTGACTAACTCATGGATTCTAAACTAATGTTCAGTTCTTCACCAGATGTAGTTGACCATATAACTGCAGTTACTCTTTAAGTGAAACATACTACGTGCCGTGAAATACTCGTTAAGTCTAGGTAAAAAGGTAAAATTCAATTTGTAATATGGTGTACCTTTAATTAAATATTAATAAAAATATATGCTTATTGGCATTTAGATTTTAAAAATACTGAAAAGATGTGTTCCAAAATGTTAATATTAGCTATAGGTTATAATGTAACACAGGGATAACATTTAATCTTTTCTTTATATTTTTCCATATTGTAATCTTTTTACAAAGTGTAAAATTTCTTTGTGTAATCAAGAAAAAACTGAATATTATTTTTTAAAAGCTAACAGAGCCTAAAAATCGATGTTTTTTTTTACTTTAACACAGAACCTCACAGCTGACAAGCAGATGCATATCAGTTTTGCAAACATCAAGATTTTAATAATTTTATGAAATTACTAATATTACTTATTTTTATTCAACGTGTTTGTAAAAATGCAGTGCAAATTTGACTAATTCATTCCTTTTATTTTCAAGACATGAAGTTTCTTCTCAAAAGTAGTAATCAGGGATATATCTATAACAACATGCCAGATATACCAAATTTCATAAGGAAGCATGTTTTTAATTTCAGGCCTTTCAATTTGGTATTCTTCACAAGGAGAAGTATTTATGAATGTATAGGGAAAAGATGGGGCCTGGAAACTTTGTTTCTGTTAGCAGTCAACAATATTTAGCCTATCAGAATGTTTGAATGGATAAACATTCCTACTGTTTTAATTTTGAATATAGATCGTCTCGTGCTGATGGGAAGTATTGTTAATTTTAATAAAATTAAGTTTACATTGTTATTTCACCGCTTTATAATAATTTTACACGGTGCCCTGGGGATGCCTCTGTTTTACATTATCAGGTGTCACTTTTGCCATTTGGTTGGTATAGCAGCGTTGGGCTTCGCTTCCCAATGCAATTGCCTTAAGCCACACTATTCACGTTATATTACGAGTAGCTATATTGCTATACACTGTGCAAGTTTATTTTCTGTTATTTTATATGTACATATCATTTTTATATTTGCTTAAAACCGCTGTTTTGTGCTATTTCCTAGCCTTCCTGTTGCTTGCCTTTAGGTAGATACTGCTATGATAAAAAGTTGGCTAAGACACCTAGCAGTCTACCTAGGTATTAAAATGTTCAAATTTATTTTCAATCTGGTAGTCAGCCACTATTTATATACCATCTTCATTGTTTTTGATGGCTTACAGCTTGATCAACCCATTAAAATACAATTTTATAGAGTCATTGCTATTTAAAAATAAGAGGAAATCATTGATGACTTTCATAACTCTATGTTAGATACATCACTCAGTGATGATTAATCAGGACGTGCCTCCACTAAACCTTAGCACTTGCTTAAACTCTCCCAGGAATTCATAGAAATCAGACCGACTAACAAATAATCTGTAAGAGAATTGAATATTTGCCAAATTAAATAGCACTATTACTAAATACACAGTAATTAAAGATACGTCGAGTTCCTCTTGAGTCAGTACATGTTTTTGCTTTTTGCTTTTTTAAACATATGAGTTTATGACTTAGCTTTAATTTTGTGTTTAATCTACTTTAAATTGTCCTATTACATGCTTTTATCATGATACTATTTAAGGCCTATGAGTATGGTTAAAATATTTTCGTTAACTGTGTCAAATATTTATTGTGGACAAATCAAAATATAGTTTAAAAATAGACTTTCTTTTCCACTTGAGTTTGGGTATGAGTGTGTATGGATAGATAGAAAGGTAGATATAGATAGATAGGTAGGTAGATAGATAGATAGATGATAGATAGATAAATAGATAGATAGGGTGAGTAATCTCACCTCCAGTCTGAGACCTTGTGGGCAACTGACTGATTGATAAACTAATGATCCCTATAATCTTGAGGACCATTAACTAACTGATAACAAATAGACAAATTAATTTAACCCTATTTTATTAGTTCATAGTAGAAAGAATATAAAAAATACTATTTCTATAAAAGTATATTTCATATTGGTACTTTTGTTTTTTAGAAACTGCTGTCTTTTTTTCTTTCTTACCAAAAAATTTGTATGGTTAGTCATAGGAACTATGTCTTTGCTTTGAATTGTACTATCATGTCATGTTATTAGAAATCATACATCACTTTTTTCATACCTTCAAGTTTAATATTTTGTGTACAGTGTTTTCATTAAATCTCTTGGAATGATATATGATAGTCTTGCCTTTGGTCCTACTCAACAAATGTAATTACCCTACCATTCTCTCTTTTTTTCTCACTCTTTCCCTGTGTCCCCCGTCTCTCTCCTTCCCTCATTGCAGTGCTATGAATTGAACTCAGGGCCTCATGCATAGTAGGCAAGCACTCTAATACTAAGCTGCATTCCCAGTCCCACACTATACCCTTACAGTTGCTTACTAGATGTATTTTCTATTATTATCATGTATCTTACAGGTTTGGGGGATGTTACTGACTATAGGTGGTAAAAACATGGAACCAAGTGATAAGTGTCACCCCTGTGTACTAGTTGTGGCACTAGGATGAATTGCCAACTGAATTTGATGAAGTAGTTAAAATTATCTAGATGGCCAAGATCAAAAGGAAATACAAGGCAGGTGTAGTGGTGCACGCCTGTGATCTCAGCAGCACGGGAGGCTGAGGCAGGAGGATTGCAAGATCAAAGCCAGCCTCAGCAACTTAGTAAGGCCCTAAGCAACTTGGAAAGATCCTGGGGATGTGGCTCAGTGGTAAAGTGCCCCTGGGTTCAATCTCTGATAGAAAAAAAAAAAGGAATTACAGGAAAGTGAGGGAGCAACTATTAAACTATTAAGTGGACTTTACACCCCAAAGAACCTATCTTGCTTTTGAGGAAGAAGTTGAGTATGTGTGTGCTACAGGAATGTTAGAGTTGTTCTGAGCCTGTTGAATGTATTCGTGGTTTGCCTCTAGGCTAAATTCGTAGACTCCATCTTTGCCTTTCTAGTTCAAATACTTAGAGATCCTACATGTGCCATTTGAAAAGCTATATTTATGGTATAGCAATAGCAACATTGTAGAGAAATTTTTTGTAAGACTTTAGCTGGACGTGGGGAGAATCAGGGAGTAGAGATAGTTTAAAAACTCCATTCTGACCCAGAATTAGAGGCAAATCACCCACAATGTGCACAACGATTTAATAGCTATTAGCACATTTCTGAGTTTTTAGAGGATTTATTTGAAAAGCTTTTATGAAGTCTCTGAATGTAGGTAATTTGAATTATGTTTATAAATATTTTACCTGCCTTGAATAGATGATTAGTTTTGTCCAATAATAATTTCAGAGTAGCTATGTAGCAATATAAATATGAATATTTAGGGGTATTTTTTCTTTATATAGTAAATATGTGATTAGTAATGTTTTCTTTTATAGAAGGTTTTTTTAATAGCATATTGCTTTATAAAGGAAATTTGAAGTCTGAGGAATTACATAATGAAATCTTCCGGGAGTATGTGGTCTAGGTATAATTACAAAAGTGAAAATGTATAATTTATACTTGCATAAAGCCTTTCATTGAAGGTTATGAAAATAAGTCTTGTGATGTTCTCCAGGCTTCACATTTCTTACACGCCTTCCTATGTAATTGAAACAGCTTCTCTAGTATGTTCTAATTAAAAAAAAAAAAAAACCTACACTAGAAAACACCTAAACTGTGGTGTCATGCAGCAAATTCTCCTGTAAGGAAAAGTAAATGACGCCTCATTTTTCTTTCTTCTTAATTATTTGTCTATTTATTTCCTCCTTTCACCAAATACTTGAAGCTGCCTCCTTGACCTACTTTAAGACTTTTGACCAAGCTGAGTCACTATTAACTATCAAAAATTAAAATTGCAGGGCTGGAGTGGTGGCTCGGCAGTTGCAGCACTTGCCTGGCATGCACGAGTACTCGGGTTCAAACCCTAGCACCACGTACACAACCGAGTGTCTGAGGAATGAACGTTACATGAAAAATTGAATAAAAATTGCTTCTCTCTCTCCTCTCTCTCTCTCTCTCTCTCTCATTGTCCCTTCTTTCTAATATATATAAATTGCAGCCATTTACTGAGAGCCCTTTATGTGCTGGGCACAGTGCTGGCTGTTTTCCATATAATATCTCATTTTAACTCTCACAGATAAGAAAACTGCAACTGAGAGGCTAGGGAACTTTCCCAAGACTGTACTGCTCAGCTGTGGCAAAGCAGCAATGTTAATTACATCCGATTCCAAAAGGAGATATCTGAGAAAATGAACAGATGAAGTTACAATACTCAGAATTCCTGTCTCCTGATCTCACTACAAAATTGCATGTAATGCATATTAAGATTTCTAGTGAAGAAAAAGATGAATGATGAACATGTTGCATTTGTTTATGCCCAAAGGATTAAAAAGGGTTCAGGGAAAATAGTGATCTACAGACTCAATTTTTCTCCCTAGATCCAGGATGACCAGAAAGAGGAGTGGACATCGTGTAAAGTAGAGGAAATGGAAATAAACTTTTGCTCTTTTCCTAAAATCACCTCTCCCACTTTATTCACTGCTCTGTCAGAAATGGCTCAGATATTTTGAAAAATACTTTTTTCTTTGTCCCTAATGAAATCCCGACCATTGAGCAAATACCCCAAAAGAACATTTACAGATGGCCATGACGATTTGGAGAGCCTAGAGAGTAAATATACCAAAAGCATAAAAAATGACTGTCTGTGTGTCAGAAGAGGCCTCAGGCTTGCTGTGGGAGAATACTCCATATAATTGCTTTGTAGGCTAATCCATACCTCCATGTCTTCCAATATGACTTCCATAAATCTCTGAGAATTTCATTGTATACAACCTGGCATCTGATGCTGAAAGCTACCAATCTGGTAACTGGATTGGAATTTAACCACTACTGTGGGAGAATTTTGTTGCATTGTGAACAAAATCCAAATGTTTTCAGTCTTATCATGTGGGTCTGAACCAGATCTTTTGGTGGCCCATTAAAAACAGGTCCTCCCACCCTTGATCAAAGTCCAGTTTTCTTGAAGATTTTTAGCTTCCTAACGATGTTAAAATATATAGCAGTCAACATAGACATCATGTTCTGTAGTGCTAGGTGAGAGTGAAATTTTCACAGACCCTCTGGATCCCTGGGTTACTTAGAGAAAAAGGGACATAGTGAATATAGATGTATTTTCCCCACATTGTTCTGTGGTGCTTTTCAGAATCTCTCTGAACATAATAATAGAGTTAATCTGAACATAAAAGTCACCTATGGACATATCCAACCCTCCTTCACAGATCACCACCTTCCAAATTGGGAGAACCCACCGTAGGTCCTTGTGCCTCTACCCGCAGTGAAAGGAAGCCCATTCTATAAATATTCTGTGCTAAGATGACAAGCAATTTTTCCTCCATGTTTTCAAAACCACCCATGAGAGATGTTTCAATGTTTTAAACTCACCATGAAGTTTGGGTTCCATATAGGAAGGCCTTGAAAGAAATTGACCCTCCACAAATTATTCTTTATTAGTTCTATTTATGACCTACTTTGTTGAAAAATTATTATGAGATATTAAAATCAGAACGACTATAAATATTTGCTATAAATGGTGTTGGAATAGTCAGTCAATAGGTTGGTAAGAGACTGAACAGGAATTAACAAGGAGGAATCGGGGGAGGTAAAGAACGATTTAGGAATGTGAAGAGGGAAAGAGCAGCTAGTTTACTTGCTAGATGAGTTTCAACTGGGTCAACAATTTCCAAGTCACATGCAAGGCATTTGGTCTGAGAGAACTAGGCAGGGAATGGCATCAAAACAGACTAAGTAATCAAGATGTTCAAAGAACTACAGGTGAGAGTCTGGGGCATTCATCAGAGAGGACCACGTAGGACAGGAGGGAAGTAGAGACTGATTTCAGAGAGGAGGCTGGCCAAAGTCGCCCTACTGCCCAGGAAAACTGGCTACACACGAGATGCCCAGACAGAATGGCCGGAGAGGCGGACTGCGAGAGTACATCGTACTCCTAAGTTATTTCCCCACGCTGATGGAAACAGAAGGGTGCAGTAGCTTGTATCCATCCCTAACTTGCTTCTGGGGTAGGAGATGCACATTCCAGACATCCACTAGGATGCTCTGGAGCCAATGAGACCCCTCTTCCTACTTGTCCCCAGATTAGTTAGAGTGAAATATAGCCAGTCAGCCACGCCAACAAACATCTGATTTCATGGACTCTTACTGGGTCAAGCCTGATGCATCTGTGAATGGCAGAGGTTCTTGTATGTACCTGCTGGAGTCAAGCAGTCTGAAGGGGTTAAACAGCTTGCCCCAGGTCACAGAACAAAAGAGAGGTGAACATGATTTGAAACCAAGCAGTCTGATTCTGGGGTTCATCAGGGCTTTCCCCACTGTTATGGTGCCTATATCATAGGCATCTCAATTTTAGACACAACTGAACACTTCTTCCATTAGGAAACTTTCTCCAGTTCTCTAACGTAGTCCAAATGTGTCCACCATAATCACAACTTTTCTCTGAATTCTCTTATCAGTTATGTATTTTATCTAAAGACTCTAAACTCTTAATTTTCACTGTTACTAATGCTTTTTTTAAAAGGAGATCTTCTTGCTGAGCGTGGTGGTTCAAAACCTCAGCAACTAAAAGAGACCCTAAACAACTTAGACCCTTTCTCAAAATAAAAATAAAAAAGGGCTGAGGATGTGACTTAAGGGTGTAGTGCCTCTGTGTTCAATCCCTGGTACCAAAAGGGGAAGAAAAAAAAGAGAGAAAATGTCTTCTTGAGTTGCTTAAAATATGTGATTGCTTTAATTTCCTTGAGTTCAAAACTAGGCTGGGCTGTGATTCTGTTTCTTGTGGTAGTTGATTTGTTTATGGAGGTACAAACATGCATCAGATGCCAACCAACCCTGCCTGCCTGTAAAAGACTTTCAAGTGATGGTTTAGGAGTGAGAAAAACATACTCCAACACATTTTTCAAGTGATGATGTTTTTAAAAACAATTTAAAGGCATGCAGTCCCACAGTCTGAATGCATGCATGTTTGCAGCGGGGGTGGGAGGGTTGTTTTTTACCAGGGATAGAACCAAGGGGCACTTAACCACTGAGTCACATCCCCAGCCCATTTTTTATTTTTTATTTTGAGACAGGATCTCGCTAAGCTGCTTAGGGCCTCGTGACGTTGTGATCCTCCTCAGCCTCTTGAGTCACTGGGATGACAGGCATGTGCCACCATGCCTAGCACATGCATGGTTCTTGATGTGCAGCCAAGCAGTCCCCATGTGGAGAACTGCACAGGCACTAGGAGCAGGTAGAAGAACCTGGGAAAGGGGACTCTCACTGATGCCGGTGATGTGGATGTCGGGTTCGTGTCCTCTCGGAGTCGAAGAATGAAACCGAGGGACACCAAGGCAAGCACAGTAGACAAGATTTATTATAGAAAGTAAAGCACAGGGGAAAAAAAGAGCAGACTTCCCCCAGAGTGGGGGAAGGGGACAGAGCCGATGAGGCAGTGAGGTTTGCCCCTTTTATATGACATCCTCTCCTGGATTGGTCACTGCTTCCATGCCCCTGTACCTAGCACACAGGTGCGGGGGAATTGTGGTCCAGTCTTTGATCTGTGCCTTAGGCTCTTTGATCCATGTCTTAGGAGCCAAGAAAGATTGTGGTTCCTTGCTTAGCAGCAGGGGGTGTCTGCTTCTGTGCCTATCTTGTCAGACCCTCATTAGCATTGGGGGATGTCTTTGCCTTCTCAAGAAAGATGATCTCCTTATCAACCCACATTGCTCTGCCTACACTGAACTGCCTAACTTTTTCTGCCTCATCACCATAGCAAAGAATTCTATGGTTCCTGAGTGGGCTCCAGAACTGTGAACTTTGAAACTTGGGCTTGATTTTAAACTATGTAGGTTCTGCCTTGAGAAGCTTATAACAGCTTTATTCACAACAGCCCAAGTATCTACCAACAGGTGAGTGGTTGAGCAAATTGTAGAATAGCTGTAAAATGGAATACTATTTACCAATAAAAACGAATAAGCTACTGAAACACACAACATGATAGATGAATCTTAAGGATCTGATGCTAATTGAATAAAGACATAAAGGGTTAGATACCATAAGACTTCATTTATAAAATACCCTTGAACAGTCAAAGCTTGAGAAAGAAAAATAGAATGATGGTTGCCAGGGCCAGTGGTGGAGGGAGTGGTTTGACTACAAAAAGGTACAAAGGCTATTTCTGAGATGACAGAGAGGTGTTATATGTTGATTTGGTGGTGGCTGTATAATTACTCCAAGTATTGTATATAAAATGTAAGTATATATTTGTCAAAATTCATCAAACTGTGTACTAAAAAAGAACTGTGGGCTGGAGCAGTGGCTCAGCAGTAATGGCGCTTGCTTGGCATGCTTGAGTATACAGGTTCAAACCCCAGCACCACATACACAATGAAGTATCTGAGCAATGAAAGTCACATGAAAAACTAAACAAAATTGATTCTCTTTCTCTCTCTCACTGACACTCTTTTCCTAAAAAAAAGAACTGTATTTGATATAAATTATATCTTAACAAAATATTAAAAATCAAAACCTACAAAATACATTTTCCAGAACCCTTTTGATTTGTCTGGCTTGTATGAATAAGCTAATTGTTATTGCTATAGATCATATATTTTCCTTGAACCAGAGGATATGAGAATTGTGCATCCTCCTATCTGTCTGTCCTCTTCTGATAAACTGAATGACAACATGACCCCAGGAGGCACCAGGGGCACCCTAGTTAAATACTGACCATAGGAGACAAACTCCAAAGAGGAACCTTGAGCACAGCAGAGGATTCAGGGACAGTGAGAGCTGGCTCAGGCTACAAGAAGAAGACAGGACAGAGTGTGGGCTGGCTGCAGGAAAGAAGGGGGGGGGGGGTGTGAGGTGACCCTGCCATGGAAATTTGAGCTGAGAGAAGGAGATAAAATACACCTCTTTAGGTATCACAGCCCTCAAATTAACATGTTTACACATTCATGACACCCAAGTGACTTCAATTTCTCGGCAGAAGAATTTCTCATGTAATTAAGCTTTTAAGGAAAAAAATTCATTTTTTTGCCATTAAAAAAAATCTGACAAATGGTCCACATGTATCATTTGGACACAGGTCACAGTACCCAGATAATGAACTCTTTCATGTAAAATTTCCAGTAGATTTTCAACATGCAAAGTCCTTCTCATATGTTATCCTGCATTGATCCGATTGGAGCTGTTAGTGTCTAGTGGATCAATGATCAGCAAACTAAAAAGTCACTTAGTGACTATGACACCCGTGGCAGTGTTAGAATCTATTGTGTCAGGAATCCTTGTTTTATTAACTCTGTAATTACCTGTTCAGCTGAACCGGTGAATTTTATTACACATTTTCGTTCACCTGAACAAGACCTTTGCACTTCTACCAGTGCCCTGAGGATCCGCCATTTTTTTTTCTTTTTTTCCCCCCCTGCTCCATGTCTTTCTCCAGTGCCCTGTGGCTTAGCTGCCATCTGTTTAGGCAGAGATGTATATAGGAAGGAAGGCTTTAAGAATACCTCTGCCTTACTTTGGAAGCTGTTAAAAAATCTTACCCTCCAGAATAGCTACCTCAGACTTAACACCCACTTAGCCTCCAGAAGGAAGAAAGTCAGGAGTGTAACTCGTATGCATCAGTACCTATGTGTTGTTACTTTCTTTAAACAAAGGATAATAATGCAGTGTGGTCTGGAGGTTAACAGTATGATGAGTTCTGTGAACCCTCTCAGTCCTGGTTTCCTTGTGTATAAGAGGGGAGGATAGGAATAGTCCCTCCCTCATAGTGTGTGGATGTCTGTCCAGCACCTGACTCAACATGTATAAAACTTTGTTCTCTTTCCCCTAAAACCTGTACCTTTTCTATTCTCTCTTGGTAAATAGGTGCTATTATCTTTTACCTCCTCTCTCACTCACCTCAAACCCAGTATCCAGTCACTCACTCAATTCTGCTCCCTAAATGCTTCTCTGATATACCCATTGCTGTCCTTCCCTGCCATCTCCATCCAAGTCCAGGCCATTACCGTTTCTCACCTGGACTACTTATCACCCAACTGGACTCCCTAAGTCCACTCTTGGTCTCTTTTAATACAGTCATCATACTGTCATTCTTCAAAGACTTCTGTTGTCCTTAGCATTAGGTTCAAGATCATTAACACAACCCAAAGTCTTTGGATCATTTCATCCTTTTTTCTACCCTTTCCCCTTGAGCTATTGCTGTTCTAGGATTATACACAATTATATACATTTTTATAGCTCTCATTTATTTACTCATTCACCTAATGTGCTCTAAGAGTTTAGTGTGTGTCAGGCATTGGTTAGGTGCTGAGAATATAAAAGTGAAGAGGGGGGCTGGAGCAGTGACTCAGTGGTTGGAGCGCATGCCTGGCAAGCACAAGGGCCAGGTTCAAACCCAACACCACGTACAAAACTAAGTGTTGGAGAAACAAAGTCCATATGAATAGATAAATAAAGTTGATTCTCTTTTTCTCTCTCTCTCTCTTCAAAAAAAAAAAGTGAAGAGGTCTGTTTCCTGCCACAATGACCTCAGTGCCTAATGGGGATAGAGATACAAGAAAATGATTATGAGGAAAATGTAACATGGAAGCAGAGAATAGTATTTGGAACATCAGAGAAGGCTTTGCAATAACAATGACTAAAGGTCTGGAAGAATAAATAGGAGTGTGTGCTTGCTTGCATGCATGTGGGCATATATAATTTTAAGCTACATGTTTTGTGCTAGAAAATGCTTTAAGAATATAATAAAGAGGTTGGAGCCATGGCTCAGTGGTTATGGCCCTTGCGTGGCATGCCCAAGGACCCGGGTTCTAACCCCAACACTACATATACAACAAAGTGTCCGAGCAACGAAAGCCACGTGAAAAATTAGATAAAGTTGATTCTGTCCTTCTCTCTCACTGTCCCTCCCTCGTTAAAAAAAATCTAATCTTCCAATATTGCTTTATTTTTCAAACTTTTGGAAAGTCAAAAACATTGTTAATTTTTGAAAAACATGCATTTGAGAGAATTTCCATCACATAAAAGAAAAATTCTTAGAAGAGAAACTTGATTTTCCTTTTATGCCTATAATGCTTACCAACTGTATCATTTTGCATATGTTTTGTGGAAGTATTTTTACCATAAGGAAACTGATTCCCAACCACAGACACTAGTTCTAATGTTAGAGATAATATTCTGTCTAAATCCTGTCACATATGATCTCAATGCACTTATTGCCTAAGATATTTTAGTATTTTTAGTTTTAGTCCAAGTATCTAAGACACAGAGAAAGGCATGCAAGTAGCTCAAACGGTGCTTCTGAAAGAAACATTTATCAATTAAGCAGAATTGAATTGCTGGTAAAAGCTTTGAAAGTACTGATGACACCTCGGTTGTAAAGCAATGGGAGCATTACTCTCCCCTTCTTCCAGCTAAAGAATAAGAAATAAGAGAAGTTACCTGACCCAGAATGAAGTCGACCTGGAACTCTATAAACTGTTTTATTTGAAATGATTAGGAAAGTACAATGGATGGACAAAAGAAATTAAGCTGAACACCATAAGCCATAAGTTAAGAGACCTCATTACTGTAGCAATATCACCTCTTCTGTTTCCTAATTCTTCCTTAAAATGTGCTTACTGATGTAGATTCTGGAGATATAAAGATGAATAAGACCCAGTCCTCGCCTTCAAGGACTTAATAATCCAATGGAAAACAGATGTGTACAGCTAAGCATAATCATTGAGATATATTAGTGCTTTCAGCAAAGTGCTAAGTAGAAAGTGAACAAAATGAATGATTAATTCCGCCCAGGGCATCAGGGAAGACTTCACAGAGGAGGTGACATTTCACTGAACATTGAAGAATGAGTAAGATTTAATCAAACGATGAAGGAAATTAGGATGGAAAGGAAAAAAGAGCAGGAAACAAAGGCAAGTTTATGAAAATACTTGGCACGTTAGAGAATTTACAGGGAATGTGGCTGGGGAGGTTAGAGTGACTTGTGAATAATAAAGGTATTCTTCCTCTCTTGATCCACTCCCTCACTCTCTGTTGGTACTTTAGACCCTATTTTGTAAGACTTGGGAGACTGATCAACCTCAGTATTTTGTGGTGGGCATATTTCATTATGTGATCATCTGAAGTCAACCCTTCTCCCTTCCTATAAACTCTTTGTTTGGTGTTGGTATTACTGTGGCATTAATAAGAAATAGAAGTCCCTTTCTACTACCAGCTCCTTCTTCAACCAACTCTGGTGTTGCTAGGGTCCAACCAAATGATTTGATCTTAGTCAAATGGACACTCCCCCTCTCAAAACTGAACCTTCATCAAGTAGTTCAAAGATGTGAGGACATTGTCCAAAACCAAACTCACCATTCAAGTTCAAAGAGTTAGACACAGGGAACTTGGAACTATGAGTTCAGAACTTTGAATGAAGGGTTTTTTAGAAATGGGTATAGGTTTAAGTTCCCCTATATTAAAGCTGAGAAAGCCTGAGAGAAAGATCACCCACAGAGACACCATAGAGAAAGAAAATAAGAGGACCAGAGATGATACCCTGGAAGATGCTGGTGTATGAAGAAGCATATAGAGGAGCGCAAAGGAAATCAGAGAGGTAGAAGGCGAGCTTAGGGAAAAAAAAAAGTAATATGAAGGAAAGTCAGCAGTATCAAATACTGCAGGGAGATCAGAGAGAATAAGGACAGGTCATTGGGACTGGCAATTCATGGATGATTTGGTTCATTCGTAAAAACAAATTAGGAGTTGCTTTGCAATTGGGAAGTGAAGTCCTATGGTTAAGAAAATAATGAGAGGGGCTGGAGTCGTGGCTCAATGGTTGGAATGACTGCCTGGCATACATGAGGATCTGAGTTCAAACCCCAGCACCACATACATAACTAAGTGTTGGAGAAACAAAGGCCAAATGAAAAAAAAAACGAATAAAAGTGATTCTCTCTTTCTCTGTGTCTCTCACTCTCACTCTCTTAAAAAAAATAGAAAGAAAGAAAAGTGATAAAAGTTGGCATATGCCCTGTGGGGAACAAGAAATGGAATCTAGTAAAAATAAATGGAAGAATCCCTAAAGAATACTAAGAAACCAACTGAGATTGAAAGTCATAAAGAAAGATGTCAGTCACCTGAGAATTTGGTTTCTTTCTGGAATACTTGGTGGCCCAGGAAGAGCAGAAAAGCAAATGTTGATCCAAGATGTTGGGATGGCACCATGAGCGTGACAGATCTCAAGAGGGAAAGGAATTGAGGGTGATTGACGCTTGGTGTCCATACTGATTAGTTGGGAAGGGAAATAATTCTAAAGAGGATAAAAAAGAAAGGTCTTTGCACAGAGAAGCTCAGTTCCAAGATTGGTTGGACTGAAGGAATGTGGTTGATGTGGCCAAATTCTGAGCTGCTCTTCAAGTTCAGGCGATAACCAACTCTGGAAAACCTACTATACTTTATTCTTGCCTCTCCTGTATCTGAACATGTTTTGTTGATTTTGTTTTGTGGGATTTGGGATTGAAATCAGGGCCTCATGCACGCTAGGCAAGTGCTCTATCACTGAGTTGCATCCCAGACCTTTGTATTTTACTTTTGAGATAGAATCTCACCAAGTTGCTAAGGCTGACCTTGAACTTGAAATCCTCCTGCCTCAGCCTCTCCTGTAGCTAGAATTACAGGTGTGCATCACTGCATTCAACTCTGAACATGTTGTAATGCTGTTGAGGTCATTCCTAACATCCCAAAGACTTGCCCACTCTCATTAAGAGACTGTCTTCCATAAAATGGAGCAAATCCTCTTTACTTAACAGATATTAATTTTTCCCTAGAATCTGGGGCTGAAAAAGAAAATGTATAATGACAATGCCAACAAATTTGAAGTCTTAATTCTCAAGATTAAAGGGAAGGATTTTTTAAAATTCAAGAATGATTGCAGTTTTTATAACACTTAAATTTTTATATTACCTAGTGAAAAAACATAGTTATTATCATTCATTTATCCAATAAACTTTTGTTATATATCTGACATGCTCAAACACTATAATAAATTTGAGAGTCAAAAGAACTGTACAGGGCTGGAGCATTCCCGTATGCTTATCAAAAACTTACCTGGCAGGGCTGGAGTGGTAGCTCAGTGGTTTTGAAACTAGCCTGGCATGCACAAGGATCCAGGTTCAAACCCCAGCACCACATACAAAACAAAGTGTCAAAGCAACGAAAACCAAATGAAAAATAAAGTTGATTCTTTCTCTCTCTCTCTCACTGTCCCTCTCTCTCTTAAAAAAAAGAAGAAGAAAAAGAATTACATATTTCTTTCTTTTTTTAAGGGGTGTCAATTCACTCAGGGATAAAATGTAAATTGATAAAGTAATTAGAACAGTAGTTTTCTTTTTTTTTTTAACAACTTTATTTAGTTTTTCACATGGCTTTAGTTGCTCCAACACTTAGTTGTGTACGTGGTGCTGGGGTTTGAACCCGGGTCCTCGTGCTTGCCAGGCAAGCACCGAAACCGCTGAGCCACCGCTCCAGCCCCTAGAAGAGTAGTTTTCATGCAAGAATGGGAATAGAGATGAAGTTGGAGGCATGTATCAGAATGCATTTTTTCAGAATATAAATGTCCTCACCCAGGTCAAATCAGAATATTAGAGAAAGTAAGTGTGGTTTGAGAAAGCTCTAAAAATATTTCAATACAGTTGGCATATGGTACCCACCTACTTGGGATGTGGAGGCAAGAGGATTGCTTGAGACCCAGAGTTCAAGACCAGCCTAGGCAACCTATCAAGATCCCACCTAAAAAAATAAAAATAAATAAAGTCATTAAACTTGAAAATAAAACCAAGCAACAGGAATATTGATAGTACTATCAGGTTTATTGAATGGATAATGCTATTGTTAACTTTTAAAACATACACATAGTTCCCAATTTGCAAAAGTTTGACATTCATAATGTTCTTAATAAAAATATGGTGTTTAGGCTCATAGGCTAGCCCAAAAAGGTGTATACAATTGCTGATGTGGCTAATTACAGTTCACTAACCTATTTTCTGGGTTTTAAAAGTATAGAGATGTGTAACAGGAGTTTCTTCCTATTTCTTAGGCACAAAGACAGCCTTAGGAAATGTATTTTTAAAAAAGCAAAATTTTCCTTTGGTGCTGCACTCCTTCTGATACCTCTCTTTTCTTTCTCTTCTGCTCAGGACCATGTACCCTGCTTAAACCTGCATTTCCTTTAAAAGCATTTCCAAATTCATTTGTACAAAAACTTGGATTCCAGCATTAATTATTATGGTGAACAAATGGAACAAGTTAAGTGTCCATAAATGGGAGATTTGTTAAATAAATTATGACACATTCATATCACAGATAGCATGTCATCCACACAGTGCAAACAATCAATTTTGTTTGAAAAATATCCTTCACATTTTGGAAGGTAAAAAAGCATGTTATAAAATGACATTAAAAACTGATTTTGATAAAATTGGGTGTGTATGTGTGGGCACGTGTACCTAAGCAGAGGAAATACTTGGGGGAAAAAAGTCACAAATGTTGGCTTTTTCCCCTGGTGCTTTTTATTTATTTATGTTTCCTATATTTGAATTTTACTGTATGCTTCTGTTACTTTAGGGCTTGGAAAGTATAATAAAGTCATTTTCCTTTTTTTTTTAAGGGAGAGAGAGAGAATCAGTTTTATTTATGTTTTCATCTGGGTTTCTCTGGCACTTTGTTGCTGGGGTTTGAACCTGGGTCCTTGTGCATGCCAGGCAAGTGCTGTAACCCCTGAGCCACTGGCTCCAGCCCCTGTTTCCCTTTTTCTGATACTAATAAAAGGTGCTCCAAACTCCCATATCACTTCCCTTCTCTCCCACCAGATTAAAAAAAAAACAAAAAACACTGTTGTACTGTAGCTTATCTCAGCTAGAAGTTGAAGCAAGCCAAGCTGATTGAATTAATTTGTACCAATTTGTGAGTGATTTGATATCTCTGCTAACCTTCAAAACATATTTGTGTTCTCAAAACACGAATGAATCTCTAAATGATGAGATTTAAGGTAAAAGAACGAAGGGCAACAATTTGGACAATGTATGTTAAGATAATTTTGAACAATAACATGGCCCTGTAGCAGGTTAATTCGGCTTGGGAACACATGTCCCTCAATGTCATTTTCCTGAAACTCTTCCCACTTATGCCACATTCTCTAGTCTTGGTATAGACACTGGTTACACACAGAAGTTGGGTTTTTTGCTTGTTTGTTTGTTTGTTTGTTTGTTTAAAGAAAGAAGCAATTTTTATTTAGTTTTTCACATGACTTTGTTGCTCCAACACTTGGTTGTGTACGTGGTGCTGGGGTTTGAACCCGAGTACTCGCGCATGCCAGGCAAGCATCGTAACCGCCAAGCCACTGCTCCAGCTCCTTGTTTGTTTTCAAGTCATACATATGTATGTATTTCATCTAACTTAGAATGTCCTTTTTTTCTCTAGAGGTTTGTTAGACATACAGTTCTTTTCTTGTGTTTTATAATTTAACATATATATTTATCTCCAATTCAAGTTGAATTATATCTAGGTTTGAGATGAAAATCTATTGATTTTATTCCAGATTATTACTTTTCTCAAAATCATTTACTGAATCACCCTCTTTCACTTATGGTGCCTTATTTACTATACATTCATTTAATACATCTAGGATGGGTTCTTTATTCTGACATTTTGACCTAAGTATTCGGCACCAGTACTAGAACTTCTTAGAGCTCTATCGTGTTTTAATATTGTTAATGTCAGACGTTACATGTCTTTTCCAAAAAATTTTAAAATCCCATTTTCCCCTTTTTATTTTTCCTATAAATTAGAGAAATATTTAATCCAGTGCTTTAAAAGCCTTATTGTGGGGGCTGGAGAGGTGGCTCAGTGGTAGAGCACTTGCCTGGCATGGGCAAGGACCCAGGTTCAATCCCCAGCACTACATGCGCAACAAAGAGAGCAAAGAAAATCAGATAAAAAAATAAAGTTAATTCTAAAAAGAAATAAACAAACAAAAACCTTATTGTGGTTTTAGTTTTGATAGCATCGATAGTTTAACTTGAATCTCTCCTCCCTGTCCCAACAAACTCTTTCCCATCTTCAAAGTCTTTTCCACAGGGAGTCTCTGTTGACAGTAGCAGCAGTGCTATAAATACATGTGGTAACTCAGGGGTTTGGAAGTCAAGGGCAGTCAAGAGACAGGGACAGTGAGAGAGAGAGAGAGAGAATCAATTTTATTTAGTTTTTCATGTGGCTTTTTCATTTCTCACTTTGCTGAAGCATGTGGTGCTGGGATTTGAACTCTCGTCCTTGCGCATGCTAGGCAAGCACTGGAACTGGCGAGCCACGGCTCCAGTCCTTCAGTAAAGTATTGGAAAACTCATTTCAGGCTTCCAGCTGTTAAGCATGCTACCAGATACAGATTGTGCTGCTTCCTTATGTAGTACTTTGCCATCTTATTTCAGTCTACTCCTCTGAGCATTTGATACTAATTGTTAAATTAGCCAGGATTGGGGTTGGAGCAATGGCTCAGTGGTTACAGTACTTCCCTGGCATTCGTGAGGATCTGGACTTGAACCCTAGCACCACAAACACACCTAAGCGTCAGATTAAAAACCAAATACAATTGATTCTCTCCCTCTCTCTCTCTCTCTCTCTCTCTCCCCACACACACACACCCTTTCTCCTAAAAAAAAAAGTTAGAACTGGAGCGGCGGCTCGGCAGTTATGGCACTTGGCCTGGCATGCATCAGTACATGGGTTCAAACCCCAGCACCCACACACACAACTAAGTGTGAAAAACTCAATAAAGATTGATTCTCTCTGTCTCTGTCTCACACACTGTCCTTCTCTCTTAAAAAAAAGTTATCCAGGATTGCTGTTCTTTACATCTCCTTTCTCTTTTATAATTGGATTATTTTATGAGATTGAAGACTTCTTCAAGTTTTCTTTTTTGAAATTGTGTAATGTCTGTCTTTGAGGATTTTATTAAATTCGTTTTGTAAAGCACCTCAGCTTAAAATGGATTAACTAGCTATATGGTCTCAGGGGAGTAACTTAAATTCTCTGATTTAAGGCTTCCCCCTGTAAAATGGGTATAATAGTACATTCATGCAGTAATAATGCAGTGTCAACCTATTAACAGCCTCTATGTAACCACTCGAGAAATGGCGTAACTTTCTATCTCTCCCTTCCTTCCACTTATCTGTGGATACCTAGTTTGTCAGTCCATAATTTCCCTTCCTAAAGAAGTTCCTAAACTACTTCTCTGGCTTGGTACATGAGGCCAAATGGTAAAAAAAAAAAAAAAGTAGTAAAAATTTTTAAGCAATCTAGTATTAAATTAATTGGCATTAAATTAATCTCAAATCACTTTAATAGTAACAAGTGAAACTAAGCCAGTATCCATACCCTTCTTTTAGAAAAATAAATAGGGTTTAGAAAAATTATCATTTGCTAAATTATTAATGATTAATGTGGGGCAATAAATTGGATGTTGCCCTTAAAGACCTATGTACAGAGTATCTATTAGTACCAAGTGGTAATTCTAAGTATAAATGCTGATTGCATCACCTTAGAGCCAAAATCATTGATTAAACAGGCATGTTCAACATTAAAGTGTGTATGTCTTTAATTAAAATTGATTTTGGAAGAATTCTCCTACTATTCCTTCTGCCCAGTGTTATTTTTTGGCTGTGAAAACGAAGTAAAATTGAATTATTATTTAGGTTAAATCATGTATGTGACATATCTAGCTTTGTTTTTTCTTTCTAAAGCCTATAACTTATTTATCTACTTCATGTCTCAATTTGATTTTATCCTAGGAAAGGCTTGCTAGTGTTCTTATTCAGAAGTTGGAAATTTATCTGAAGATCCTACATGTCATAGAAGCATTCAGATCCCTGAGTATGAGGAGGGATGTGGAAAACAAATTTGAGAAAAATAATTCTTGACTCTGCATTACTTTTTTTTTCATAGCAAGATGATATTCAATGTGCCAATTCTGTCATCTTCTATAAGGACTCTCCTCAAAGCAGTGAAAGCACCATGTGTTTAGTGTTCATCTATTCACAGAAAGACAGTTTCATGTGTATTTGAACATTTCTACTTCCTTCAGCTAAGGATTCTCTAGTATTAAGGTAGAAACAGCATTTTTTGAAAGAGAAGGGGAATTAGAAAAGGAAAACAATTTAAATACTCAGGTTGATTTCCAGTCACAGATCTGACTTCTTATACTAACAATTTCGATACTAAAGTCATTGATCCACGTAGTATATAATTAGTATCTTACAGGCAGCAATCTTCCTTCTGTTCAGATGGGTGAAAACTATCTTAAATCATAAAGGAACTCTTTTCGGACACAAATGCTCTCTGTCTTTCTAAGCTAAGTAGAAGTATGCAGCATGATGTTCATATAAGCCTATCATTTACATTAAGACTCATCTGATTATAACTTATAAACTCTTTTTTGGTAAATAGTTTGATCAAATAAACTAGGTCTCTTCCTCTCTCCTCTCTCTCTCTTTCTCTTTTTCTCTCTTTTCTTTTTTTTTCTTCAATTGTCCCTAAAATATTTCCAGCTCATTCACAGGTTAATAATCATACAGTGATGTCATCCAAACTAAGTGCTGACAAGGAAATGGGAGCCCTGTTTAGGAGAGAGATGAGTAAACATCCCAAAAGAGGAATCAAACAGTAAGCACTCATTTTTCATAAAGAAAAAAAAATCGTGAAACTAAAGAAAAGAGGTTTAAGAAATAAGTTTAAACAAAAATTTGGACAATCTCAAAAGATGTGCAGATGGAAGATTCTAGTAGAAGAGGCATTTGGGACCAGGGCCAGCTCCACATCCCACCTGCCTCTGAAGTTGGCCTGTGGGCAGATGCAACTCCCAATGTAGTTTTCTCCCTAGTTTGAGAAAGGAAATGAACAATGTTACAGCCCTGGGTCTATTGGACATACCTCTAGTCCCTGAGTAATTCACCCTGTTGGTGGCAACAGCTATAAAATAAATTGTGAAAACAGTATACTGTTAAACATATTTTGAGGTTTTGTGTGCCTTTTCTGAATACACAGTTACCACATACCACTGTTTCATAGCTTTTCTTACAATAAAAGTCTCCCCATTTGTTAGAAGTAAACTTCATTTTAGAGTCTTTGGGGCTTCAATAGGAACTTTCCAAATTAAAACTCGATCCAGGTACTTTTTCTCTTTAACAGACTGGGATCCATTAAATCCCACCACAGACAAATCCTATAAAAATTTTATTTTAAAAAAAAAAAGTGTGTATTGTTTCAAATAGCTGGAGAGGAGAGCAGCTTTTCCCATCACTCACTGGAGCTGTGGTCCCCCCCGCCCGTAGAGTCATGTTTTTTAGCAAGATTCCTGTGGGAGACCTGTTTGTGAAAGTGGCATTTGTGATTCAGACTTCAGCTCCCCGTGCCAGCTTCAGAAAGTCAAACAGATGTTTCCTCATTTACTGCGGCATAGCTCATCACTTATCCCAGGAGGAAAATCAGAAGAGGCTGGGGATGAGCACAATTCTGTCAGCCACAACCACAAGAAAATGGAGATACAGCGTGTGAGCGTGTGTGTGTGCATGTGTGTTGTGTGTGTGTGTTGATTGGACTAAATGTGAGTTTAAATTTTGCAGTATTTAAAAATAGAATGATTCATCTATAGAAAAAGGTATTCTCCACCAAAATTTCCTTTCTTACTCTCTTTTCTCTCTGCCTCTCCTGGCAAAGTTCAATATGTTCGATGGGTCTCTTTGGAATACAACCTTTGTACTTTTCAGTTTTGCTTTGGATGAATAGGTGGTTTGAGAACAAGCTTAGCTCCTGATTTGTTTTGCAAGAATAATAAGACCAAAAGTTATTTTTTAAGTCACACACCAAAACACATGCATACAAAAAAAAAGCAAATAAAATGTATTTTGAATTTCATATACCACAGTAATATGGCCTGGGAATTATGCTCATTAAATGGATTATAAAGAACTGAATAGCATAGAGTGGGAAATAATTTTGCAGTAAGGCTGAACTAACATGAGATGAGTTTTTTTTTTTAATTTCTGATCTATTTGGTTTTTTTAATAGTATTGCTGATTTTTTTAAGCTATAGATCAAATGCTTTTGAAAATACAAAAAAAATCAATTTTAAGCATTCCCATGTTTTTGTTTGGGGGCGTATGTTAAACATAATCTTGCCTAATTGTAGCCTAGAAACCTATTTTAAAACTGATTTTTTTTTTGAGGGAAGATGATCTGATGCATCTTTGCTTGGGATGAATTTCTCTAGCCCCAGGCCCTAGACCAGCCAGTGGAAGGGTTGCGGCTAGTTTAGAAGGTTCTCTGCAGATGTATGTCTCTGTCTTTCCCTTTCAGACACTTTCGTTTGCCCTCCTCTCTTGCTCCACACAAACGCAGGGTAGTGTCTGTGTTTCAGGAAAAGAATGTGCGTTAAAAGAACTAATGGTCTGACTGTCCATCAGACTGGGCAGCAATGGAGGTCATCCAGCGGTCAAAACCAAATAATTTCAGCCTGTTCCTAAAGCCCCTGAAGCTGTTGACTCGATGGCTGGAGTTCACTGCCTCTTGTTGCTTCAGCATCCTCTGAAACCTGGGAGTTTTATTTTTGGAGACAAGAACGGGCATATTTTCTCCCTAGCAACTGTGTGTGCACAGTGCATACTATTCAACATTTGCTCAGGTTAGTGCCGCTGAAGTATATAGTCAGCGCTCCTTGATGCATGTCTGGCCAGAATAGACAATAGACCGGCTTCCAAACCTAGACACTCCCAAAATATTGGAAGAGTCTGAATATTTGTGCTTGTTTGAAACTCACTGTTATACAAAATTTTAAGTATTGAAAAATAAAATATTTCCTCTGCTTTTATAAAGAGACCCAATATTCTTAATCGCAAAACTTCCTATAGGCACATACTTTAAGCTGACTTCCAAGTTTCCACCTTCATATGGAACAGATGGGAATGGAAGTGGTTTCCGAGTGCTGACAACTCCATTAAAAATGTTTTAAAATCCATAATCCATAAATCTGAACCGCATATTGGTTATATTCACAGCCCTTTCAGTATTTCTTGTACCCTATTTGTGAATACCACCACCTGCTGGTAGTTAATGACAAGATCTTACTTTGCTGAAGAATCAATCTCAAAGTCAGTATTAAATAAAATTTAAATGTTTTCAAGTAGGTAGATCTTTGGAAGTGAAAATCTATTATTCACATTAGTTTGAAACATCCTAGCCACACTTAATTTACCTGTTTTTAAAGGCATTAGAAAAAAATGCCATGGAATATTGTTTTGAAATGAAAGCAGTTCTTAAGCGATACCAACTCTGGATTATCTTTTAGCTTCAACTTCTTTTTCCTTCCCCACATTTTAAAGTGATGTCTGAAGTATCCAAATTTTCATATTTCAGCTTCCTTTCTTCTCATTCTTTTATCTCCCACTTTCTAAAAGAAATGTGTGCACAATGAAGTTTCTACATATGGATAAGGGGAGGGGGCGGAAATGTAGGAAAGATCCACAGGCTGAATCATTAAGTGATGACTTCTAAAGATTGTCTGTGACTGAGGGATTTACCACTCTTATTTTGACATTGACTCATAAAACATATGTTCACAAAATCTGTTTTATGGGGGTTTTAACAGGATAAGAAATTTTAAGTGTTCAATAGAAAAGGAAAATCAAATCATCAGGCAATGAGATTACAATACACACTGTTTCTTTTAATTGTTCAAGTCTTTACTCATCAAGCAGAAATATACCATAATTCGCTGTAATAAAATAAAATATAATGTCACTATTGTCCAATACAGTGAGTGATAGAATTTTATGAATTAAAGTAATCCAAAAACTATAGTTTTCTAACCAAAAAAAAAAAAGGCTATTTTATTCTGAAGCTGTACTCTTAGAGTTTTTAAAAATCCTGACCCAATTTTAATATATACCTTAAGCCAGGTCATTTTTATACTGTCTTTGCAATCTAATAACACTCTTGAAATATGCTGGTTTGGGACTAGACTTGGACAATTCCTTCCTGACTATGCACTCCTAACCTCCTGATTGGGGCCCACCTGCAGGTGGATGGTTCTCTCTGATTCTCCACTATGACAGGCTTTACACCTCCACTAGTCTCTCCATCTTCTTCATAGGCAGCCACACTCCAAATATTTTTAGATATTTATAGCATTCATGTCTTAATATGTTCAGTATTCAGGCAATTCGAAGTTGAAGGTATTCAGCTGCAAGAACTGAACGCTCACTGAAACCTGGTTGTAGTTACATAATCTGGCCCTGAGTTTTCTGTGCTATCTGGAGAAGAGTGAAGTTGAGCCAGAGCCTTTCCAAAAGGAAGATTGACTTTCAGAGACTTTTTTGTTCCAAAGGAGCTTTTATAGAAGTTCATCAATATTCTTTCATTGTTCGTTTTTTTTTTCCCACACCATAAAACCCAGAGTAACATCTAATACCATAAGGGGAAGAGGAACAAAATTGGTAGAGAAGAACCACATCAAATCTCTTTTGATAATGGAAACCTTAAGTAACAGACTTTGTTAATTCAATGTAAGAAACTTCTCCCCTAATTGAAGAAGTTTGGGTTCAGGATGCCCCTTCCTTTTGGAGGTTTCATCCATTTATGCGTCTCTGAAACTGCTACCAGGCCTGACTTGCATTCCCTACCGCTTACATTTAGAGGGCACCAGGACAATGACAGGTTTCCTGCAGGCTCCGCCCATCACAAGCCTGTAAACACAGCCTCTACCAGGATCCTCAGCAGTAAAACGCCCCCTACTGTTTCCAGGAGGCCCGTTCACTCATGATTTTTCAGGCCTACGTTCCTGCCAACCAAACCCACCCTGCAGCTCTCAAGGACTCCTGCACATAAAGGGCAGAATAAAGCTTGAAACGACATTTCTTCTTAAGGCTTTATAAAGCATGCTGTGTGCCAATTCTTCTCTTGGTCAGCAAAACACAGAGTTCTTATTGTCTGCAGCATTGAAATGTCATACTTTGAGCAATGGCTTTTAAGTATCCTTTCAACTAATTCAGATAAACACACATGAAGCATTCTCTGCTTGGAGAACATGGTACCAAAAATTGTCAAGGGATGACACCTGACCTGGGACTTTCAGACTTGGAGTCATCCAGACCCAAGCACAGATGTAATAATTCTAATATTAACATATAACAATTACTGATAGAATTTTTTTTCTTTAATACTGTAGGAGAGGGAGAGATTAATTCCACATGGCAATTCTGAAAGGCATTTTGGAGTAGCTAGAGTTGAGCTGAATCTAAACAGATGAACATGAGAATGTTCTGTGCAGGGGGACAGCAGCACTGAGAACGGGGCATTTGTTTTCACCAGGTTTCTTGCATCCCTTGACTACTGGATTGCCTTTGTTGCTAACTGCTTGGTTAACCAATTTCGTCAAGGAGAAAGGCTGATTTGAGATATCCATGGTGTGAAAAGGCTTTCATCTGGCTGCTTACCTTCTTCCTTTCTTCTCACATGGTGATTTTTGTAAGAATAATAGCATTGCTGTTTCTTTCTCTTTTTTTTTTCTTCTTACAATCCGTGTACTTGTTTCCCTCGTCTGTTTTCTCAAACGCACGCACACACACACACACACCCCTCCAGAATTTATTCTTGGATACTTTCCAATTTCTCATATGCTGTCCACAAGTCAAATCAATTAGATTGAACTGATAGGACTATTTAATAACCCTGCTTGTCTTTGCAGGTAAACTTGAGAATGGAATGAATCTAACTGCCAATTCATTAACCTTGAAAAATAATTCAGGTGCTTTTATTCTAATGTTCCTAGTGTTTATTTAGAATTGAGCACTCTTTAACCGTCTCCATTGTCTGAAAGCCTCTTGTGTGCAGGTTTTGGTTTTTTGATTCGATTGATATTCATCCTTAAAAATCAGATCCTAATGAATTCATTTGCTCTTCTTGAATTTGCATTCAAACAGGAGATTTCTGTAATAGCTTCTTGAACTGCTAACTTGCTAGTTTTAGATTTAAGCATTTCATGCTGTCAGCCTTGGGGTTTGTTATCACATCAAATTCTAAACCTTCCTTTTGGTTTTGTGGGAAACAATTGTCCAACCCTTCTCTTTTCCCATTTTCTTTCTAATTTTGTCATCCATGCAGCACACTACGCATGCTATGTCTGTCTTCATTTAGGGGTTGGTAGGATTGTGGTCCCTAAAGACAAGTATTTTATTAGCTGTTAATGGTGATCTGCTATGGAAGGTTACATTTCAGGACGTTATTTATTTTATTTAGTATGCTTGCAACTTGTTTTGAAGGAGGTTTGGTTTTTTTTGTTTGTTTGTTTTGTTTCCTGCTTTTACATTTCCAACTGAAAAATCATCCAGAAATGTCTCCACTGCCACCTACTTGCAGTTTGGAAATTTACATGCACCTGGCTTTTCAAATAAAGCTGATATTTTTGTTTCCCTACCAAGCAAGACTACTGTCGAGAATACAGTAGGTGGCATTGTGGATTCTTCTCATGTTTTTAAAGGCATGGGTTTTGTGAAATTGCTAGGGAAAAAACCACCTACGTTATAGGAGTTTGAGTAACATTCATGGAAACGGCTTTTTTTTCCCTGTAAATGTGATATGTCTCCTATGATAATTGTATTGCTACAAATTATGTAGGTAACAGTCTAAGTGAAAATACCATTCCTAAATGCTTTATTCATATTTACATTAGGATTACGTTGCTATAGTCATAATCCTTAATAACTTCTTATAAAGCATGTTATATAATGCCTCCATGATTATGCTGGGGAAAGCTGTTACCTAACACCTTGTAAAAGGCAGGCATTTTAAAAAACAATGTTCCTGTTTAACACAGAGAGATGAGTTATCAGACACCATGTTATACTTGTAATTTCATAAATAATAATAAGGTATGTGTGAATGGCTCTTTAACGCCCTATGTTATTATGTGGAGAAGAAAGTGAACTACTCTAATATAATAATATGAGAATTTTGAGTTATTTTTTGCTCCTCATCATCCCAGTGGCCTCTCTTTGCCTAATGATTTCATTTTATTGCAAATCCTCTGGTTGGAAGCTTAAAGGTTTGACATTGTTATGTGCTTTTTAATATAGGTTATTCTACATTTTATTCCACCCACTAAAAGTAAATTGCCCTGTCTTACCATGTTTAACTGGAAATCCTAGCTTTGGTCATTTTTGCAGCAATCCCTAGAGAGTCTCCCATTTATATATATATATATATATATATATATATAGAGAGAGAGAGAGAGAGAGAGGGAGATATATATATATATATAGATAGATAGATATAGATGGGAAATATATATATATATATATATATATAGAGAGAGAGAGAGACATCCAAGCATCTGCCTAAAATTTTTAATTGCTCCTCAAACCTCATCTACCTCATTTTTCTCAATTTTCATACAACATAACTAGACTCAGAATATTTTGAAAAGTCTTAACTAATTATTCTGAATCTGATAAATCATTTGGATCACATTGTAGGTGGTATATATGTCCACATATGAACATCTATATGATTTGTTATGAAAAGTATGTTATTCTTTCTCATGAATGCAGAGTTAGGAGATCTGAGTACAGGGCTGGACCTTTTCCAAAACCATTCAGTACTATCTCATTTCCCATCTATACAGTTTGTCCCTAAGTGACATTTTAAAAGCAGCTATAACTTTATGGTTGTTTATGTTTAGTGACTGTAGAATGCTTGTCTAAGAGAAGAAAAACAAATCTTTGCTATGTGTTCCATGGCTGGTATACAAGCAATGTTATGTTTCTACTTTTAAACAACTTCTAATGTAATCTGATTTCATTTGTATGCTGAACACCCTTTTTAAGATTTTTTAAAATCTCATCTAGAAAAACTGCAAGTCATTCAAGTTTCCTTACCAGCATCAGTAATGTATATAAATCTTGTTAGTGTGTAGTGCATTACAGAGTGGAGTGGCATTAAAACTCCTTTGATGCACAGTCATGCTTTAAGGAAGGCTTCCAGATCCAAGGATAAACTGTGTGCTCAGTGAATCCACTTCATTTGAAAGTGACTAGAATAGAATTTGTCTTATGAGGGCAACCCTTCCACATTATATAGAAGCCAGATGAGTTGTTTTTTTTTTTTTTTAAGAGAGAGGGACAGTGAGAGAGAGAGAGAGAATCAATTTTATTTAGTTTTTCATGTGGCTTTTGTTGCTCCAATGCTTCATTGTGTATGTGGTACTGGGGTTCGAACCCGCATCCTCACTCATGCTGAGTCACTGCTCCAGCCCTATCAGGTGAGTTTTTGATATGCCTGTGGAAATGTGTAACAGGATGAAATAGAGCTTTATATTTTGCATCCTCTCTGACAAGTGCAATAGAACACATTGGGCTTTGTGGGAGTTTATAGTTATCCAGGTGAATGAACAAAGATCTTTGAAATTTCAGTATCAAAAGCACCATCAGAGGGCTGTCCTGTTGGGAATACCGATGATTTACTACATAAGAGCCTCCCGTTAACTGGCCAAGAAACCTGGCTTTCTTTGGTGGAGGATGATAAACCACTAGTGTGTCACACTGGCAGAGCTTCTTGCTAGCACTAGGTGCAAGAAGGTAAGTGGGCCAGAAGGTGACTGTCCTCAGCAGATTCCTAGTGTTGGGTGTCTTTTCTCACCCACGTGATCAATACCCAGAGCAGCTCTTTGTGAGCAGATCAGCCTCTTGCATGCATTCAGGAGATGTATGGACAGCCTCAGAGGTTTCAACTGTCAGCCCCTTTCTGCTTCAAGAAATGAGGAAGCTCCACACAATACAGTTATTTTTTAAAGGACTGTAATAAGTTATGGTTATAGGTGATGGTAGTTTTTTTCCATAGTGTTATTACCATTATTATCTTCCACAGCAGTAAAAATTGATTGTTGAGATGAGCAGTGTGAGAGACCCTCAAATTCAGGCAGCAAGACTAAATCTTCTATCTAGATTTAAAAAAAAAAAAGGTGGTAAGGAAGAAAGGAAGCGAAGGAGGGAGGGCAAAGAGAAAAAAGTATGTTAACCTACCAACCCTTTTCCTTCTTTGTGACTTCCTAGCAAATTTTTTGTGTCCATTATATGCCACAAACACACCCTTTACAGTGAAACATTTTTAAAGTAATAAATATTAAATCTGTGACCATTTATCATCTGTTTTGGTCATCTTCAACCATTTCTGCATTACTGCTATAATTATAATAACTTCATACATAACTCTGTATCTAAGATTCATATTTGTGGGGCTGGAGCGGTGGCTTAGTGGTTGGAGCACTTACCTGGCATGCTCAAGGAACCCAGGTTCAAACTTCAGCACCACAGACACAACTAAGTGTTGGAGAAACAAAGGCCAGATTAAAAATAAATAAATAAAATTGATTCATTCCCCCCCTTTAAAAAAAAGATTCATATTTGTAATATAAATGGTTAAATATTGTTTGGACACATATTTGGGGATGCAAATAAATATGAAGAGACAAATATTTCTGAGCTCCAGAATTTGACAACAGAGAACACATCTAGTGGTTAAAATAGGGAATATTAAATCCAGAATCCTTAAATTTCCTCATTCTGAAATAAGCTATCATGCTTTTCAGACGCTGTAGATAATTAGACTTGGTTTTAAATATTTTAATATGGATATTTAAGATAGAATTAAATATTTTTAAGAGAGAATCAACTTTGTTTTTTCATCTGGTCTTTGTTTCTCCAGCACTTAGTTGGGTATGTGGTGCTGGGGTTTGAACCTGGATCCTCACACATGCCAGGCAAGTGCTCCAACCACTGAGCAACCAATCCAGCCCCCACAATGAAATATTTTTTTATTAGAAGAATATAGAAATACAGTTGAGGGGGAAGCATTATCAAAACATTAGCACAATGAAATATTTTTAAGTGACAGTATGCTAGTTGTTAGGTTTAAAAATTAGAGATTGTCCAAACAACATTCTGTATTTTTTTCATCTCTTTATTGTATATCAATTCTTCGGCATCATTCCTGTGCTTAGCCAAGTAGACTTCTGAATACTTAAAACCCTTTTTGACATTAGGGAGTATTTTGCATCCTTCCAAAATCACAAGAACAACAGTGTTTGGACCAAGTGACTTGTGATATTGGCTCTATTCCATCTTGAGATGTGGCCACTTTCCCCTCCATATTGAGATATATTTCACAATCATTAATAATGCATCATCCACATACCATTTCTAGAAATATTTTTTATTTATAGCTTGGCTCCTTCCTCCCCTACCTCCAATTGCCAAAGGAGCCCTCAAAGCCTCCTGTCCCACTTTTACCCTTCTTCCCTACGTTATAGGCATTACCCCTTACAAGACTTTCTGAGCACCGATGAACAGGTTAACCCTGCTCCTCCATGAATCAAAGGATCTCCATAGACTACAGGGGAATTTCTCTGCATGAAGCTTTGAGTGCCCTGTCTTACTGCTATCCTGAAATGTAGGACTAGGATGTTGGTGGAGGCCTAGTGTCCTTCATTGTCACTGCAAAAGTATGACTGTGTGACACCACAAATTGAAAAGAACAGACACTGTAATGGGACCCTGAAAATATATTTGTTTCCTTTTGTGTATGCATTTGATATTCAAAATTTGTCTTTTTGTAGAAGTGTTTTCATCTTTAAATATTCCAGTTTCATTGGTAGTCATTTTCAACTATGAATGTCAATTATTTTTATAGATTTTTTTAATCCATTCAGCATCTATGTGTGTAGTATCAGACCATAAATATAGTTTAGATGGGACTGATATACTTGAATTTTTCTTGCTGTACTCTCTGGACCTTCTTGCACTAGTTCCATGTGTGAACTCCTAACACACACACACACACACACACACATACACTCACATACACAACATACACACACTCACACACACGCACATGCACACATTTTGGCAAGCTGAAAAATCTGCATTTTTAAGAAGGGAGACCAGTGAGAAAGTGACAAATGCTTAGGGATAACAAATAAGGAGGAGTTTACGCTAAGTTTGGCTATTTTGTAACCTTATTTACATTGATTTCAAAAACACATTTTTCTAGAAGCCTGTTTTTCTTTTCCTTCTTGCTTTTTTGCCTGGTACACGAAACAAGAAGGAGAAACCAATGATAGTCAAAGTGTTAAGCAGAACACAGACGGTAGCGATTTAGTAAGTATTGCAATGTCAGTTTTATTTCATTTATACAATTTATTTCATTGAGGAATATTGGGTAAAATAGATTTCCAAAACAAACGTTATGACTTATATCCTCCTGGGGTGAAGAGACTGCATTTCTCATAAGCTGAGGCTGCAGATCTCTTCGAAGGAAAAATGATGGGGGCTGATACTACAAATCTCCAAGGTACCCACCTCTTAGGGTATATATTTTTAGGGTAGGGAGACCAGAATATTTAAATAATGTGGGATAGTTAGCTGTATAATGAAAACTATAATCTCTAGCCATATTTTGCTTAAGTTAGGATAAATTTTAACATTTAAATTTTTGATTAGAAATTTTGTCTCTTTCCCCTATTACATGGTTATCCATTTTAGGGGAATCATTTTGAATTTAATAACTGTATCATGCTTCAGAGGAGGGTCATGATTTTTCATCTATTATATACTATATTCTATTATACTGTATTCTTCATCCTAATGTGTCACACAATTGTCTTTATACATATTTTTAATAAGTATTGGTCCATAAAGGGGAAATCCTTTTTTATGTGGCTAAGAAATTTAAAAAAAAAGAACTTGCCTATAAGGAATACAGCAAAATGGGAGACCCAGAAAGTCATGCAGGTCGCCTCTAATGAGTGCAAACAGATAACCACAGCCTCCCTGTTAGACATAATTCAGATTTAAGATCCACTCATTTTGTCTAGCTTTAATTTTAATTATATTCTGTTAATTAAAAACAAGATAAACCCATGAAGAGGTTTCAGACTCTTTTCCTCTTCATTTTTTCACCAAGGATGAAGCATATCACCATCTCCCTCCCTCTGGGCCCCAGTGATGACATTCAGCATCTGAAGGAGGAGTACTAGCCCATGCATGGGAGGAGCTTCTGATTCATTTCAATGTGTAGTGAAATTTCCATGAAAGGAAAAGAAGAAACCTCAGTAGCTTACCTAAAGAAAAAAAAAAGCCCTAAGCTTTAAGAAAGTTCAGGTCTCTTTGGGCCATATGGATTCTCAGGCTATTGCTCATGCTGTTAGAATTGTATTTGCTTGCATTATTGAAATTCACATTTGTCATTGCTTTGAATTTAAAGAATTGAATATTTCTAGGTGACAAAAGTATAGGGGAATCCTGGTCACTTTAAGAAGGAACCAATACCATGTTTAAGTAAATCTACTTTTCTTCCAAGAAAATGTTGCATCTTCCAATCTATCTGGCCCTCAGTCAATGTGAAAAAATGAATTGATGTTCCTTGTGCACCATCAGGAAGTTAATGTGCTGTCAAAAATCCGTAAAATAAATTAAATATAGTGTATAGAAGTGTTTAATATGTAATTCTTGAATTTATCTTTAATCATACTATATATACATATATGTATATATACACACACACACACTTGGGGCTTATAGTCTATGACCCATGCAGATATGACTTTGTAACACTGCAAAATATTTACATTTAATGTGGAAGACAAGGATTAGAGATTTAAATCAACATGTTCAATAGCAGTAAATTGCAATTAATAATGTGTCAGAGTGGCATATTCCATTCTACCTTTGCGATTAGAAATGGAAGTTACATTAAACTGTGTGCATTATTAACTGAAAGGGGAAAAAAAGAAAAGAAAACATCTCCTGAAAGAAGTTTCTCTTACCAAAAGTTTTCCTAGTGTTATTTTTATAGCCGAGTGAGAGAGAATTTACAGAGAGCTGAAATCATTGAAGCTAATTAGTTGAATGGCCCTATTATTTATCCAGGGACACGTAGTACAATAATTGCTATTGCAGGTTTGAAGCATCTCAGGGATATTAATTCCAGAGCTTTCATGTCATCTCAGTACAGTAAAACTTCCTAATGGCACCCTGAAGGTGCATAATCTCATTTTAAAACTACTTTTTCTTATTTTTTTCTGAAGGAACTGGCAGAATCTCCTTCCATAAAAGCTGAAAAAGGGGAAGAACTCATAATATTTTCCTCATAAGAAAGCAGTTATATTTTCTTATTATTTTTTTTTTTACTGTGTGACCTTTCCTCCCTTCTGATGAGGGGTTTGCTACGACACTTTATCAAAAGTTTATCTGAACTCTGCTCCTTTGCCTTCTCTTGGTGGCAGCCAAAGCACCTCTCAAGGGGAGCTAGGAAAGGTATGAGGTGGCATTGGCTCTGGTCCCTTCCATAGTTGCATAGAAGGAGACTCATTACAGAGCACAGCAGGGGCCAGGTTAGGTGGGGAGAGATGAGTCCAACACCTATGCCTAGGAGAAGTCCCCTGTAGCCATCCTATCCCATACCTAATTTGGGTCCCCTTGGAGAAAACAACAACCATAATATCTCTATAAAATCACCCAAGAAATGCCACTTGTGTAATTTTAGAGGGAAATGAAGCCATTGCTCATAAAGCTGCTAGCACTGCCTTGAGTCAGGAGTAGTGTGGGTTGTTTGGCACACATCCCACACTCATCTCTGGAAAACCATCTCAATGCTACATTTATCTTTTCTTACTCTCCCTCCTTCCCCTAGCTATTTCATTATTGGCCTTGCCATAGTTTGAAGACCCAACTTCTGGCCCAAAAGATGCAGTCCACTCTAAGTTTTAAGAGATAGACTCATTAGTGTCCCATTGGACTCTAGGGATCAAGGACACTTGCAGGAATCATTTCATCTGTCTGAATCAGCCTCAGGCCTCTTTCTTTCTACTCTGATCTTGTAAATCTCCAGAGAAATAAAGAGCCAATCTCTTTTTTAGTAAGAGTTAGGATCACTCACAACCTGAAACCTAACGTGCATGTTGCCGTTTCCTACCTGAGAAGTAACCAGAGAACTACAGTGATAAGTTCCCACTAGGGACCAGGATCATGCCACTCCACCATGGTCTTAAAACCTAAGCAACAATTCGTATCGTGTTTTTAAGATCTAAAAGCAAATGCAACTCTTACTGCACCGTTAAACCCAAGAGAAGTTCTATAGCATCTACTCCAGCAATAAAGCAGCAGAGACCTCCAGGGAAGCTGATGTAATTAGGAACACTTGACTTAAGTACAGTTTGTAGATCAAAGTTCCTCATATTGACTGTGGTTGTGGGCAGCCAGAGCTGTACACAAACACTTGTGCACACACACACACACTGTCCTGGAGCTTTGGTTGTTTTTATCATGATGCCATAGCTCCCTTGTTAATGTTTTCTTGATTTCTTTAAGTCCATTGTAACTTACTTGAATGGCAGTTCTGTTTATTACTGTCTCAAGTAGTAACGTAATGTACTAAACGGGTGTTCCTTCTCTTAGTATTGATGATAGGGATTGGTAAATTTTCCCAGAAGCCATTTTCTTCCTTCTCAGATACACCTGTAAATATAGGCAAAGTAACAACTATTTCACCGCTTTTATCAAATCCAAGGCAAAATAATATATACCAGAAAATCCTATAGGGCTGTTATTGGACCTCTCTCTTGCTAAAAACAGTACCATCTCCTTATGAGACTTTTGGTCTAAGGAACTGCTACTGAGGGGCTGGAGCAGTTGCTTAGTGGTTATTGCGCTTGCCTGGCATGCGTGAGGACCCAGGTTCGAATCCCAGCACCACATACACAGCTAAGTTTTGAAACAAGAAAAAAAAATATGAAAAACTAAATAAAATTGATCCTTTTTCTCTCTCACTGTCCCCATCTCTCTCTTTAAAAAAGAAAAGAAAAGAAAAGAAAACTGTTGGATGAGAAACCACAAAAAAAACCAAGTCACTCGTGTGTGTTTCTCCTTCTCTCTCTCTTTTTCTCTCTCTCTCTCCCCCTCTCTCTCTCCTTTTCTCTTACATATATTATTTACTCAAGAGTCTGCACCAACCCTTTGGGAGCTGTTAGAATCTATTTTATAGTTTGTTGGTCACTGACCTGATAAGTCATAATCACTCAGGAAGAAGCATCACAGTTTTATCAGGTGAGAACAGTCACAGCACAGGGCACTGTAAATTCTTAGACTTAAAACCTCTGCAGGTTTTTTTCCCAGAAGAAATGTTAAATGAGTGTTTTATGCATGCACTGAAAACTTACCTATTCCTATTTAGAATTTAGCAATGGTGCTTGGGGACTAAAAATGACTGAGTATTCAGAGAAAGGATAGGAAGAGAATTTTGAAATTGTATGTAGTCCTACCCACATTTGACTTTGAAACCCTTATAACTTCTCCACGCCTTGAGTAGCCATTTGCAAGAAAATTATTTTTGTTGTGTGTTTTGTGTGTGGCAGGAGGTAGAGAGGTGATACAAGGAAATTTCTAATGTTTGATCTTCTTCAGAAAATCCAAGCATATATGGAGTTCCATGTTTTAATCAATGTTATAGCTGAAACGCTTTTGAAAGCTCTTATTTTGGAAAACCAAGAAAATTCCAACCAAATGTGTTAAATCTCTAGAGTGTCTATATCTTTTGCCCTAAGATAGACTTTTTAAAGTTATTAAAGATAGATAAAAACAACAATTCTTTTCCAGTCAAGCTCCTCTGTATTAAAAAGGGTTTGTTTAAATTTTTCGTGTCCCCTTCAAGTTGTGAACATAAAAATGCTGACAGACCCTTAATGAGAGCAATGTGAATCCTGCTACTTTCGCTTTAATTTGGCTTGATTTAAATGAAAACAATGTAGACTAGAAGAGGGTATGCATTTGGAGGTGATGCGATGTACTTGGTTTTAACCAACAGTCTTTATAAGTGTTCATTAAGAAACTCCACCAGGCATGTTTCCTGCTGCAGAATAGACTTTAACGGAAGAAATAAAGCTGTGAAGGTTCCGTTTTCACTTTGTTTCTCGTAAAGACAGTCAGGATCCAACATAAACAACAATTTACACCCAGCATTTATTCTGGAAATTACAGTATCGTGCAGTTAACGCACACAGATAAATAATGTTTTATGGGATGCTGTGGAGTCCTTTCAGGGTAGCGGATGTTTAACCGAATTAAAGGATTTTGAGAACTCAAAGCTCTCATTTTCAGCAGGTTTAAACAGTTAATATTACAAAACATGAGCACAGAGGAGCTAGCCCAAATATATTTTTAATGCACAGTTATTTTATTTTCACGATTTCCCATTTTGATTTTATTATCATTTGGCACCTTCCGTTTATACTAAGTTACTTGTCTCCCAGGCCCTCTCCCTCAGGACCTTGCTTGCTTTATGGTGACATTTCTTAATCCCCATTTTAATCCCCTGTATGTCTGCAGGTGTGGAACTCTCAGGAATGGAATTATAATTCCTGACAGATGGACTTATATAACAGAGATGATTATAAAAATAAAGAATGATGATTTTAAATAAATAATATCACCGAAAACCCTGTTTTTCTAGGAAAAAAGAGAAAGTTGCATATTTAGGCTAATTTCTGACCTTTCAGTGAGTGAGAGGGGCAGTTCACTCAGTGGTAGAGCCCTTGCCTGGCATGTGCAAGGGGTTCAATTCCAGCACCCCCCAAAATGTCTTCTCTCATATCATGATATACTATAACAGTTTGGAGTCATTTTAATATAAAATATAAAATTGCAGCAAATGAAGCCAGATACAAATATTAGAGAAAGCAATCAAGGAAAGGCAGGAGGAGATATTTACACGGCGGCTTCAGTGGAAGTGAGACTGGACAGGATGCTTCAGGTAAAAAGCAAGAGTTCCAACCAGGGGGTTTTAGAACACGCCCCCAAAGTGCTCTCTTGTCCTTCAGAGCAGTAACAAATCTGTGTCATCTTCAATAGATCTCTCCCTTTTCATGTCGTTAGGTCTTCCTAGTCTCCTTCCTCTCTCGCTTACGACGCCTCTGTGCTCTCCCAGATAAGCAATATGTGTCAACAGCTATCAGTGAGCCATAATTTTTAGTCAAATTCAAATTGTGATTTTAAATTTTACGAAAATTCCATTTTTTATATAACCTCAGGAAAGACCGATCAAGTTTTAATATTCTTGTTTCGTCCGTATATCTTATGGGAGGTACCATTTTCAATACTATGATAACAAGAGCTTAGCTGTGGTTAAGGTTAAGTTGGCATTTCTATTCTAAATCACTTTTTTAGGCTTTTGAAACTTGACCTTTTAGATTCTAATGGGACTGAAGCTGAGAGAACTAGACCAACTAAGTGTGATTAAACATACATAAAGCCATTAAAAACCTGCTATGGGGTTCAGCCCAGTAGTCTAATTAGACTATTTTGCATGGACAAGCTACTATCTACTGGAAGTTCTCCAAACATTTATATTCTTTAACTAGATTTTCTTATCTAAACTTGGGGGATATTGAGGCACATTTCAGTTACATGATTTTATGAAAAGCCCCACCATTGAACCCTTTTCGTTGACAGAAGTCCAGTGTATCTTCCCCTCAAAACACCATTGCCCCCAGGCAGCCTTTCTTGATTACTCAGTCTAAGGCAGTTTTTCTGTTCTCTGGTTGAGAATACATGTTGACTGCATCCCTTTTTTTGATTTGTCATTTGCTAACTTCTAATACTGTTGAATTGCTGTAATCATGTAGGTGCTTTGGGGGTAAGGATTATGGCTTAAATTTTTTACTTTTCTTTTCTTTTTGTATCAGGGATCGAACCCCAGAGGCGCTTAACCATGGAGCTACATCCCTAGTCATTTTTATTTTTTTATTTTGAGACCGGGTCTCGCTAATTTGCCTGGGGTCTCACTAAGTTGTTGAGTCTGACCTCAAAGTTGTGATACTCCTGCCTCAGCCTCCCAAATCACTGAGATTACAGGCATGCACCACCAAACCCAGCTCGTTTAAACTTCTTCTCTTTTTTTTTTTTTTAAGAGAGAGAGGGACAGTAAGAGAGAAAGAATCAATTTCACTTAGTTTTTCATGTGGCCTTCATTGCTCTGACACGTCATTATGTACATGGTGCTAGAGTTCAAACCGCATCCTCGTGCATGCCAGGCAAGTGCCATATCCACTGAGCCACCACTCCAGCCCTAGCTTAAACTAGTGATCCCCAACTTAATGCGGTACCCTACACAGAGAAATCATTCAGAAATTATTTGGTGAAAGAGTGCCAAATTTGAAAGCCAAGAGGACTACCTGGTCCTATATATAGGCCATCCTAGAAAAGTAAGTGGGTAAAAATATAACTAATCAGTTCCACACCGTGAGGCCTGTACCTGGGTCTCTTTTATTGTTATGACCTCTTTGCCTTAATAGGAATAGTACTGTGGATCATTCACTCATTCAATAATTTCTTTGTGAATGCCTACAATGAAAGAACAAGATAGATGAGAGGTTCCTGTCCTCATGGGGTTTTATTCTATTGGGGAGACTGATGATAAAGAATTAAAACCACTAAATAAAACAATTACAGATTGTGATTGATATGGTAAAGAAAACAAGCAGGGTAGTATAATAAAGCTCTATCTTTCTTTTGATTTCCTCTACTGGGAAAATTCACGAACAGAGATTCCAGGAATAAAGTAGACCAATATTGCAAACCTGAAGTATAACTGTTATGTACCATATGTACAACTACACTCTACAGTTTGCTCTTGATGCTTTCCTCCTGGATTTCTTTGAGGGAAAAGATGGGAAAAAAGTATATATAAAACATTTTGTGAAAAATTTTAAAAATTTCATCTATTTTTACTATTGCTCATGGTATTTGGTCAGCAACTAAGGCCTTCCTGCAGTAGGAGAAGAAGGTTACCCTTAAATTATGGAGCCAAGAAAGTGAATGATAAAGAAAAGCATACCAGAAGCATCGTGCAAGATAGAGGCCCATGAAAGAGGCATGTTACATAGTATGGCAACTTCCCCTGATAGTATGAGGAAGTATGGCTACTCCCTCCAGTTCCTTGGATCTCTTTCGTGTGCTATTTGCCTTCATTGTAATGTACGCACTTTTGTGGCATTTAGTTAACAGAGCTCTAGTTGTGTTGTAAACAGTTCTTTCCAAGAGAATGTGACTAATTGTAAGGCAGGTTGTGCTCACCCACTTCTTTGGCAAAGTATGGGTCCAGGATCTCCTGTGGATACCAGGTAGTGAAATACACCCTGTGAGTGCTCACAAGTTTTTGTAAAGAAAGAAAATTAGTGCATATGCATAATGAATCATTTATACTAACTTTTCTGCAGACCTGTAGGTGTTTACCTATGGTACACCGGCATTGGTAGTTCAATTCAGATAGTTGAGTTAGAATTTTGCGACTAATAGATATGAGTCAATGGGATGGGAAAGGCAGTTCAACTTCCTCTTTTTTAACATTCTTTCAAACATTAATTCAACAAATATTTACTAAGTGCCTCCTGGTTACAGGCTCTATTCTATGTACTCTGGGGTTAGATATCAAAGGTGCGGGAGAGGTGCTGGAGCAGTGGCTCAGTGGTTACGGTGCTTGCCTGGCAAGCGTGAGGACACAAGAAACCCCAGCACCACGTACACAGTGAAGTGTCACAGCGATGAAAGCTAAATGAAAAAAAAAATTAAATAAAATTTATTCTCTCTGTCTCTTTCTCTCTCACTGTCTCTCTTAAAAAAAAAAAAGTTGCAGGAGATATGGCAGAGGAGCTAAGAAGTTACTTGGATAACTGCAATTCAGGAGGCTGTGTGATGAATGCTGTAGGTACTATAGCAGCTCCAGGGAGGCCAGTCAGCTCAGAGTGGAGTGATGAAGAGGACCAGGAGGACTGACAGATTCACACTCTTAGGAGACACTGTCAGGTAGCTTGGTGGAGAGGTAGTTTGGTGTCTTTGAGCGAGTCACTTCACCTTCGCAGGCCTTAGTAGAAGGAGAAATTAGACCATTTGGTGTTTTATTTTTTTTAAGAGCAAGAGAGGGACAGTGAGAGAAAGAAAGATTCAATTTTATTTAGTTTTCATGTGGCTTTTGTTTCTCTGACACTTCATTGTGTACCTGGTGCTGGGGTTCAAACCTTTGTCCTTGTGCGTACCAGGCAAGCACTGTAACCACTGAGCAACCACTCCAGCCCCGACCATTTGGTCTTTAAAGTACTTCCAGCTCCAGAACTCCATCATGAATGAAGAAACTCTTTGAATCAGGTCTTCCTTAAAGGATAAGATAAAATAAAGCCTTGTTGCTTGAATGAGAGAACCTCTGCCATGCTACAATCCCAACAGGCAGAGAGGTGGAGGATGGAAGTGGGAATAGCAAATTCCAGAGCAAAAGGGGCCACAGCCACAGAGATGTGAGTGTGGGGAAATGTGGATGTGTTTGAGAAACACCAAGCAGCCCAGGCTAACAAAGGTGACTTACTTGCAGGAGGATGATGAGAGAGGAAACTGTAAAGGTCAATCAACCTAATTTATGGAAGGCTTTGAATGCCAGTCTGAAGTCTAATATTCAGCTTAATTGAAGCTTAAGAATATAATCAATATCCTTCACTTTAGATACCATCCAGATGACTAAATTACCTAAGCTTTCCTTTCTGTGTGTAAGTTAAAATGTACGTAGCCCTTTACGATGTGCCAAGCTCTGTTCTAAGTGATTTACGTGGTAATTGGTAACAACTCAATGAGGACAGGACTGTATTATTGTGGCCATTTTATAGTTAAGGAAATTGAGGCAAAGAAAGTTTAAGTAACTCTCCCCAAATCACAGTGCTATCAAATATCAGGACTGGGATTTAAACCTATTTGTTACCATAATAAACTTATTGGTGTTAACTTCATTTTTCCATCTTTAAAGTCATACAGTATCTAAAAGCACATGTAAAAAAATTTTTAAAAGATTAAAGTAAAGCAGTACAGATCAGCCATTCTCAAAGCATAATAAAGGTTCTTATTTTTTACCCAGCCCTTGTGTGAGCAAGAGTCCACTTCTTATCATCAAGAGCAGCCTGTCTCTATACTTAAGAAGTCTTCAATCAGAATGTGTTCATAAAAATTCTGGTTTCTAAATATCAGATTGTAGGCAATGTTTCATGAAGACTACAACCATTTTTAAAAAACACAAATATCCCAGCAACATGAGGCAGGCAGTTATTCTAGCCAAGCTGACGAGGAAGACACCTACTAATTTCTAGGTTCCTACTGCGTTAGATCCCACAATTTTGGAATTGCCAACAATCCCTCAGGCAGATGGCTTTGCAAGAGTAAAACAACTCCACAGGAAGGAAGCAGTCAGGTCACGCCTTCCTCACATGCCCAGATTCTGCAAGGGAAGGGGTGCATTCTTTCTCCACCCTCTGGCCTGAGCAAGGACTTGGTTTCAAGTCATTACTTCCCCAGTTCTTCTGTTTCTGCTATCTATGATTATGGTCCAGGATCCAGGCCCATGAATAAGTGGGAACAACCCATCATCATTTCAGAGTTTCTAGAACAAAAGGTAAAAGTCCATGGCTCTATTCAGCTCTTTATTTTGTATGTAAGTAGACTTTTTCAGTAATTCCTTGACCCATCTTCCCTGCAAAAGCATCTTCTACAGAGATAGTCTTGCCTCTTGCTAAGCAGGTTAGTCATTTGTTGGTTTGGCCAAACCCCTTCTTGGAGGTTCCCAAGCTCCCTTTACTGCACGTAACTGTGTCAGAGTTTTCCGTTTTCTTCCCCCCACCTACTCCTGTTTGCTGAAACGAACCCTTAAACAGGAAATAAACTTGCCTGGCATGGCCCAGCTGTGAGTGAGGCTTGAGTGAGAGGTATTTATGACCTGACAGGAAGATAAAGATAAAGATGAAGCTGACTCGGTGGCTGTTAGCAAGGGGAGAAGGAAATGTTTATGACCCCATCTGCTGGCGTTTCAATAGGATAGAACTGCCTTTATGGCGTCAATCTCCCCTGTGACTTCCTTCCATTTGGGGAGCGATATCTTATTTCAAGATGTTCCCACCGAACATACTGTTGTCCCCTTTGTTTAGGGGCGAGGGAGGAAGGAAGGACTTTGTTACTGGAATGTGGAGATGGGGCAGTATTTATGGTTATGACTCAAGCTGAAGCAAAGGCCTCATTGGAGGTGATTGTGTAGGTCCAGGAAAGCTGCTGTGCTTCCTGCCCCTTCTTGAATGTCATCCACCCTGAAAGCAGAACTGTGAGCTCTGGTCATTATCAGGCACTAGGCTAACCATTGTCTAACACTGTTGTAACTAAAGTGATTGTAGCTTGATTTCCTTGCCCACAGCAGAGAAAAACAACTTCTATTTTGTTAGTTCCTTGTTTCTTGTCTTCTATTTTACTTCTTTCCCTTTCCTTCTCCTCAACTTTTTTCTTTCTTCTAGAGGAAAAGACACTTAAAACCAACAGGTGCAGTATGTGCCAGTTAAAAACCTACGTACCTGGCGCTGGAGCTGTGGCTCAGCAGTAGAGCACTTGCCTGGCATGTGCAAGGACCCAGGTCTGAGCCCCAGCACCACATACACAACCAAGTGTTGGAAAAACTAAAACCAGATGAAAAAATAAGTAAAATTGGTTCTCTGAAAAAAAAAATCTATGTGCCTGTATTGAAAGCAGGATGAAATAATCTCTTTCTTAATATCAGTCCAGGTTAGGGCAACTAGAGATAGGTTGAGAGTTCTTTGTTGAGGTAATGCACTTTTCAAGTGCCAAAAATAGAGAAATATTCTTACAATACAATAGCTCATGCATCACTGAAACCTGTGTTTTATATATACTAATGGTATTCATTTTACCGCAAAACAAGTATTTATTTCTCAATTTTATTTGTGCTTCCCCCAGGCCCATTAGTACAAATTAAATTTTATATCAAATTGCTCAAATAATCAGCACAATATATGTAAATCAGGGACTTTAACTTCAGTAGCACTTTGGCGCAGGTATACGTGACCATGTTCAACAAGGCCTTTCTCTTCCTTTGCTAAAACAGGATTTCTTTCCTTTTTACTGAGATTCTATTTCTAAAAATGAACTGCTTACCAAATTACATACACAAGAAAGCTCAAATTTGCAAAGAGAACAACCGCTCTATTGCCATGAGCTTGTCCAATACACAGAGCAGAGGAAATTTTTTTGCTTTGCATCACGCAATAATGGGCTTATGTAACTCATTAAGGTCCAGTCTTCATTTTTACTGGGAAAGTAGGCAAAGAAGAGAGTCAGGGAGAAAATGACCTGCTCCAGTGTGTTTCTCCAGAGAGAATCCCACAACGGTATTTTTTTAAATGGGAAAAGTCTATGGTTAAGTTGGGTAAATTAGTTATAATTTTTGTATCTGATTATGTAAAGACTGGAAGGTAACAGTGTGTGACGAGTTGCGTTTTATATTACAATCCAGGTAGAATCAGTACAGAAAGTAGAAATATTCTAGTGGCAATGTCTCATTAAGGGATTAGTGCTATTACTGGGGGGGGGGGGGGCGGAACCCTCATATAAACACTGAATATCATAATGCCAAGAGCTGATCCTTGAATTTTTTTCAGATATTCCTCTAAAACATATCCTATCTTTCCTTCTACCACACAGGTCCAAGTCATGGCATGTTCAGTAAATCAGCAAGTCAGTCCATTCCCAACCATATTTATTCAGTGTGCCTTCCTGAGCATATTTGTAGGCCTATTGGGGGACTGCCTGTCATACCTGCAATTTTCTGAGACCTTCTTTTGAGCTACAGGTTTTATCAGGTGCTATTACTACTAACAAAGGTTCAGACCACACCATCAAATAGTTCAATCCACATAACCTCTTGTCTTAAGAGCTAAGCCAGCTTCCTAACCGCCTTGCAGTGGTTAACTCCACTGAGAAGCTTTATATCAGCAATAATAGCTTCAAGGTGGGAAATAAAAAATGGAGAGTGTTTAAATTGTTAATGGGTTTCATGTTCTTGTCACTGTTGAGGGTTTGTTCCCTTTTATAAACTCATAGTTTTTGGTTGACATTGCTTTTATGCGAGCCATCAGCCAGTTGGTGATGGTGTTGCTGTGTTAGACCATTACTGCCGGATTGTATTTGCAGTAAAGAAGGAGAATGGAGGCTGTAAATCTGCAACTGGAGATTTAGGGCTCTGTTACTCTGCAGTTTAGGCCCATGTGCTGGGGAGTCCATTCTCCTCCAGCAGAATTATACCCTGCAAACATGCCTTCCCAGGCACTGATCGACGACGTTCATTCCCTGGGCTACCAAGGCACTTAATACGGCTAATTCAGTTAAAGAAGCCCGAGGGGTGAGGTGGATGAGTCTCTCTCTGCTGGAAGCCAGATGCCAGGCAGGTTAGTTCTACTGCTTCATTCCTTTCCCCGTGTGAAGCTTCAAGGAGAAGCAGTTACTGCAAACTCAGAGAAAAAATAATAAGAAAATGCTTCTTAGGTTGTTGGACTCAATTCTCCTTCAAGTAGGAAAAGTTGCTTTCTTCAGACCCACAACCCCTTTGGTACTAAGCTCATTATCAGGAATATTCAAGAAGGACCTTTTTTTTTCAGAGTTCAGGGTATGTCGGTGGGAGGGCCTTGATAACTTGACATATTTTTATGAAACTGTCACCAAAGTGTGGAAGGCAGGAGAGTCTTATACTTTGGAGACAGGTACCTAAAATATAGAAAGAAAGAAAGAACTCTCAGTTTTTTCCAGCCAGTTGGCTTTGAATGGAGTTTGAAAGATATTATCTTTTACTGCTAGATTCAGAAATCTTTTGGAAAGACATCAGTATTGGATATGTTTAAAACTGCCTTATTAACCATGTATCATTTCTGCTACTGGTTATTTTATCATGAAAAGAATGCTGGAATGTTTCTTTGGCTGGCAAAAGTTTTAAGCCTGGTTTTAGATTTGTTGTGCTTTGTGGGGCTTCCCCAGAGAGGAAGAGCGTTAAATATAGACTCATCTGCGTGATCCATCTGAGGCATCTGGGTCTGCTGCCTGTGTCAGCTGTGGCACAAATGTGCATGATTTAACCATACAACTATTGAATCAGCGTTGGCCTATTAAGACTTCAGATGATCTGTTCATGAGCTGTCAGTCCAAATTGAGCTTGAAGCCTGCTATAAAAGATCTAATTTTCATAATTATCCAGAACCTTCACACCCTCCTTCCCTTTCAGTATTAACCACGTCCACACATGCACCGGGAGGAGTAAACACATATACATGGACACAGATACAGAAGAGCACTGTCCCTGGAGATTCATCAGGCCTCTTGCCCGAAAATGCACCGAGTTCATCCAGGGGTCAGGCCTGGCTTTGACTTCCTGTTTGAGGAGCCCCATGTGTGGTGTTCCAGCATCGCTAGAGGCTAGTGATGACTAAGTAACCTTTTCACACTCCACCCTCCCACCACGAAACAAGGTCCCTTATGATCCTAGACCTGTAGTGATTGGGGCACAACAAATACCTTTTTAATATATAAGGTGGAACTAATGCCAATAGAAATAGGGCTTCACTGTCTCATGGTCATACATTTATAAAAAGAGGATAGAGCTGTTGTCTTTGAGGATGAAGAATTTTCAAGGCAACCTGATTTAGTCTCAGAGTACACCAGGGACTTTGATCATTTAGTAGTTGCTTAAGGCTACCTTTGAGCTCTACCTGACCCTGGTCTCCAAAGCAAATCATCGTGCTGTGGATGGAGTTCAGCTGGTAATATCCCTCTAGGTAACCTGGCCTGAAATGCGAACCCATGGGAACAGGCAGCACTTTTAGTTTAACCCTTCGCAGCACTGGGGATAAATAGTGCACGCTTCAAGGATTAGGTCACTCTGGTGTTCCTCCAGTAATTCCACTGGAACTACACTGCACAATAAACCATTTGGTTCCTGGACATATATTGCCCATGTGTTAAGACTGGACAGGCAGCACTTTCCCAGGTCCTTCTCAGACAAGCTCAGGTTTGTGCAGCTGCTGAGGCTGAAGTTCCTTGTCTTAGCATGGGTTGACTGCATTTCTACACTGGTTGTCAGTTGTCTTTGCCCTCAGAGAGCATTTCCTGCAACTCAGGTTCCACAATTAGAATAAAGGGAGTTGCTTCCTGTCTTTGCTGCTTTTTGGCGTTTTCTTTTTTTTCTATCCCCGAGTGGAGACTGAGTACATTACTCAAACCTTGGCTTTTCCCTGAAGTCCGTTGTTTACAGAGAGACATTCAGGTCCCTGGGGCTCACTCCCATAAAACCTTATTATCATATATTTCAAGGCATAAACTTCAGTTGTCAGCTCAGGAGCGCAGTTTTGAAAGCCCTGGCTGCTCTTGTTTTCCTTCTGCTTCACTCTGGTTTATTTTTCTTCTAGCTTTGGCTTTTTCCCCCCATCTCCCTCATCTCAAGCAATGCTCAATTCCAAGCTGGCTCGCTCCTTATTCCACTAATTAGACAAGAAATCCAGAGAGGCCATTATTAGATTCTGAGAATCTTTATCAGAGCCCATTATGGCCTTAAATACTGCACGAACATTTTACGAACTGAACCCAGGAACATTTCAGCTTATGCATCCTTGGTCCTGAACATCTACCTTCTTCTGTACCTATGGAGTTACATTACTGATGATAGAGGTTCTTCACTGTTTTTCTTTGTATTAATTTTCCTAGAGGCAGTGATTCAAGTTCACTCGCCCTTTCTCTGCCCCCACCCCATCCTAATTACTGTTGGTGGGGATGGAAGGAGTCTGAGAAGCCTGCATTTCCTTGGTGGGGTATGTGTGAGCATGTGTAAATGTCACATGTATTAATGTCACCAGTGAGTAGGATTCATGATTGCCAGTTTTTCTCTCATTTTCTTTACAGAGCCGGGGATTATTTGTATGGACCAATGGTCTCCCTTTTCTTTCAATGGAAGAATAATCCTGCATTATAATATAGTAACTGCAAAAGAAAGCCCTTTTTCTATTTCATTCTTTTCTTTCTTAATTCACTGTCTAGTGAGTTTCTGATTGACTCACAGACCAATTAAAGTAAAATTTAATGGAAGAATAGATTAACTCCCTGAGGTTTCCCTACCATCCATCACATTTTTATAGCAGGAGCTCTGAGGAAGCTCATAACTTCATGCTGTGAATGTGATAATAAAGAGGGCACGGAGAGGATTCCGATTTACTGCCGGGCTGATGTTCGCCAGGACGGAATTTACTGCCCAATCCCCTTCCCCTTTTTATTCAGGAGGAGGTCACTAGATCTGCCCTCGGCCTGGGTCTGAGATACTGAAGGGCAGATTGTCAGGTCGAGATTCTTTCCCCTTAATTGGGGTAGCGGGGGGGAGAGGGAGGGAATGTGAATTTCTTTGTCCAGAGGTGGATATTGTGTTAAATTCATTTCTATCTTCAGGTAGCTGCTGTCACCCCAAGTGTTCGTATTTTTAAAGGGTGCATCTGATTTGTTACTATTCACCAGCATAGAATTCATAAGTAAGGCCAGATGTGTCTGTTTCTGAGTCACTGAGTCATTGTCTTTATCTACAAGCTTTTCTGGATAACTAGAGATGTCTCTCTCTACATTAATAATTTCTCCTGGGCATCTTTCATTTGAGGTTTTTGAAGCACTTGATAACAGTTATTTTAGTCTTTCTGATAGGTCCAAAATAACCTAGAAATCTTCCAAACGTTCTGCCAGTTCACTGTCCCTCTGACTCAATAATTAAGTGTGATAATGATCACAGTACAGTAGTCATGTGATGAAACACCATTCCCAGGCCTAAGATTAATTCTGTATACACATTAAAATTTTTATTTCATTTAAAAAAAATTTTGTTTCATGTAGCAAGTTTTATTTTTTTAGGCCATGAGTATTTAAGCATAAGTTAAATTTCATGATGACATTGGATAATCTTTCCCCCACCCAGAAGTGTGGTGAGATAGAGTAAAAGAAAAAAAAATTTGGTGGGGGGACCAGGGATTAAACTCAGGAACATTTAACCACAGAACCACATCCCCAGCACTTTTTTTTTTATTTTGAGACAAGTACTCATTAAGTTGCTTAGGGCCTGCTAAGTTGCGAGTCTGGCTTTGAACTTGCTATATCCTCCTGCCTCAGCCTCCTGAATCACTGGGATTACAGGTGTGCACCACCACATCCAGCTAGAATCAGTATTTTTAAATCATGTTCATCCTCTTGTCCTTCAAAACCTGCCTGAACCAAACATCATCTCTCTCCCTTTACCATCCCATCGTCTTCACGTACACACTTCAAAATGTTGTTAGTTGGAAAATTGGGAATGTCCTGGAGTTTCTCTCTCCTGCGCACCTAACATCTCATTGGTCACCAAACCCGCTGAGTCTACCTCTTCAGCATCCCCTGAAAGCTTTCTCTCTCCCCAGTCTCCTGCCTTAGCTCAGGTTCTCAACCTCTCTGCTGAACTTTCATGATCATCTCCCAGCTGATCTCCCTGACTCACTGTCCTCCTCCTCCAACCCATCCTCAGTGCTAACAAATGAATAATACCCCTAAAATGCAAATTTTGTAATTTGACTGCTAAAAATTCTTAAACTAACTTGCATTACTTACGGCATAAATCTAAATGCTATAACATAGCTTACACAAACCTTAACATGGCGGTATAGCTTCCATACGCTTCCATAGCTTCTAGGCCATAACAGCATATGAACAATGACCCCCAGGTTTAGAGAGGAGTCATGGGATTGGCAGTTTTAATTTTTAAAAAAAAAGAGAAAGAGAAGGAGAGAGTGAGAGAGAAAGAGAAAGAAAATTGATTTTATTTATTTTTTTCATCTGGTTTGTTTTTCTGACACTTAGTTGTATATGTAGTGCTGGGGTTTGAACCCGGGTCCTTGTGCATGCCAGGCAAGCGCTCCAACCACTGAGCCACTGCTCCAACCCCACCAGTTTTAATTTTCATAAGAACATTTTTAAAATCACTATCATCTTCTATCAACATAATTTCACGATAGGATATTTGAATGTCAGAAAACAAGAAGAACATAAGTTCAGAATAAATTCATATGGAATAATTATATAATGTTATAGAAAAAAATCACTATACAGTTCTTATTTTTCTCATTTTAATGTAGACCTGAAAATGTTCTCTTACTGTATTTGAGAGTGACTGAACCACTGCAAATAACTTTTTTTTTAAAAGAGAGAGGAACAGTGAGTGAGTAAGAGACAGAGAGAATCAATTTTTTATTTAGTTTTTAATGTGGCTTCTGTTGCTCTGACACTTTGTTGTATGTGTGGTGTAGGGGTTTGAACCCGGGTCCTCGCGCATGAAAAGCAAGCGCCATAACCTCTGAACCACTGCTCCAGCCCCTGCAAATACTTTTTTAATGTATAAGGTGGAACTAATGCTAGTTAAGTAGCTGGCCTCTGAAGTCAGAAAGAACTGAATTTCATGACTTACTAGTTGTATGATCGTGGGTGAGTTGCTTATCTTCACTGAGGTCCATAGGCTGTGTGCACCTCGTAATGTTGAAGATTATGTGATATAATGCAAATACAGTGCTTGACCCAGTGCCTGGGGCATAGTGAGCACTTCACAATATTAGGGATTGTTGCTGTGACCTCCTGACCTCATCTGAATTGTTCTCCTGTAAGTGCACTAAATGACTTTCCATGGACAAAACATACTCTCATGTGCCTTAGCAGATGCTCTTCTCTTTGCCTGAAATCCTGGTGAATTCCTACTCTACCCTCAAGATTAAGTGCAAACTTCACTGTTCCAGTTTACATTCCTAGTCATCCCTCCTCCTCCACTTGCAAATGATCTTCTGTGGTCTCATAGCATTTTGTAGATTGCCAAACTCACACCAGGTACCTTAAATTTCATTTAATTTCATTAAGTAATTAAGTAACTTAATATTATAGAAAAATGAATATTGGGAGGTTGATCCCTTTTTATCCATTAATGCAATGAGAACTTATTGAGAACCTACTGTGGTGCATAAACCTCTGCATAGTGTGTATTCCAGTAATAGTGACAATGTTCAAGATCTGGAAACAATTACTCTCCTCTGTGCTCCCAAAGAATCTAATGGAAGGCTTAATGCGAATGGCATTTTATATTATAATTATTTGTCAACATTCTGTCCCCTTCTCCACTAGACTGAACTCTTGAGGGCAGCTATCTTACTCATCTTATGTCTCCGATACCTAAAACTTTGCGCATGCTCAGTATGTTTAGTGCACAAATGAAGAAATATCAGAAAGCATTCTCAACTTTAACAATCTTCACTTACCGGGGCAGGAGCGGTTGGTTGCTCAGTGGTTATAGCACTTTCCCAGCTTGCACGAGTGCATGAATTCAAACCCAGCACCACACACACAATGAGGTCTCAGAGCAATGAAAGCCACATGAAAAACTAAATAAAATTGTTTCTCTCTCTCTCTCTCTCTCTCTCTCACCGTTCCTCTCTCTTTAAAAAAAGGAAAAAAAAACTTCACTTTATTTGCCCTAAGAATGAGCGCATGGCTGTTCCTTGATTTTGATGCCTGTGTAACTATTAAAAAAAATAGTCCCGGGGCTGGAGCGGTGGTTCTGTGGTTAAGGTGCTTGCCTGGCATGCTCAAGTACACGGGTTCAAACCCCAGAAACCCACGTACACAACAAAGTGTCAGAGCAAAGAAAGCCATGTGAAAAACTCAATAAAAATTGATTTAAAAAAAATAGTCCCAACATCTTTTCTGGTGGGTCCTCCTGAACCTTTATCCTTTAATCTGTATCTGCAGCTTCATCCAAACCTGGGTTGGTTTCCCTCTTAAATTGATGGATCCTCATAAGCCGTATCTCAACAAAGCAAGTGTGCTCCCTTGAGCTGCATGCCAGATTGTTGTGCAAAAGACAATCTAGTATTTTCGGGTGCGTTTGATTGTAGGTTCGTAATAAGTAAAGCAGGAACAGGAGCTTTGGTTACTGGTCCAAGTGTGTGAAAGCTTTGCCTCTGGGTGAGGTTATTCAGGGAGTAAAATAGCATCTTACATTTAGAAAGAATGAGTTGTCAGCACCATGAGTTGGGTTTGGAGGTGAACACCCATGTCCCTTGACATCCTTGGTTTTTCGGCACTCCTGAAAGCTGTGTGACATAGGGAATTAAAGCATTTCTCTGATCATGTGTGTTTCACTTTAACATGCTGTGTGTAGCATCTTGGATAATCTTCTGTTGTCCAATTATCACAACAGTTACCTTAGCACAGGATGAAAGGACTACTCTGGAATGCAGAGTTTGGCGAGAGGTGATCTCCTTCTGTGGTTTGATATGTTAATGGAGTCTGTGAGCAAGACTGATGGACCCACTGGAAGAATGAAGGCTAACACTTGAGACTGTTCAAACTTCATAGTTGTATGACAAGTTAGGGCAGTTTGTTACATTATGGACCTTCAGCTATCATGATGCTTAATGTTCCATGATCGCACATTATGTGATGTTCCCTAAGTACATTCATTTGTGTTCATTTCTCACTCATTATAGATCAGTGCTGCCTCCCTATCTTTATTTCCATTATCTCCATTTTCTGCTCATTCCCTATCATATATCAATAATATCAGATATACCCCCATGTCTAAGCATCTTTTTCACTTTTATTGTTCTTTTATTCTTAGAGAACTCCTGTTCATCCTCCAATACCTTGTGAAGCCATCACACATATACATGAGGAAAACTCCTAATATTTCTTATGCTGCTGCTAGGAAATTCATGCCAGGAACTATTTGATAACTTTTTATTAACTTTCATGAAACATTTCAAAGTAAGTATCCTCAAAAACATAAAATCAAAGTTTAAAACACTCCAAATATCTTTCCTAAAGTTTCATGGGAAGTAATTAAAATATCCAGGATTGACCAGAGTCCACATGATTTCAAAACTGGTACTTTTTCTGCCACTTCATATCACCACTTGTCTCTTTTATCTGCTTTGTATTAACCCATACTTCTGTAATTTTGCTTTTTGCTCATGACATTCAATTGTATTATTTTTTTTCTTTTTTTTCTTTTTTTATTTTATTATTGAACAAACTTACAAGATTTTAACAAAATAATATAAAATGTGTATATAATGTGTAAATCAATTGTATTATTTTTTAAATGTCTTTCTCACCATAAAATATAGTTCCTTGAAAATATAATTTATTTTCTTACTCATCTTAATACTCTCTGGGCTCTCAGAACATTATGTGACACACAACAGGCATTGAATAAAAATCTACAGGATTGGACTGGATCAGATTAAAATTGAGTTACTTTTGTGTGATTGACTATAAAATTGTATTATTTAAGGTTCGTTGTGATTGTTAGCTTATCTAGTAGCATTGTTCATTTATTCTATACCAAACCCTAAGTTCTGCCTAGGAAATGTGGCTAAAAGAATTGCTGAATAATTCTATGAAAAATGATGTTTAAGTGGCTGGAGTGGTGGTTCTGCAGTTACAGTGCTTGCCTGGCATGCACAAGGATGTGGGTTCAAACCCCAGCACCACATACACCATGAAATGTTGGAGCAATGAAGGCCACATGAAAAACAAAATAAAAATGATTCTCTCTCTCTCTCTCTCTCTCTCTCCCTCTCTCTCTTTTTCTCTCTCTGTACCTCTTTCTTTTAAAAAAAAAATATATGCTTAAAAATTGAGTTGAACTGAACAAGATATTCCTTGAAACTCATAATTGATGTTTTGGGCTCCGGATGCCAGTTCCTTCATGCCAGGTGATATGTGGCCTCTGGTGTCTTTCCAGTTGTCCATGTCTAGCCCTGTTCCAACTTCGCCCTAAGCAATTGCCTGCTTTGGCATGCATGTGACATAGTCATTAGCATATATAAGTTCCTAGAAACTGTCTTCTATCTCATATATTTATTGTAGTCAGTGGAGTATACTCAGTCTTTTAGGAATAATTAAAATAGTCTGTGACTCTAATTAAAGTAGTCTGGATATTTTAAAGAAACCTATATATAAGACCAAGCTGAGTGCTGACATCAAGTTAATTGTGTTATTTTTAGTGGAACTATCATTGGAGACAGCAGCATGGCACCCAATGCCTTTTTAAAACCTCATGTCTGAATATAGACGTTAAATAACCAGCACCTTGAGCTCTTCAGAGGAAAGGCATTAAAGCATAAATAAATTAAATTGTTATGAAAACTTGGAAAAATGATCTCAATGTACTTGAATAGGAAGTCATGTCGTCATTAAATTACTTGCTGTGGAGATAAATACCCTTAATATGTTTTTCTGCCAAAACAACCAGACAACTTGGAAATCTTGTCACATAAGGGCGGATGAGCCCGAGAGACAAGCTGTTGAGCTTACATTTTTGCCACTATCTTCCCTACATTTTTATACAATTGTAGAATACAATTTTTTTTTTTTAAAGAGAGAGGGACAGTGAGAGAGACAGAGAAAGAAAGAAACAACTTTATTTAGTTTTTCACATGGCCTTTGTTGCTCCAACACTTAGTTGTGTACGTGGTGCTGGGGTTTGAACCCGGGTCCTCGTGCTTGCCAGGCAAGCGCTGAAACCACCGAGCCACCGCTCCAGCCCTGTAGAATACAATTTTGAAGTATTGCATTTGATCTGTTCACATTACAAAATGTTCTTATTTTTCAAAAAAAAAAAAATTGTGAATTGGTCCTCTTCTTTTTGATCCATGTCTCCAAAGCTTGGCCAAACTGGGCCCTCCTTTCACTTTTCTAGCAAGGTGACAAGTCATCACCATTGCCTCCTAATGTCCTCCTTCATCTTAATCCCAGCTGAACATTGAACCCCACTGCAAAGTAGCTCCATAGCTGAAATGGAGTTTCTTTTAAATAGAGGGCCCAGAACCAGTGACCTCCCCAGACTGACGCACCCATTAGCCAATGGGAGATCCCAATAGAGGTGGAGCTTTTCTTTTATAAATGTACTCAGGAAGCCTCACCAAACCAAAGTTCTCTGGTCTCTTGCTGTTTCCTGGGATTGGGATTGGCAAACATGCATCTCATGGAAACATGGTCGCGGTTTCAGGTATCCACGAGGAATCCTCACTCTGGATCATCTGAGAACCTCTGGAAGTGAATTTATTTGGAAATAGTGGAAACTGTTGGTTGGTTTTTGCAGGCTGAAGTTCTGGAGTTAATCATTATTCTGCGGAATCCTGAATGATGTTGCTTATAGCTTTCCTACACAGGCAGCATTCCCGTGGGAGTCCTACTAACAGTCTTTTGTCAGGCACTATCAGCAGTATTGAGCCAACCTGAGCACCCTATTATTAATCCTTTTCTCCTAGTGACATGACAGCAATCGATGTCTGAACAAGCTATTGAAACTGTAGCAATCAAGTGGACTCCAGTTAATCCAATGGGATACTTACTCAGAGTCTATGGGAAGGGCAGGGAATTTTTTCTAACTCCATACTGTTCCTATATCCCTACATTTTATGGTTCCATAATTTGGGTAAAGGTTGACATTTACCCAGACCTGTAATATACAAAATGGGACCTTTACCCATGATTCAAACCCATTCATAACATTTTCATGACCATCTGCTACTTCTGTAAATATAGAAACTCTTTGATCATTAAATAAATATTTGTGCCTATGTCATTGTAAAGCAAGAACATTGAAACCTTTACATAGAAAGGTATCCACCTGGTAATGTTTGTTAACTCATTAAAATCAATCAGCAATTACAAAGAATCATATTTACACTATAAGACTATCAGATTTCCTGTCCCATATTCCACATGCAAGGGAGTCTAAAAGTAGTGCCCCAAACTGGCCGTGCAAACAGATTCCTGGGTCCTCTCCCCATGGATTATGATTCAGTTAATCTGAGACAATGCTCAGGAATTTGCATTTTTAGATTCCAAGGGGATTGGCCAAGATAGGCAGTTCTCGAGCTTTACTCCAAGGTGATTTGGGGCTTCCTAAGGGGAACCTACATGCTTCATAGGTGGAGCAAAAGGAGACAAGAGGAAAGAAGACCAGGAAGGAGAGATGTGTTCTCAGCCTTGCTAGCAAGTGTATCACATCTGGAAACACCTAAGCTTTGGGGCTTAGTTTCTGTGACTGTAAAATCTGTATCAGTAGTATATACCTTTATTTATTTTACATGATATTTTAAAAGAATGGACAGGAGACATCGGGCATGCTAGTGCACACCTGTAATCCCAGCAGCTTGGGAGGCTGAGGCAGGAGGATCTAGAGTTCGAAGTCAGCCTCAGCAACTTAGTGAGGTCCTAAACAATTTAGCAAGACCCTGTCTCAAAAAAAAAAAAAATATATATATATATACATATATATATATATATATATGCTGGGGATGTGGTTCAGTGATTATGTGCCCCTGGATAAAAATCCCCAATATCCCTCCCCCCAAAAAAAGAATGACTAGGAGAATGAAGAGAAAATAAGGAATTATAAAGGATAAAGTCCGCTTCCCAATCAGTGTAGAGATCCTTTAACATGAGGTCATATAGTCCCTGCTGGAAATGAACCCTATGATGGGGCAGGGCTTCCTGCCACCCAACATTGCTCTTGGGATTGGGGCAGTAGGTCCCTCCAGGCACTGAAGTCTCTTTCTAATGCTGAACTTAACCCTCCCTTTCACTAGCTTCTACTCATGGGCCCTGGTACTCCCACTATTCCATGTTTTTATGGGACAATGCTTCACATATTTAGGAACAGTTTTCACATCTCAGGCTAAAATTCCTGGCTTTCTTAAACAGTTCTTTGGTTAACTCAATTTCTTTTTCTTTCTTTTTTTAAGAGAGGGACAGATGGGGCTGGAGCTGTGGCTCAGCGGTTGCGGCGCTTGCCTGGCATGTGCTGGTGCACGGGTTCAAACCTCAGTACCATGTACACAATGAGGTCTCAGCGCAACGAGGGCCACATGAGAAACTAAATAAAATTGATTCTCTATTTCTCAAAAAAAAAGAGAGAGACAGAGAGAGGGAGATAGAACCAATTTTATTCAGTTTTTCATGTGGCTTTCATTGCTCCAGCTCTTCGTTGTGTATGTGGGGCTGGAGTTCAAACTCACATCCTTGCACATGCCAGGCAAGCACCGTGACCACTGAGCCACTGCTCCAGCCCTGATTAACTCAATTTCTGAAACCTTCTCACCTGTGTAAAATATTTGTGTAGCATCTTTTCTCAAACTATAGTAGCTGTTAATTTGTTTTTATCTTCTGCACCTTTTTTCTTATTGTCACTCACCTCTTTCTTCATCATGCTTTTTTTTTGCAATAAATATTTATGTAACACCTATTACAGTAAGTCCCACTAAATTATTTTTTGTTTTCTAAATAACAGTGTAGTTGCTGGACTGAGAGAACATTTAATGCCAAGAAGTCTCTCAAGCATGGTTTGGCAGAATCCTTTAAGCGAGTTTGTAAGTTTCCAACGACTTTAACCAGGCATTCATTCTGAGGTCCAATGGAATGGAGATGTCTTTAAGGCACCCAGGTGATATGAAAGCAACCAGTGTGAACTTGAAAACACTGTAGTATAAACTTGGAAACACTATAGTTTAAAGAGACTGGGATAAGGAGACCTAAACCCTGCCTTCATGTATCCCTTAACCTGTACAAGTTACTTAAATGCCCAGAGCATTCTTTCCCCATCATCTATATCACGTTTACCTCCTACATCATGAGGATTACATGAGATAATACATGTAAGACATTTTGTTATCATAAATGACTAAGCATTGTCTTTTTATGTTGGTATATTTTCATGTGAGGACCAATCAGGTTAGTATTTTATTATGCCTCTGTTCTATTCCATTTTTTTAAAGAGACAATCAATTTTATTTAGTTTTCTGTTGGTCCTACTCTTAGTTGTGTACATGGTGCTGGGATTCGAACTCACATCCTCATGCATGTCAGGCAACCACTGTAACCTCTGAGCCACTGCTCCAGCCCTGTTCTATTCCATTTTGATTCATTTGTCTAATAAAGGCTTTGGATCTTATCACAGTCCCATGGGCTTACTCATTCATAAAGCAAATTTTAAGAGATGATTATCTTGTTTATGTATAGGTTTTTGTTTGTTTCAAGTAGTCAGTGAACAAATTATATTTTGCCAGGCATGATCCTCCTTCTTCTCATCCAGCAGTACTAGAAGGATTTACAGAAGGAGACTCAAGTTTAACGCAAAACAAAGTTTTGTCGGTGCCCTGACCTGGCATAGACATGAGCAGACATCCTGGAAGGCTCGCATGCAAACAGCAAGTTCTAAGAAGCAGGTTGCAATAAGAAAATTGCCTGGTTTATTATTTTTAATTTAATGAATCTTGTTCCTGTAAAAATTTCAGGGTAGACATTCCAGGAAATCTACATCCTTTTTTAGCCCTAGTGCAGACAGTAGTGGCTACCACTGGGCAAGTATGCCTGACCTGCATTCTGACCCAAAGGCATATTGTTGAAAAGCAAGAAGGATTTTTCTGTTCAAGGTCTGAACCTGAATGTTCTGCCCTTCCCACAGAGACTGTCAGCAAAAAGGCAAATTTTACAACTCGGTTTTGTGACGTGTGCACTTTTCACTAAAATCTGGACCAAGCCCAAGACTCATTTCTCTCAGCTCCCTATCCAAGCTCAAGATGAGGAATGATCTTTGGTCATTAGCGCTTGGTTGGGAATAGCCCAGAGGTGAAAGAGTTGCTATTGGATTTCATTAATCTGAAGAAAAGTCTTTAGGTTAAAACATCTTCCTGGCGTTTTAATTGGGGAGGGTAACGTTGGTGTTCAACACCAGGCAAAATACATAAACTCCTGATGAAAAGAGGAAATTGTGAGTCAAACCTGCGTAAAAACTGTGAATGTTGCATGATGACAAAATCTAATTGATCCTTCTAGTGAACTGATGATCATCATTCTCTTGCTTCATTTCTAAGTCTATATAATAAAAACAAAACTGCATTTTTATATGAAAACTTCAGAACCCTAAGCTGAAAACAAGGGTGTCATGTGTTTTCTGGGTGCCTACGATGTGCCAGACCTTGTGCTAAGTGTTGGGTATAAAGAAAGATCCAGCCCTTGCCCACAGGGTACCTAGATGAGAACACAGCTCCAGGAAAGATGCCCCCACATGTGATGGCAGTGCCCAGGAGAAGCACAGCAGCCTCCCCTGTGAGCTGAGGGACAGGAGTCTCCTTACCTGCCCCCACACTTACCCCACCTGCTGGTAGAGGGCCCTGGGTCAGCCAGTCACAGCAATCTATCAGGAATCCCGCCACACTAACCTCTCTTTTAGCCAAATCTGTGGTGCCTTGCTCCCTCCAGTTTTCTAAAATGCCTGGGACCTGACCTTAAACCCCAGCCAATAAGTTGAAAGGCTTGACTGTGAGATCTAGCATGCATTAGTAACCTGAGCAAGTTACTTAATCTCTCCTAATTTCTTCATATAAAATGGGAGTGTGCCTGTCTCACAGGGTTTCCATGAGACCTGAGTAGATGCGTGTGAATCACTTAGAAGGGTGACTGGCACCTGAGTGGACCCTAATCAGACCCCAGATCATTTCCCCAGTGCCAGCACAATACAAAGTTCATGGCTCCAATTATGCCTACCTTTGCTATCTATGTGTTGGGTACAATTTGAGAATCTAACCCAACTCTGTAGCAATATCTGAATGACATGCTCCAAAAGCAGAAACCACCCTAGAGAAGCATCTATGATTAGCACTGTCCAGATGTCAGGAAGCATTTAGGGCTGTTCAAGTGTCAGTCTTCTCAATGGGAGGTTTATTAACAATACAAATAAATGTGCCACATCATACCCTTCCTAAAAGTTAAGAAGTGTTTTAAAGATGATTAGACTTCTGTGGTAGGTTATAAAGCTCTCTCCTGCCCCCCACCCACACACATGCATCATATATGATGACATTTCCTGCTATCATAACCATACTGAATAACATCAGTGCTTCTCTATGCATAAACCTACAATATAATTCTAGGTATTAAATATGGGTTACAGAGGCTGGAGCCGTGGCTCAGCTGTTATGGTGCTTGCCTGGCACGTGCAAGGACACAGGTTTGAACCCCAGCACCACGTACACAATGAAGTATCTGAGCAACAAAAGCCATGTGAAAAACTAAATAAAAGTCGGTTCTTTCTGTCTCCTCTCTCTCCTCTCTCTCTCACACTGTCCCTCTTTCTCTAAAACTGAATAAATAAATAAATAAGTATGGGTTATAATATCTCTGCTATTCATTAATGACCAAGATGTCTAGTACAGAAACATATTTTCAAATGCATGAGGGAACTTGTAACACCAGTATTTTGTCTTAGTTTAACCAACATTTATGTGGTGCTTGCTGTGTGCCATGTACAGTCCTAAGCACTATTCAAGCAATAACTTATTTTAACTTTGTAACAACTGTATAAGATAGATGCTATCATTACCCCCATCTTGCAGATAAGCAAACTGAGACACAGAATAATTGCTCAAGCCTCACATCTAGTAAGTGGTAGAACCTGGGTTCAGAGCAGACCCTGGGGCTGCAGAGTCACCAGCACTCTTGACCCACTGACCAGTACACATTTCTTCTAAACCTTACAATTAGAAGCATTAGAATGAACAGCTCTTGGAAGCTATTTTCTTGAGTTTCCTCTCTATGAAAAATTTCCAAAGTACTAAAAATATTCTGCATTCCATAAAATTCTAACAGTCTCAACACAGTGTTAACATTCAATTGGCATTAATTAGTGGCTATGGTGATGCATAAAACTTAGGTTTTAAAATGTTTTCACTCCCTTTCTCTATTGAGCTGGAGCTCTGGTACCAGATGTTCCAGGTAGAGATCAAAGAGAATCTGGGAGTCGGACTAGGAAGGAACCACGTACTCAGGTGGTCCAGCTCACTCATTCTACAGAATAAATGCAGATAAATCAAATGCCTTGTTCATCATTACACAACCACACTGTGGCAGTGCTGGGGAATGAATAAGGACTGTTGAGGAAACAGTTGCTGGAAACTCTTAACTTTTACCAAACCAGGGTTTATTCCATAGCACCACGTTCCCTCTCCATCCATAGAAACCAAAGTAGGACTTGAAGGATCATGCCAATCCTGGAAGTGAGAGTAGGGGGAAATCCAGAATCCAAGTTGGTAGGGCTTCAAGAATTAGCCTGTGCTGGAATCCAAAACTAGAGAGGGCAGTCAAGTTCAGAACAAGAGGAAGATGAATTAAAGTGAAAGCAAGATAGGCAGCCCAAGTCCAGTCACAGTGAAGGGAGTAACTGGAATTGCAACACCCTGCCCATATCAAACCCCAGGTGCTGAAGAATGTCTCAAAGTTGGTGGAGGGTGCACTCTCACCCTAAATTATTTTTCCCCTTTTGAATGATAAGCATTAAGTTTCCCATGAAAATAGTGCAGAATTTTTGAAGGAGGCCAAAAATGCCAGAATCATGTTTTATGTCCACTTGAGAAACGTAGGTGAGGTTATGAGTTACTGCAACTCATCTAAGAGATCCGTGCACAGTAAGCTTCTTCGTACTTAATTTATCTGCCAGTGAAGACTGGAGGACTGAGACAATTCAGCTGGGAATTGAACCTGTGGTTCCAGGAAGTCTAGATATTTCAAACCTCATGCTTAGTCCATTAAGATATCCCCTCCAAAAACATAATGTGGTTAAAGTAGACTTAGATATCTTTAGTACAGAGAATGGATTTTATTTCCACTTTGGGAATTTCTGATCCGTAGTAGGGAGAGATATAGATGAAACTCACCTACAATAGTGCCTATAGAATAATGCATGTGTGTCAATGTACACTGTCCCTTTTCTGATTTATGGTTAAGAAGAGAAAAAAAACATCTTAAGGGAAAAAGTAGATTACAAATGCATTTGCTAAATGGGGGCTCCATACATAACCCCTCTCTCTTACTCTTCCTAAAGACCCACTCTTGCCTCTATCAATAAAATAGAATATATTATGCTTACCAAAAGAATCTGAAGAGAAACCATAGATTTCACACATCTGTCAGGTGGGTCAGTTTATTTGGGGGACAGTTGGGGAACATCCTGTACCATTACAGGCTGTCAGCCACAGAGAATGTTTACTAATAAGCCTCGCCATTAGGTTGGGTCAGTGATGGATGGTCTGTGTTCCTCTGCCCTGGCCGGGCATGTGCTGTGATACTCACTGACCAGCAGCAGCTGTTGTACTAGCTGCCTTGTTAAGGGTCTCGCCAAGTGACATCAGCTATACATCACCCTGGCTGATACCTTTGATTATTTGGACAGCTCCTGGCATGATGAATCGCTGGGATTGATCTGTCTTTTCTTGTGCGTCCTAGTCAGTGTTCTTTACCCATCTCTCTCTCTGAACTCTTCATCCTTAAGACCAGGGCCCTTATTACTGCTCATTCAGATACGCGCACCTCCTACCCTCTGCAATTTAAAGGACCTGCTCATTTCAGTGTCCGTAATGAGAGATTGGGATGAGGGTGAGGAAGTAAGCGCATCCTAGTTAGAACAGGCAGGCAAGGGAAACAGCAGTCACTCTCTTGCAGCCAGGGAAGCAAGGAGAAAAAGCTTTCTACCATGGCATCCAGGGCTCGCAGCTTTCATTACTGAGGTCATGGGCCTTCCACATATTCCATGTGGTAAAAATTAAATTTGAATGCTGTGGGTAACCTGAACAATGCCTTCTATTTATAAGATCCCTTCCTTCCAAGGAGTACAAATCATTTCACACACAGTATCTCAAGCATCACCATATTTCTGTAAAAGAAGCTTCATCATCTTGATTTCACAGAGGGAAAAAATGAGCACAGAGGGGCTATATACCCAAATCTACTTGATAAATAAATGTGCAGAAAAATCAATAACAGGACCTAAAGTCTCTGACTCCCTGTTGTATTCAGTCTTCAATACAATGATTTATAAAATGTTTATTAAGCACCTACTGTGTGAACTAAGAGCTGGGAATACAGAGAGCCTCTGCAAGTGTAATGTGTGGGATCAGTAACTCTTTCAATCCCATTTGTCTCTAACTCAGTATTTCTGAGGGGAAGTCAGTCATATTAAAATAGACTGTTTTATATTTACTACAAAGAATCTACGTGTGTGTATTAGAGACACAAGCCCTATTCCACTTGACCATGAATTAGCCAGAGGCCATACTAAGCTGTTCTTCCCTATTAAATTATTAACTCCTGGGGTTGCGGATTTACCTCAGTGGCAGAGCGCTTGCCTAGCACGCGCATGGCCCCGAGTTCGGTCCTCAGCCCTGAGAAAAGGAAAAAAGAAAAAAAATTATTAACTCTTGAGCCCCAAAGATATAATTCTTTCCAAATCTGTTGAAATGGAGTAGATTCAGATAAGGTTATATAAAAGCAATAGTTCTCAAACATATTCTAGTACACTTGGAAAAAACTCATTAAATATATGTTTAATTTCATTATATAAAAAACTCTGTAAAATAAAACATCACCATGTTTTTTTGTGACTGAAAATTTCCACTGGCTCTGCATAACACAGGAAAGCTAGATTATTGGACTTTCTTTTTTTTTATTGGACCTTCTTAGCTCGGCCTCTGAGGTCTTTGGGAGTGTCAACAGATCAACACTTGCACACCCAGCACAAGCTCTGTTCTGCCTTCAAGTTCCCATTGCCCAAGAGCACGCCATATCCAGGGTGGACTTTCTTTCTTTCTTTCTTTTCTTTTTTTAAAGAAAGAGGGGATAATGACAGAGACAGACAGAGGGAGAAGCAATTTTTTATTTAGTTTTTCAGGTGACCCTCATTCCTCAGACACCTCGCTGTGAATGTGGTGCTGGGGTCTGAACCCATGTACTTGCGCATACCAGGCAAGCGCCGCAAGCGCCAAGCCACCGCTCCAGCCCCCAGGGTGGACTCTCAAGATTAGCTTATGCTGTTGCCTGTCTGGAGAGCTCATCCTCCCATCCCAGTCCCCACCTCTGCCACCTCTCTGAGTCCAGTTATGGTGTTTTTCTCCAGTCTGCAAACGCCACCTTCCCTGAACTCCAGGTGTTTACCTTGACACCTAATAATATTCTTCCTTATATAGTTGATTGACAGGTGCATATATCCAGCCAGCGGCCTTCTGCTATTCTCTCAGTACCCAGCACAGTCCTAGCACTCACAGAGCAGGACGCTGAAGTTCTGAGTCAATGAGAATAACCCACATGGGCTGTTGACTGTGAGTCACTAAGAGCTCATAGAAACTGCTGCAATTGCCTTAAATGCAATAATTGGTTATTTTTAATGCATGGCATAGTTCTTCGAGACTTGACTGGTGGAAATTCACAGGCATTCTGGACTTAGGGTGTTTTGGTGGTTCTGTAACTGATCTTTTGAGCTCAATATGCACACAGGACATTTGCTTCACGCTCCAGTTTTCAGCAGCTCTTAGACAAGAATCAAAAAACAGTGCACAGAAGATAATTGTAGCATATACTATGGAAATTTAGTAGTAACCAGGACAGTATCCAGAATCCAAAGGATTGGACATATAATTCAGAGAACTACCAAGTTACCTGTAACTGACCCTGGTGCCTCAGTTGTTCCAGAAAGCCACTCCAGAGAACTTAGAAACCTGACATTAGAAGGGATTAAATTTCCATGCAATTATTTTTTTTCTTGCATAGGTTATTATGTAGCATAAATCTACTTCTGAGTCCTCAGACCTTAGTGCTATAACTCAGTTTCCATTTACCAAGAAAGAATCAGCACTTTTGAGAACACCAATATCTCCAAAACCACATGGGAATTGAGATAAAAATCTAGTAGCACTTTAACACAGAGCCTGACTTCAAATCATGCACCTTTCAAGAGGATATTTTAGGAAACATTAAAAATATTCTTCTAGGGGCTGGAGTGGTGGCTCCTTGGTTAGAGCACTTGTCTGTGATGCGCAAGGACCTAGGCTTGAACCCCAGAACCACATATACAACCTAAGTGTTGGAGAAACAAAGGCCAGATGAAAAAGTAAAATAAAGTTGATTCTCTCTTTCTCTCTCCCTATCTCTCTGTTTGAAAAAAAAAAAAGTTATTAGGCTGGAGCAGTGGCTCAGTGGTTTGAGCATTTGCCAGGCATGTGCAAGGACCCAGGTTCAAACTCCAGCACCATATACACAACAAAGTGTCAGAGAAACAAAGGCCAGATGACAAAATAAAATTGATTCACTCTTTGTCTTTCTCTCTCTCTTCCTCTCTCTCCCCACCCCCAGAAGAAAGAAAGAAAGAAATGATTATTCTAGGGCTGGAGCAGTGGCTCAATGATTAGAGTGTCATGAACAAGGACCAGGGTTCAAATCCCAGCACCATGTACACAACTAAGTATAGGAGCAATGAAAACCAGATGGAAAAAAATAAATAAAATTGATTCTTTCTCTCTCTAAAGAAAGAGAGTGATATGTGTGTGTGTGTGTGTGTGTGTGTTCTTCTATGTGTCTCCTATTTTAGCTAAGTGCATATCTCAGCTACAAAAGCAAAAAATAAATAAATAAATAAAACACCCAAGGCAATTCTATTACATCTCTTAAGTGTTATTTTTCTTAAAGACAGAAAGAGTATGAAAGTATGGAGGAAGATTAATCAATAGTAAAAAAAAAATTCTATAATTTTTTTCTATCATTTGTAATTTTTATTTTTTTTTTTTAGAAATTCTCTTTCTCATGTTTACAAAGGATTTCTTCCAATCCCAGCTCATTTTAGTTCAGCTTGGCTCCCTAAGGACCCTTTTGTGATTCCCTCTACTTCTAAAAGCCTGTGGGTGACAGAGGCAACTTCATTTCTGAGTCAATGTTAAGAGCTTGAAGTTACCATTTAAATAGACATTTCTGGCACCATCAATGTGCAATTAGGTTTATTATAATAAATATCCTTAGCTGGGCATGGTGGCACACTCCTGTAAACAGGAGGAGCCCAAGTTCAAGGACCGCCTGGGCAACTTAGCAACATCCTGTCTCAAAATAAAATATAAGATGGGTTGAAGATGTGGCTCAGTGATTAATTGCCCCTAGGTTCAATCCCTAGCACCAAAATAAATAAATAAATATAAAATAAATAAATAAATAAATAAATAAAAACTATTCCAGCCTCCCATTAGTGACCTGAAGAGCACACCTGAAAGAGATCTCAAGGGATCTTGAAGGTCAGTCCACTTGCTGACTAGTTTTTTTTCTTAAAGATATCTGAATATTCTGATTTCCACAAGTATTTAGCTTTCTCCTCCAGAATTCCTCTTAATATTCAGCTGAAATAGTTCCTGTTTTATTTTAAGCCAGTTTCCCCTTGCTGCACACGTATGATAGCTGGTTAGCACTCTTTAAGATCTTTCTCTTTTTTTTTTTTTAAGAGAGAGGAACAGTGAGAGAGATAGACAGACAGAGAGAATCAATTTTTTAATTGAGTTTTTCACATGGTTTTCGTTGCTCTGACACTTAGTTCTATAAGTGGGTGCTGGAGTTTGAACCCGTGTACTCGCGCATGCCGGGCAAGTGCCGTAACCGCCAAACCACCACTCCATCCCCACTCTTTAAGATCTTTGATATAATATACTATGTCATACTTGAAAGTTTAAACCAAATCACCATTTTTACCTTTTGAACTTCAGGCTAGGAAACAAATTCTTTGAATCACGCCTCTGTCATTTCTCTGGAATTTTATGTTAACTTTATTTTTTGTACTGGGGATTGAACCCAGAGGTCCTTTACCACTGAGCCACATCTCCAAGCCCTTTTTATTTTCTATTTTGAGACAGAGTCTTGCTAAGTTGTTTAGGTCCTCACAAAGTTGCTGAGGCTGACCTCAAACTTGCAATCCTTCTGCCTTAGCTTCCTGAGTTCCTGGAATTATAGGTATGTATCACCAACCTGCCTGGATTTTTTAAAAATATACAATTCTGTAATAAATTTCACCCAAGGAGAACTGCCTTAGTTGTTCTTCCTTTGGTTCTTAGTATTTCAGAAGTTAATTAGTAACAAATTATACAGATAGTTTTTAAATAAAATTTTCATAGAAATATATCATATATATAGAAAAATGCACACATTATAAATGTAGATCTCAATAATTTTTAATAGGGGGGAGAGTGAGAGAGAGAGAATCAACTTTATTTCATTTTTCATCTGACCTTTGTTTCTCTGACACTTCATTGTGTACATGGTGCTGGAGTTCGAACTCAGGTCTTTGTGCATGCCAAGCAAGTGCTCCAACCACTGAACCACTGCTCCAACCTCTCAATAATTTTTTTTAAACAAAGTGAACATATGTAATCCCCACCCAAACCAAGATATAGAATATTACCAGCCCCGCAGAAGCTTCTCTGGGTGCTCCTAGCCAATTATTCTTTCTCCACAAGTAACTACTGTTCTGACTTCTATAATCAGATTAATTTTGCATATACTTGAACTTCATCTGAGAAGAACCACATATGTCTGGATTCTTTCATGTGGCACTCTGCTTTTGTGAGACTCATCCATGTTTCTGCATGTAGAAGTAGTTTCTTTGTTCTCATGGCTAATGTAGCATTTCATTCATTCGTTTTATTTCACTACATCCTGGGCAAACATTTGGGTTGTTTCTACTTTGGAGATACAATGTTGCTGTGAACTCCTACCCTGAGTTTTGGTTTACATTATGTTGGCCTTTCTGTTGGTTATTTACCCAGGAGAGGGATCCTTAGGTCAGCGGGTTTGTATATGTTCAGCTTTAGTAGATTCTGCCAAGCAGTTTTCCATGGGATTTCTACCAATTTACATTCCCAAGAATAGTGTGTATTAAAATCCTATTTGCTCCCCATCCTCACCAATACTTGGTATTGTCAGTTTTTCTTAATGTTAGCAATTCTGTTGGATGGCTGTAGCGGTTTCTTCCATTGAAATAAACCAGCTGCCCAGATGGATTAGGTCTCCGAGAACATTTTTTTTTCCTACTGCCATTGTGTGTTTGCCAGTAGATCACAGGAACATCCGCTCTGTAAGGAGCAGAGTGGTAGCCACAGCCCTCATTTGCATGACTTTGAACTGTTATCTGTGGCTGCTGTAGATTCTAGCCAGAGCCCACTGAGACACCCCATGCAGCCAGATAACCTTTCCTTGTTCATTAAGGACCCACTTAGCTTTCCGTGGGGCTGTAGCAGACAGCCTAGAAAAGCAGGTCATGACTTTATGACTATATAATGCTAATCTCATCAATAATAACTCTAAAAGAGAAAAAAAAAAACAGTTTAAATAACTGGGTTATTTGTACTTTCACCAACCCCTGAAAGTACAAAAGTCGTGTTGAAGATAGACTTACTTGTTTTTGCAAAGCGCCTATGACGAACATGACCCCATTCTCCATAATAGTCAGATGGAGTTTAAAATGGGAAGCTGAAATCTAGTGGGGCAGCGTTAATTGCCTTGAAGTGTTTTGAAAATCCTAACCAATAAGCAGTCAGAATAGAAGCAGGCTAAATGGGTACTGTTCTGGAACCTGGGCGTGTAAGAGTTTCAAAAAGGTTTGTGGATGATAATTACTGTCCTCTTGACAGCAAGAAATCTAAGTTCAGTGACCAGGGTGGTGGTGTTGTTTTGTGGGGTTTTTATTTTGTTTTGTTTTTGCCAGTAATACAACTGGATTTTCTTTTCTTTTCTTTTTTATTAGAAGAATATAGAAATACAGTTGAGGGGGAAACATTATCAAAACATTAGCAATCAATGGATATAAACTTTGTTATCGAGGGGAAAAGCCAGATCATGGATGACCACCTTGGATTTTACCTATTGCAGTTTCCCCCAGAAGAACTCATGCGTTGTATGCGTAGCTCGTGGAGGAATGACATCGGCTTCTGGGATGGTTCCCCCATCTTCCCACTCTCCAGACTCCTATGAGTTCTTCATATGCCCTCCCCCCCTCCCCATCCCCCTCTCTACACCTGCTAGTATCCTACAGAGCCATCCCCCTAATGCTCTGAAAGTCATTAAATTTGCAGTTTTGTTAGGTTAGCCATCAGCCCTACTGCTTCCCCCCCACTTTTTTTTAAGAGAGAGGGACAATGAGGAGGGAGAGAGAGAAAGAGAGAGAGAATCAATTTTTATTGCGTTTTTCACATGGCTTTTGTTGCTCTGACACTTAGTTGTGTTCGTGGTGCTGGAGTTTGAACCCATGTACTTGCACATGCCAGGCAAGCGCTGTAACTGCCAAGCCACTGCTCCAGCCCCAGTACAGCTGGCTTTGAAAATCAAATGTCAACTTCTACATCGTACTTCCCACCTCAAATTAGTTCTTTAACAGTGGAACAAAATTTTCAACAAAGGTGGAAGTGCATGTGCTGCCCACGTAACCTCATTATTGTCAAGGGGACATTTCTCTATTGGAAATCTGTGTTTTGCCCAAAAACTAAAAACAAGGAACTCTTCACTAATGATCCTAGAGACTCGGAAATTAAACATGTGCTGTTAGATTAATACTAGTAGGAAATTGGGTTGTTATGTTTTTCAAAAGGTTCACTTTTTCTCAGTCTGCCTTTTTCCCTGTTCTCACGGTGAAATGTGTGTGTGTGCGCATTGCTCTCTGCTTTGTGTTCTGATTTCATCCTCTACGGGGGGGGGGGGGGTTAACTTGCAATCCCCTCCAAATATTGGATTATTATGGAAAAAAGGTGCGGTATTTCAAGCATTGTGCCACGATAAAAGTAACAGGATAATGATTTTCTTTCTCAGTTCAGATATCAGAAGCCCAAGTATTGATTGCCTGTTTCTTTTGCCTCCTGTCCTCTGATGAAACTACACTTTTGACACCGAGTCACAATAAAATGTGCCCTTTCCAGTATGAGCTCTCGGTAAATGTCATTCATACGGTCATTGTTTTCTAATTCTCCATGTTTTCATCCAAGAAGCACAGAAGCCCTTCACTGGGTTGGAGAGAGACTGCAATGTTTAGATTTAGAATTCACGGGAACAAATTCCATTATTTTGCTAAACCCATTTACGTTCTAAAAATAGAACTTCTTTTCCATAGTGTCTATGAAATTACTATCATTAGAACTGACTGAATGATGTGGACTTTGATAACTGAAGGTTTCCTAAAATGCTACTGGGAATATTGATTTTGGATTTGGCAGGCAAAGAATCGTTGTAAAACCAACGTGTTTATGGATGACAAGGGTTGTTGGTGGCACAAACTGAAGCCAGACAGGAAACCCAGTGGTCATGGCTGGTTCTCCAAAAATGCTCCCCGCCAGCCAGCCTTGCTCCTGGCCTGTAACACTCTTGCTGTCTCAGCTCCAGGTCCCTGATCCCAGCTGCCAGCCAATGATTTGTGATTTTGTTTAAGGATACATATCGGTGTTAGCCTAGCTTGAGGCCACCAAACTCATTTCACTTGTGCCCCACACCAAATTTGATCCCATAGGTGTCAAGCTGGAGTATTAACACAATGTGACACTTATCACCTTCCTCCTCCTTGTGAAATCAGTTTATCTAAAAATATCTCATATGAAAAACCTACAAACCCAGGCCATACACAAAGCGTTCCTGAGTGTCGTGATAAATGTAACCAGCACACCTATGGCTTTTCAGGATGCTCCAGTGCTGTGACCCTCTGTTTCACATAATGTACCCTTTTTATTTATTTCCAATAGCTTTCCAATCAGTCAGTGCCGGCGTCCTTTTTCTAACCTCAGATCACGGTCTAATAATCCGTTTTGGTGCCCTTATTGGCCTCGAAGGTAGTTTAAGCTGTTAAAATCTTTCTTTAACAAGTTCCCCTTTAATAAGAGATGTTTCAATGGATTCTGTATGCTTCTTACCTTTCCCTAACCTTTTCTTGACACAAAACCATGAGTGAGACAGATCCTATCAACATCATCTAATGTTGGCATTAAAGCTCATTTGAATATCGCATCACTTAAAACTACTGAAAATTCCTAGTTGAGTTAGGTCAGAAGAGGATTTCTGGAGTCCACATAGAATACTGCGTGCTTTTGCATTTTATGAAACATTCAAATAGCCTGGTATTATGAGGGTAGCATTCTTCCTACTGCTGGAAATGGAATACAGGAAAAATGATCAATATTTTATTTGTGTTCTCTCTTTTGAGTCTGTGTGTCCCAGTTCTCTAGCTCAGGTTTTGCCCCAGGGAGATGATGCTGGCCTTGGCTATTTTCACCTAACACTATTGCAACTGATACCATCTTAAGAGCATCCCTGCTAGAAATCAATTCAGAAATGACTTTTCCATCCATCCCTGCATTTTCCTGTCTGGAGGCAGTCACCAGGGAGACCCCTGATAGGGCAGGGCAAGTCTCACTCTCTCTTTTTGCTTACTTTCCTTTCTTTTCCTCCCCCCACCCCCCGAACTGCCCTTCAGTACTGGGGATTGAACCCAGGACTTTGAACATGCCAGGCGAGCTCTCCACTCCTAAGCTACACCCTGAAGCCCTTTTAATTTTGAGACAGGATCTTGCTGAGATGCTTGGGGCCTCACTAAGTTGTTGAGGTTGGCCTCAAACTTTCGACCTGGAATTACAGGCAGGTGCCACCATACCTGGCTTCTTTTTGCTTACTTTCTATTGAGTATTCCCACAAGAAATGAAACTGATTTAGGGGATCTGGAAGTGTTTTGTAGAGGCTATTAAGTAAAAAAATGAGATCAGTACAAAGAAACCAATACCACATACCTTTCTCAAAGTTGGCACAAAAAAAAATAAGTTCTGAAATATTTCAAAAAAATAGAATAAAATATATGATAAGAGGCTACCTGAGATATATTTTAGGAAACCCAAACCTTAATTCTTTTTTATACCTACTCCTTTCCACTCTCAATATGAGGAAACTGAAAATGGATTTTCTGTTTACCATATTAGAATTTTCAGAACTGTAATCTCTTAGAAAGTTTCTAATCCAGTATGTGTAATATTTGCTGATCTGTCAATCAACTAAAGAGAATATATTTTAGAGAATGTCTAATAAAAAAGTAAAATAGGGGCTGGAGTGGTGGCTCAGTGGTTGTGTGCTTGCCTAAATATTTCTAGCCTAAAAATATTCTCTTGGCTAGTATGCATGAGGCCCTGGGGGGTGGGGGGATTGTTCCCAACATGGCAAAACAATGCTTTTTTAATTCACATATTTCAAAACATGATGCTTCACATAATAAATATATACAATTTTTTGTTCGTTGATTCTTTTTTTAAAAAAGCTTTTTAATAAAAGAACATTTATAGTATTGGGTACTTTATACAAAGTCCACATTAAGAATTATCAGGGGGGCTGAAGTGGTGGCTCAGTGGTTACACAGCTTTCCTGGCATGCTCAAGTACAAAAGTTCAAACCCCAGCACCATATACACAACAAAGTGTCAGACCAACGAAAGTGACATGAAAAACTAAATAAAAATTACTTCTCTCTTTCCCTCTCTCTCCCACTATCCCCTCTTAAAAAAAAAAAAAGAATTATCAGAAAGTGGAGCTGGAGCAGTGGCTCAGTGATGGGAGCACTTGCTTGGCAAGCTCAAGGATTGGGATTCGAACCCCAGAACCACACATGCAACTAAGTGTCCAAGAAACAAAGGCCAGATGAAAAAAATAAATAAAATTGATTCTCTCCTTTCTCTTTCTGCCCCCCCTCTCTCCTTTCTTCCTCACACTCTCTCTTTCTCTCTCCCTCTCTAAAAAAAAAAAAATTGTCAAAAAGTATCACATGTGGGACTGGAGTGGTGGCTCAGCAGTTACGGCACTTGCCCAGCATGCACGAGTACATGGGTTCAAACCCCAGCACCCACGTACACAACTAAGTGTCGGAGTAACGAAGGCCATGTGAAAAACTCAATAAAAAATTGATTCTGTTTCTTTCTCTCTCTCACTGTCCTTCTCTCTTTAAAAAACAAAGTATCACATGTGATTTTATGAGTAAGGCTGATTGGTGGTTTTTCTGTTATCACACACTATACCAATGAGGTGTTGTCGAAATACTATTTAATCTGTGAGCTCCCTGTTTAAAGTTTTGACCATCAAGTTGCTTTGTTTCCTATAACTCAAACAAAATCAAATTGTTATTGGCCCTGTGTCCTTCATAGTGCCTACGATGGAACTGATACTTTGAGAAATACCAGAGGTCACCCAGCCACTGAGATATTGTGAGAATTTATACCGCCAAGAACAGCACACGCCTGACATGTTGCTAAGCTCCCTTCCCCTGTGGTAGTGGTGTGAGGGCCCCCAGCTCAAAGTGAGGTGACTTCACAAAGGGAGTCCCGAATCCTGACAGCATCATAGGCTTAGGTGAGGAGGGACAGACCTGTGCACCCAGGTAGTCCTAGGAGAGGTAATCGTGCCCTGGAAGTCTCATCTTACACAGTGGAAGAAAAGGAGACCCGTCTCAAATCAGAACCAGGGAAAGCTGGTGGAGCTGGGGCTGCCTCTGTCTAAACTCTGATCTCATACTGCTTCCCTGTGGAGAATTCTCAGAACTGCAGCTTCTCTCCGGGCCCCTGCCTGTCACGCCTGTCCAGTGTGGTCTCTGCACTGGGCTTGGTGTCATCCAAGAGCAGTAAAAACGTGTCTGCCATTAAGAACCTCAGCACAGAGAATGGAGAGGCTGGGAGAGAAGGGCCATGTGCTGAATCTAGAGGCATATCTAGCTGCAGGCCCATCTGGTAGTCTGCATCCTCCCCTGCCCTTTTCACACCAAAGCCTCTGCCTGCCCAAAGGTGTTGCTTCAGCTCTGGCTTCACAGGTGCAACTTTCTGGCTTGCACAATTAAGAATTCCAGATAAATCATTGCCTATTCTTGCCCTGAATATTTTTCACAAGTGCTAAAACACTGTGTCCTGGCCAACATAAAGGTTCCTGCATTTGTCTCTTTATAATTGCCATCACAAATTCCTGCTTCTCCTCTACACCCACACCAGGGTAATTTAGATACAGGCACTAAAAAGGGTACCCTTGCCCCCCATTATTCTTTGTGGGACATAAAGGAAATAAAGCATATTTTTATACAGAGCCGTAGCTGTTTCTTTAAGATATAAAAACAGTATTGTAAGGACATGATGGTGTAAGTGTTCCATTTCCTCATTTCTCTACAATGTAGAAACCAGGAAAAAGCTCAGATTCTTTTAATTAAGAAAACAAACTAGGGGCTGGAGCGGGGGCTCAGTGGTTACGGCACTTGCCTGGCATGCTCAAGGATGTGGGTTCAAACCCCAGCACCACGTACACAACAAAGTATCAGAGCAGTGAAAGTCACATGAAAAACTAAATAAAATTGATTCTCTCTCTTCCTCTCTCCCTCCCCTCTTTAAAAAAGAAAAAGAAACAAAGAAAATAAACTAATGGAAAGTTATAATAATTAAAGTTTGATGGTTTTTAGGGTGGTGAAGAAAAGGGCAATAAATCCGTTGAGCTGGTGAGCAGTATTTTCTGGTGACTATTTGGAATGGGAAAATATACAGGAAGTTAACAGTGTATTTCACATTCCACAGAGAACCTGTGAGCCTTTCCTCCTCTCCTCTCCACCTCTGTCAAGGCTCCAGGGTGAAAGCTATAAGTTGAAGAGGACAAGCCATCAGCAGAGGGTGACTTATGATGAGAAATAAAAATATTTGGATTAGCTATAATACCAAGCCAGTGATATTTACAAATTATTAAACTGCCATCCTCACATCAAACACTCTTTTCTTTTATGAAATGCTCAGCTGTGCTTTCAGTTTGTTTCAAACTGTCAGGACCATTATTTGATGTTCCTCTTTGTTTGTTTATCTTAATTAAGATGTTGAATCAATCATTTTTACTTTCTCCAAGATCAGAGTCAGGACAGGGGCTGGCCACCCTCAAGTGCTGAGCAGGTGCTGAGCCGCATTTGTGCAGAGGGATCAAAAACACATATGTTCTCCAGGTTGTGTGGACAGATTGACAGATTTTTGATAAGAGGGAAAAAAGTCTTCCTCCATGGTGAGAAATGACATTTCTGTCTAAAACAAGTAGACACAGTGGCAGATTCATCTCTGTTTTGGAAATAATTTTCCCTGACCACATCCTGACAGCTCACCTGGCCGGTGGAAGACACTGAGGTGGGTTGGAAGGAGGAGCCGGAAAGTGGTGACTCAGATCAAGTATGCAGCAGGAGATGAAATGCCTTGAACCTTGTCCTGTGAATGTGACCATTGTTCTTGCCGCTCCAACTCTTTTCCATTCCTGATGTTTGATCTCCTGGAAGTGGGATGGCTTGTTGTTGGAGCAATCATCTCATATCCAAATTGCTTTGAGTTCTTTGTACAGAGATACACCTGCCCCACCAACTCTGCATAGGGTGATTGCAAGGCTTTTACAACAGTACAGCTTAATTGTGCTGAGATACCCACTCTTTCCTACACAGCCCCGTTTTTTGAGAAGCATTTCAGAACAGCTAGCTAGGGCTGGAGAAATAGTCAACTGGACCCAGAATAGAACTGTACCCTGCATATGAACTGGCCTTTCTAGAAATAAAACCTATCACCTTGGTCTCATTAGCATCATGCCCTATCCAACTGAGCTAACTGGCCATACAATTCAATCAACGGGACAAATGAGAAACACAAAGAAAGGAAGAGAGTTTATGGCATGATTTAGGGAGATCAGATGGGAAATGAAGCAGTGCTTTACTTTACTTTTTTTTTTTAAGAGCGAGGGACAGAAAGAGAGAATCAGTTTTATTTAGTTTTTCATGTGGCTTTCATTGTTCTGACACTTTGTTGTATACAGGTGCTGGGGTTTGAACCCTCGTCCTTGCGCATGCCAGGGAAGCACAGTAACCACTGAGCTACTGCCCCAGCCCAATGCTTTACTTTTAAAACCATCTCAGTTGGGGCTGGAGTGGAGTGGTTGCTCAGTGGTTAGAGCACTTGCCTGGCGTGCGCTAGGACGCAAGTTCAAACCCCAGCACCACATACACAGCAAAGTGTTAGAGCAACGAAAGCCACATGAAAAACTAATAAAATTGTTTCCCTCTTTCTCCCTCTTCCCTCTCTCTCTCCCTCTCTCTCTAAAACAAGAAAAAAAATCCCAGTGGCTAGGGAGGCTGAGGCAAGAGGATCATGAGTTCAAAGCCAGCCTCAGCAACTTAGTGAGTCCCGAAGCAACTAAGCAAGAACCTGTCTCAAAAATAAAAAATAATAATGGCTGGAGATGTTGCTCAGTGGTTAAGCTCTGCTCAGTTCAATCCCTGGTACCAAAAAAAAAAAAAAAAAAAAAAAAACCATGTTTCTAGAACAGCATTGCTCTGATTGTACCCTAAGGTCTGTCACTGATACTGATGTTATCTGGAACATCACTTGAACTGAACATCACTGGGGGAAAGTACAGCTGTCCATTGATGAGGACCTTTGTTTATGCCAATCTAAGCAGAATTTGTATGTGAAGTTGCCAGTAGCATTTCTCCTAGTGGCACTGGGAACACTAGCAGCCAAGGCACAACCTTGGTCTCATACATGGTCCTGCTCCTGACAGTGCTACAGAAGTTGACTCAGGGACTCAGGCAAGAAAACCTGCATTCCAGCCCTTTCTTAGGCAAGAGGTAGACTTTTGAATCACACAATTCCAAGAGGAAACGTGACCTTTCAAAAGAAAAACCAACACTTCATTTATTTGAGGCCTCTGTATGACTCTTCGGCCACAGATAACTACTTTCAACCAATTCTCACTCTTCATTAGTGGGAAACACTTTCCTCTAATCACCATGAATTACCCAATACCTGGAATTAACCAATGTTCTCTGGAAACACTCATTTGCTTCCTTTCCGGTGGGATATTCTAGGTTCATAAGGTGACGGCCAATACATATTAAGCTGCATCCTGGTGTGGCTGAAACTGCTAACCAGCCCCCAATATCCTTTCTCCCCTTCTTTCTCACTTTTAGATGGTCTCATGGTTGCTCCACTCCCTGCCTTCTTGGCAACTAATTCAACCATGTGACTTAAGTTCCCACCAGTGAACTAGAGAAGCAATCTCTCAGCTTCTAGGGTCACACACAAGGGTCTTAAGCAGATAGGGAGTGGTTGATGTTTTCCGTATTGCCCTTCTCTTTCTTCCTTCTGGCTGGAGCTAGAACCGGCTTGAACCGTGAAAAAGAAATCGTGTGCTTTACAAAGATGGTGGAGACATAGCAGAAACAACCCCAAGTGCCTTCCATCCCCAGCTGCCTCCTCCAGTCTCTTCGTTCATCAGAGAGAAATTATCATCTGCTTTGTTAAGGCTTCTAATATTTGGGGTTTTCTATCACTTTGGTATAATCCTAATAGATACACCGTGGGAATAACCAAGGTCAAGCTAAGTAGTTAAGACAGAAAGGAGTCTACCTGCTCTGAATGGGATGGGAAGATCCTACAGAAATGAAATGGCAGCAGGTAGTTTCTTCAGCCATTTGAAAGGATGGAATAAGCCAGAGTTAATATGAACATAGACAATGATTTCCCTGGAATTTCTTAAATGATGTCATGCAAAAGTACTAACTTTCATGGATTACTTTTGTTTCTTCAAGTTTTGGTAATAATAGTGCTTGGATAGCTTATCAAAGATGTTGTCTGTACAGATCCCTCACTTGGGGCCCCCCAGTTCTACCTCACCAAGGTCCACTAGTAAGCCATCAGATTGATAAGGCCAAACATGCAAATTCACTGTGACATTGTGGCTCTCAGCCCTAGATGAGCATCAGAACCATCTACAGGGCTTTGAAAGAATAAATGTGCCTCAAACCCAACCCCAGATAATCCTGATTCAGGGGTCCACATTTTTTTAAGGTTTGGCAGTAAATTCTGATGTGCAGCCAGTGGAGAACCACTCATCTATGGCTGGGGAGGTAGCTGAGTGGTACAGTGCTTGTCTACTATGTACAAAGCCCTGAGTTTGATCCCCAGCATGAAATAGTGAGCTCTGATTATCATTCTCATTTAAAAGAGAGAGAGAGAAAGAAAAGAACCTCTGCTCTAAGGTGTGGATGGCTGCTAACGGCTCAATGTGGTACTACAACCACTCACACCTCGTGGATGAGAGTCACTGCAACATTGGTCCCCCAGTTACTCCTGCTCAGAGATCTATTGAGTGGTCACAAGTGGCTGTGGTTATCCCCAGACAGCCTCCCTCTCCCAGCGACCAGTGATGTGCCCATTTGTTCCCACACTGTGGATAAAATGCCTCCTCTCCCAGAGCATTCATACTCAACAAGGAATCATGTTGTCATCTAAGGCAATAGGCTCCACCAGGTGGAATTTCAGGAATTAAGGAAGTCAGTTGAAATGATATTTTGGAAAAGAGACCTTTTTCCAGTTCCCTTAAACACAAACCATTTAAGCAGCTCCAGAAAACAAACAAACAAAAACAGCCACAAAACTACGGCGCCTGTTTCAGAAGATGTTTTACTTCTAGGGAAAAAAAGAGCTTTATTTCTTCCTTTTCCTTCATCTGCTGTTTGGAATCACCGTGAGCCCCCACATCTGCTCTTGGGTGAGAGCACCCTCACTACTGCAGGCACTGTTGAATGCCAGTAGAGCACACGTTAAGAAGCACATCGGGCACTCTATCTTTTCGTACCTGGATTGTGATCTTAGAACAAAGAGCAGAGGGTCATTTAGTAATCAGTCCCCTATTATAGCACAGCACAGAGCAAGCTAATCAATATTTTCATACATCTGGCCATCTTTTAGAAACCTGCGGTAATTAAGATTCCACAACATCTTAGGTAATCCTTAATATTTCACTGCCTTTTCTTCTTAACTGTGTAAGCTATTTCTTTTTACTTATATTCTCTCCTTCCGGATTCTATAAATACCTGCCTCATCGGGCTATGATGAAAATCAAATTAAATATGAGGTTTGAAATTGCTCTAAAAATTTCAAAGGCCTATATAAATGTGTGGCAATTTTCCATAATAGAGACTATATTCTTTGTGTAGCAGTACTTCGAATCTGATGGAAAGAGGAGGGGGGAAAGGTTGAGAAATGAGGAGAGATGAATGCTGAGAACTAATGTGAGAATTCCTCATTTGTCTACTTACTAACGGGGAGACTTGTGCAAGGCACTTTAATTTATTCATCAAGAGGAAAATGATCATTTTTCTTATTATAGAAAACTATTCTTAGTATGGAGGTAGTGGTTAGGATTAGTTAATCAAGGTGCATTAGGAGATTTAAGATTTTTTAAATCTTGCAGAAAGAATCTGGAAGGGAGATAAGGTGCGCCCAAGATGAGAGTGATGACTTAGGTGTGGAACACGGGCATCCAGGCCCTTGCCCCTCAGTTCTAATTATTGGAGACTGCCTCTGCTACACAGGATAAGAGACAGCTTTTGTTCATGCCCATTGCAAAACCACGTTTGAATTATCTAAGGACTTGTTGTTGTTGTTGGCTTTTATGTTCAGTTTTAACCACCACAAGTTCATTGCCCTGGAAATAAGGATTCATAATGAGAGCATCCTGGCACTTTTGTTGGTGTGAATTGTTCTCCAGAAACAGGCAGAGAAATCAATGAAATACAAACAGAACAGTGGGCACAAAGCACAGCCTCCACTAATTGTTCATTTTCTTCCCAAAGTGGCAAGAAGTTGTTGGGAGTTTCATACTTCATTTTATATACTGGGGAAAAGGATCCCTCATGTGAACAGATCTCCTCGTTATAGGAGAAAACTGAGTAACAATAAAACCCTCAGGGACATCATTTAGTATTTCCAGCATTTCACATGATCTCCTGACACTTGGGTCTTCAAGGGGAAGCTGATTTATACCTGCAGGCGTTAGACAATGTAAAGGTGAGGTCAGGCGTAGGCATCCTTCATCCCTTTCCTTGGTGCTCACAGGTCCCTTGGGCAAGGTGGAATCAAAGCATTTCAAATGGTAGAGGTCACAGAAGTGACACTGTAAGAAGTAAGAGAGCACAGCCTCCTTCCTCTGCCGGTGGGTCTGACGCCCATATATCTTCATATCGCTGTTGTTTCCACTTGAAAAATTACATGCAGTTGGTTATATTTTTCATTCTCTTCCTATTCTTAAAACATGACTTCCAACCCAATCTAATGTGTAATTTATGTCAGGAATAATGATTATGTGTTTCTGATTATTTTTTAAAAAGGTGAAACCTTTAACATAAACGCAGGACAACAGGTGTCTTGTTTTACAGCCTTGTGCCTTCTCAGCCCTATAAATTAAGATCATGTCTGTCTTCTCTCTGCACTGATCCAAAGTTGTCTTTCTAGGACATCCTAGGAACTCTGCTTTCTGGCACAACACCTCCCACATGGTACATTGCAAGTAAATTTTCTTTGATTTGATTTGATCCACGGGTACTTTATCATGCTCTGGTCATGCCCTGTGATACAATAATATGCTGTAAGCTGCAACCCAAGTTTATACCCTGGGTGTCTGACCTAAAATCTTGTAATGGGATCCCATACCTTATATTACTTGTGAAATAAAGTAGATCTCCAGTGTAAAGAGATCTCCTATTTTTGTGGGTCCCTTGCAATGTAGAAAGAGCTTAGGCAAATTAGACCTATGGTACAAAGTACAATATTAGAACTGCAAATGAGACTTAAAATTGCATGTAATACAAATTACGAAAGTATTCCTAAAATGGTATCTAATTTAAATAGAACTTTGTGTGTTTTAACAAAAGTGTTTCTCTGTGTTCTCCACTAGTTTCTTCTCTCTTTTCTGAATTTCTTTGCTGCATACTAAGCTTAGGAATTTTCTGTAATCCACCATTCAGAATGGACTTCATCATGTAAATGTGGAGGCATGTGGCTTTGCTATAGAATAGTTGTAAACCTATTCCATTTTCTAGTTATTTTATTTTATATAAACAATGTATACTTTTTATTTTATGTAAACAATGTATAATTTTTCTCTTAAAAAATAATTCAGGGGCTGGAGCGCTGGCTCAGCGGTTACAGCACTTGCCCAGCATGTGCAAGGACATGGGTTTGAATCCCAGCACCACATACACAGCGAAGTTTCAGAGCAATGAAGGCCATGTGAAAAACTAAATGAAAAAAATTGTTTGTCTCTCTCTCATTCACTGTCCTTCTTTATTTGAAAGAAGAAAAAAAAATTCAAATAGTAGTGCAATGAGCCTCTTCTTCCCAAACTTGGGAGTTCTGCTTTCCAAAGGTGACCCCTTTCAACTCTTTCATCCATTCTGGTTTGTATCTTCCATATTTTTAAATAATATGACCAAATAGCTGTTTTTATTAAAGAGAGAAGGACAGTGAGAGACAGAGAGATAATCAATTTTTATTTAGTTTTTCACATAACTTTCGTTGCTCTTTCACCCATGTACACTTACTTGTGTACATGTACACTTATTTGTGTACATGGGTGTTTGTAATGTATCTATTTCAAACATTTTGATTTCGTATTCTAGCAGAGGAGGATTTAGCATACCTATCTCAACCCAACCCCTCACTTCCCCTCTCTTTTTCTTCCCAGTGTGATTATATAATAAGTATATATAAATATAAAACTTATATATAAAACTTATAAAAAATATAAAACTTATATAACTTATTTTATAAGTTTTACTTAAATATTATTTACTATCAACTCTCATAAGCTTGTATAATTAGACTTCTTGTTTTTCCTGGAGTTGGCAAATGCCTTTTCTTTTTCATGTTACCATCTCTAAATCTACATAAACTTGTAGCAGAATTTTCAGATTCTCTGGTTACTGTTTTCCCCATGGCCAAACACACCCGATGGGTGATCCATCAGTGCCATTTGGTTCTTGAAGCATCTCTCTTAGAGACGTCTTCCCCCTGCCCACTGTGGGCTGCCTCCCTCCTGCACAGCAGAAACCCTGGGACCCCTTTTATCCCTTTCTATTGTCAGAATCCCACCTTCTGGACCCAGTGTCACCTTCTTTCTTGATGGACACCCTAATTTTAGTGAAGTACTCATTTTGATGGCATCCTGAGAAAGGCTGCTGGGAGGTCAAGTTCTTGAGACTTTCATGTTTGAAAACCTCTTTATTCTATCATTACACTGGACTGGTTGCTTGGGTGTAAGAATGCTAGTGGAAATCATTTCTCCTTAGACTTTGGAAAGTTTGGCTTCATTGACTTCCAGTGTTGCCATGGAGGGGTTCAATGCCATCTGGTTCTTGATTCTTTGCAATGACCTATTTTTCCCCATAATTCAGAAGTTTTTATGACCTTCCCCTTATCCACTGTGTTCTGAAATTTCACAGTGATAACTAAGGTGTGAGTCTCTGGCTGTCTGGAGGACCCTCTCAATCAGAAGACCTATGTTTCACTTGAGAAATTTTGTTCTTTATTTGATTGTTTCCTTCTAATCTGTTTTTATATTTTTTTGTTTCCTTTCCTTGCTCTTTTTCCCCCCACTTAAGATTTACTTAATTTTATCTTCCAATTCACCTAATGACTTTGTTTTTAATTTTGGTTGCCATATAATTAATTTCTAACTATTCTTTTCTCCCCCCCCCCCCATTCCTGGTTAAACATTCTTTTTTTTTTTTTTTTTTTTTTTTTTTTTTTTTTTTTTTTTTTTTAGAGAGAGGGACAGTGAGAGAGACAGAGAAAGAGAGAAACAACTTTATTTAGTTTTTCACATAGCTTTCGTTGCTCCAACACTCAGTTGTGTACATGGTGCTGGGGTTTGAACCTGGGTCCTTATGCTTGCCAGGCAAGCACCGAAACCACTGAGCCACCGCTCCAGCTCCCTGGTTAAACATTCTTTATGGTTACAATGTCTCCTCATTCCTCTAGGAATGTTGATGATGTCTTATTTGCTTTTCTTTTTTTTTCTTTCTGCTTCCTAAATTGACTCTATTTCCCCACGTTCCTTTTGTTCTGCTGTTTACTTTGGTCTTTGCCTTTTATGGTAGACTTTCTGTAAATGTCTGTAAAACCTTGGCTCTGGTGTAGATAACTGCTCTTATTTAAAAGTAAGGCACTATATGGAGTGGTTAGCACACGCCTGTAATCCCAGAGACTCAGGATGCTACGGCTGGAAGACTGCAAGTTCGAGGCCAGCCTTGTCAACTGAGTGAAACCCTGTTTCAAAATGAAAAGGTAAAATAGGAAAGAGCGAGGATACAGCTCAATGGTAGAATCCCCAAAGCTGGAAAAAAGGGAGGCTGGGTTGTCTGCAGAGTTGGCTCAGCCATAGAGTGCTTGCCTGGCATGTGCAAGGGCCCAGGTTCAAACCCCAGCACCGCGTACACAACTAAGTATTTGAAAAATTAAAACTAGATGAAAACAAATAAATAGAATTGATTCTTTCTCTTTCTCTGTTTAAAAAAAGAGAAAAGAAGGAAAGAAAAAAAGGTAAGGCACTCAAAAGCAGAGTGCCTGTGCATTAAGGCTGGATTTATCAACGGATAGGCTGTATTTAGTCCATATTTAGTCTAAAGTTTAGAGTGAGGAGGCACCCAGTCAGCATCTGCAGATCTGTCCTCTGAAGACATTCACTTTTTCCAGAGAAGGCTCTATGAATCTCCTAATAGTGCCGTTAGACATGGCTAACAGGGTCCTTGGAGCTCAGCTGCTAAAGGAGACCAGACGCATCTATGTTCAGTGCATGGACTATTTAATTCACCTTTCTCAATATCATTCTCCTCTGGATTTTGTGTCCCAAGAATTCATACCTTCCTGGTTTAATTTTCCTATACAAATTAACCCCCCATCCTAGGATTGGAGAAGGATCATTAGCATACGTTGCGAGTCAAAGACTGGCATGCTGGAGTCCAAAAACTTGATTCTCTTCTCAACTGTACAACAAATCGGTCACCTTTCCTTAGATGAGTCACGCTGGCTCACCAAGTGGCTGGGTGTTCGCTTCCCCATCAGTGAAATGAGGGGCAGAATCATTTGCTCTGTCACTGCTGGAGAGCCCAGTCACAGTTCCATCTAAGAGTTCTTCACCAGGGTACCTTAAGGAGATGCTAAAATAAGTGATGGAAAAGCTCTGGAAGAATTTCCTTGATACGTATTATCACTCTCTTGAATCATTTTACTTTTCAGCAGTTGGTCTGACGGAAACCTTGGCTCTGGTCATGCGGGATATGCTCCTGCATCAGGGCCTCTCCATCCCCTCCTGTCATGTGCTTTACACAGTTTGGTCCATGAGAAGCCCAACAAGCCCACTCAGAGGCTGGAGCTAAATATCCTTGTGAGCCTCTTGAAGAAAGACAACATAGGTACCCGCGTCTTCTCTGGTCCTGCCAAAAATCAGATCCCGCTTCAGAGCTGAGCATCCTGGATGCCTCCAATTCAGTTTGTTCCTGTTACCATTCTTAACAGAATGGAGTTCCTAAAAACCATGGAATTTGGACTGAGAAATATAGAAATAAAACATTCCTCATTTGACTTTGTAGTTTTTGACTATAGCATTATTCCTCAAGCTATGTGTTTATGTAGCATTGTGTAGCAAAAGCAAAAAAATGGTGGGGCTGGAGCAGTGGCTCAGTGGTAGAGCACTTGTCTGGCATGTGCAAATCCAGGTTTGAACCCCAGCACCACATACACAACTTTCAGAGAAACAAAGGCCAGATAAATAAATAAAATTAATTCCCTTTCTCTCTCTCTGTCTTTAAAAAAAATGGTATTGGATTTGGAATTTCAAAAAAACCCTGAGTTTATGTCTTTGCTACTATGTGAGCCTCGGCGTCAGCTTCTGAAGGCTGGAATGATGAGGCCTTTCTGTCCAGGAAGAAGCATGGGGGTGTCACACGTGAAGGCATTTTGTAGACACTACATTGCTACCCCAACGTAAAGTATTATTGTTATCATGTGACTGTTGTGACTCTTTGATCAGGGAAGCCTGAATTTCGTGTTGACTCTCTTATCTTCTTTGTAACATCCGGGCAATTTCACAATTACAGTTGGCTTTCCCAAAAAAACACTTTAGTTCTGTTTTCCCCTCAAAAACAAATGAATCCAGAACCAATCTACCTTAGCCATCCAATATGTGTGGCCTCTTTTGTTCATGAACAACCTTAAGGTAATAAACTGGCGTGCCCTGTGACAGAGAAAAATGTTAGAAGGAAATGGTTTCCATCTCAGGCTCCTAAGGTGCTATCCCAAACAATAACAAGGGAAAAATCATTCTGCTAAACGCACCTGACATGCATTGGCATCCAATACGCCACCCTCTTCACCAGGCATTATTATTTATATGCACTCTTCTGAGAAGGGCTGCTCGGAAGAGCTACTCTGCTTTTGTCAGACATACATTTTAGAGACTTTAAATAAACTTATATAGAAATGGCTAGCTGCATGTCTTCTAAACTTTGCTATTTCATCCGTCTGTACCAAGTGCCGTGAAGCAAAATGGATGTGCCTTCAGCTTTCTACAGTCCTGGAAAATGAACCAGTCCACTTAACAATAAATGGTGGTTGGTTTGAGCACACATGACTGGTCTAGTGAAGAAGAAAAGAAAGTTGAGCTTAATGAAGTCCAGGGTCTGTGTCCCTGTGCATGGACAGGAAAGGACGAGTGTTTTATAACTGTTTATTGGAGTTAATGGTAATAAATTCCTCACTTGTGATGCATTAACTTTAATGTTTTCATTACTTGGTGATTTAGGTTTTCCCTTTTCACATTGTAAATCATGTTGTCCCAGTAGCAGAACAGGTCGAGTGCCTGCCATAACGTTCATGATGTTCAGTGGGAAAAGAAATGCTCTCTTTCTGTCTCCCCACATGCTCTGACAAAAGATGCTTGCCTTATCCCAATTTGCTATTTCTAAATAAGTAATAATGGAGGACAGACAGACAGACAGATGCATCCAACCACAGCATAGCAGAATGTGGCAGGATCCCGGGGAAGGATGGGTCTCCATAGTAACTTTTCAAATGTATTTGGTACTGAAGTTTTTTCTTCTCCTTATCCCCCCCACCACCACCACCCGTTTGCTGAGTGTGAGCCCTTAGTTAATGAGCTGTGCAAATAGATATTGAGATTTAGTGTTTTTATTTTGCAATTACAGACTTGGTGATTTGGTTGGAAACTTTTGGATCCAGAAACATCACCCTCATTTTCCCCTCCTATTTTTTTTTCCTTGCAAAGTTCAACTTAACTTCAAACTTGCTTGAGTTTTTTCAGATGAAATAGAAGAATTAAGATTTTAAATCTCGCATTTGTAACTTCAAACAGGGGACGATGATTTTTGCCCCAAAGGCGCCTTCTCATAGCTGACATGGTTTTTTTTTTTTCTGTCTCTGAGCCCATGCTGCCGCACAGAAGCAAGCACCCAGAGAGCTGGCTGGGAGTGAGGTTTGGCTGGAGAGTGGCCTTTTGTCCAGTAGATGATACATACCAGGTCAAAGCCGCATTGCTAAGATCATTGCTTTCCCATCAAGTCTTCCTGATGGGGTGTGAGAGTTCTCATTAGATCACCCACCCTGAAATACCCCCAGAGAATCACAATAATTAGTTCCTGAGTCTTCTTTTTTATTTTCTGCTTTATTTGCTTTAAAAGTTTTCTCTGTGCAGGGCTCTCATGGTATCTGAATGTCTTACTGGAGAAACATGGAAAGAGCAAAATTATGATCACTCGATTCCTTCTTGAAATCTTCTGCTTTGAAAATTAAGGAACACAGAGGCTCAAGGATTGTTAGTCTGATTCCCGCAGCCTTCTCCATCTGAGGTATAAAGTGTCCAGACTCTCAGGATGCAAACTAATGTGCTTTGGAGGTTCAAAGCGAAAATGCTATTTCTCAGGAAGGGAAATAAAAGAACAAGCCTGGGAAACAGTACAAGAGGCCAAGTTTCGGGCTGGAGTGGTGGTTCGGGGGTTGTGGCACTTGCCTTGCGTGCGCTAGTATGCGGGTTCAAACCCCAGCACCCACGTACACAACTAAGTGTCGGAGCACTGAAAGCCATGTGAAAAACTCAATAAAAATTGATTTTCTCTCTCTCTCTCTTTCTATCTCTCTCTCTCACTGTCCCTCTCTTAAAAAAAAAAAAAGAGGCCAAGTTTTCCATCACTCAAAGTTTATAACTCAGAAATTGCCATCAACTCACTTTTTCTGAAGTGTAACTGGTCTTTGTTACGTTATTCAAATTTGACTCAGTCCTCTGCCCTTCTGTGGCTTCATCCAAACACCATCCTGTGATGCTTTCGTGAAGATAGATACATAATACCCAAGGTGAAAGCAACTGGTGTCCCAATCAGGCTATGAAATAGGGCTCAGAGATATAATTCTCTCCAGTTGAGTTTTGTGGTGGATTTTTCCTTTTTTTCTCCCAAATCCTCTTTGCCCTTCCATCATTCTCAGTTCCGCTGTTCCTCCTGATCTCTGCAACCTCTTCCTTCTTGGTCTCTCAGCAAAGTCCTCTTCCCCGCCTCCTTTTTTTAAACTTTTTTTTTTATTTCACATTGCCAGCCCTAAATTAAAGTAGTAAATATACAACAGAACAAAAATTACTACTTGTGGCTCGGGTGAAAATGATTTATCTAGCAAATATTCACCCCCATATTGCCGCCTTATTGTACAACTCCCGTTAGGCTAGAAATGGTTTCAGTTCAGTTTAGCAAACGTTTGTTGGGCACCTACTGTGTGTACCAGGCCTCTGAGGACAGAGAAAAACAGGTATGAGAATAATGAATTGTACTGCCCTCTGCAAAAGGGACCAGATTTCCCACTAGCAGTTTTTCTTTAAGCTTCAAGAAATTAAATAATCAGCACCAAACTCCTTGCAGTTGCCTGGGTGTATTTTAGAGAAGGATCCTTCTTAATCCCACATCAGTTCAACAACTAATTAAAGAACAGTCCTTGCCTGAAGCAGTGGCACACATCTGTAACCCCAGCAACTCGGGAGGTTGAGACAGGAGGATCACAAGTTTGAGGCCAGCCTCAGCAACTCAGTGAGGCCCTAAGCAACTTAGTGAGACCCTTTCTCAAAATAAAAAATAAAAAGGTCTGGGAATGTAGTTCAGTGATTAAGCACCCCTGGGTTAAATCCCCAGTATCAAAAAAATTTAAAAAAAAAAAAAGGGAGATGCCATGCACTTAGGAGGCTGAGGCAGGAGGATCAAAACTTCAAAGCCAGCCTCAGCAATTTAGTGAGACCCTTTCTCAAAACAAAACTAACATACAAGGACTGGAGGTATAGCTCAAAGGTGGAGCACCCCTGGAGGTTGAATCCCAAGTACCATACACACAAGGTGATGCCAAACAGGCAAAGTTGTTTTTATTTCCTGTTCTCCAGAGTTTTTGTTTGGTTGGTTTTTTGGGGTTCGTATTTTCTTTCTTTTTTAAAGAGAGGGACAATGAGAGAGAGAATCAATTTTATTTAGTTTTTCATGTGGCTTTCATTGCTCTGACACTGTGGTGCTGGGGTTTGAACCTGTGTCCTCACGCATGCCAGGCAAGTGCCATAACCGCTGAGCCACTGCTCCAATCCCTGTATTTTCTTGATAGTGCTGAGTATTGAATCCAGGGCATTGCATATGCTAGGCAAGCACCCTCCTGTAGAGCTACACTCCCATGTTCTCCATGTTCTTACAGTCCAGTGGCGAAGCTGTAGTTAATAAATTTGAAAATGATGTTTCGTCCTTTTTTTTTTTTTATTTTTGAGACAGTCTTTCTAAATTGCCCAGGCTGATCTCAAACTTGCAATCCTCCAGCCTCTGTGCCCTGACTCAGAGATTATAAGCATGCACTACCATAGCCAACTTATTTGTTTTTTAAAATATGCTCTCAAATATCACATGCATAATGATGATCTGCCTCCATATAGGGGGTTTGGGGAGGATTCATTGATCCTGAAGGTTTGTAATAGACAGCTTGGATTTTTCAGTCCTTTCCTCCTCCTTTCTAGAATCACAAGGCCATCTGAAGGATTGCTGCCTGGATTTATACCAAGGTTCCCATTATCTTGACACTGTGGTTTAGCAGCTAGAGAGACTTGAGGTCATTATGGTTCCACATTAAGGATGGATTCCGAGGATAAAAATAAAACTGAGGGTACTGGGTCACAGAACATGGGGTTGTTATAAAAACAGAAGACACCAGAGGATTCCTAGGTCTAGCAGTATATTGAGACAGCATGAATTCTCAGCTTTTCCCCCACCAAAGCACATGTCCAGCTGACATTCATACACCTAATTCACTATCATAAAACACCCCCAGTTTTGAAGAAACACAATTTTTTCAAGGAAACAAAGCACTGTGGAAATTCTTAACTGCCACAATTAAGATATAACATCAGATTTATTTAGTCACTATAGATTGCAGTATAAGTAAAGTAAATCATAAGCTATTTTTAATTGACTTTTTCCCCTTCAGAAAGCATATCCTACTGCAAATGAATGGTGTGGTTCTAGAAAAACTTTAAATCCATTCTTATTCTAGAAGTAAATTATTCAAAGTCTCTTCCCTTCATCTAATCAGAATGTGCCATGACTTCATGACTGAGAAGCAGTAGATTCTCATATTGAGTTGGTCACCCTTCAAGATGAGCTACATTCACCTACGGATGCTCTTGATTTTTACCGACTATTTAGATGCTGGCGTTAGTGGAGTGAAGTTCTCATAGCTGGAGTTAGAAGGGGCTTGTTCTAATACATCCACTTCTTATAAGTAAAATCCTGCTGAAAACTAAGATGTGAGGGACATGCCCTGTGACCACAGGTCTCTTCAGTAGGCAGGAGGTTCTTCATCCTCCATGAAGATGCATCGCTCCATTTATTGCCGGTGTCTTGTCATTATGTTCCATGAAAGACAACAATTTGCATATTTGGCTTACTGATATTCTTTCTTTTTAAACCAAGAGCTCTTCCTTCAGGAAAAAACAAATCATGTTCAAGATTCCTGCAGATTACACTCGAACAAGGTTTCTGTTTCCTAGATGTCACTCTTACATACGAAGAGGTCTTACAAACCTAGGAGACCAAGCAGAAATTCTTTTTTTTTTTCAAAGAGAGAAAGACAGAGAGAGATACAGAGACAAAGAGAATCAATTTTTATTGAGTTTTTCACATGGCTTTGGTTGCTCCAACACTTAGCCGTGTACGTGGGTGCTGGGGTTTGAACCCGTGTACTTGTGCATGCCAACCAAGCACTGTAACCGCCGAGCCACTGCTCCAGCCCCCCCAAGCAGAAATTCTTGAGAGCTCCAGGTGGCTCCCTCTTCAGTTTTCCTAACTTGTGCATCCTCTTATTGTGTACTGAGACTTTCTTTTAATTTACTCTGTATATCTTGATCTCTTGGATTTCACACAGACCTGTCCTAGAAAGCAGCCCTGTGGATTAGTCAGTAAGTAGATTAATACTTTTTTTTGAGAGGGTCAGTGAAAGAGAGAGAGAGAGAGAGAGAGAGAGAGAGAGAGAATCAACTCTAATTTAGTTTTTCATGTGACCTCCATTGCTCCAACACTTTGTTGTGTATGTGGTGCTGGGGCTCAAACCTGTGTACTCACACACACCAGGTAAGCCCCGCAACCACCAGGCCATGGCTCCAGCCCAGATTAATACCTATTTTTATTTAACGAGAGAGAGAGGCAGTGAGAGAGAATCAATTTTATTTAGTTTTTCATGTGGCCTTCATTGCTCCGACACTTAAGGTGTTCATGGTGCTGGGGTTCGAACCAGCATATTTGTGTATACCAGGCAAGCACCGTAACAGTTGACCCACTGCTCCAGCCACTAGATTAATATTTTTGTAACAAAAGTATTTTAAAGTACTTTTTTGGACGTCAAGTATTAGAATAACCACACGTTGTGTCTTTTTCTTCTTTCAAACATGGGATTTCTTTTGGGAGGGAGGGAGATGGGCAGATTCTCTTTCCTCAGCCACTCCTGGGTACATCTCCACGGCTCAGGGTATTGGAGAGAGCATGGATTCTCCTGCTGAGCAAGTCACAGAATTTCATTACCCTTCAGTTTCTTAGTCCATAAGCTGGAGATGATAATATATGCTTCATAAAGCCGTTGTGGGATTACAATGAATATCAGAATGCTTGATAAAATTTTAGTTAAACCCTCTTAGGGTTTTTTTAATTCTTTTAATTAAAATACATTAGTTTTCAATTATTTTTCCCTTAGTTGACCTGAGTTTTTTTCTTGGCCTAGAACCTATGATGAATTTTCTTTAACCTCAACATAACAAGATTTCCTCCACAGATTTTTTTTTTTAAAACCATTTTGTCTGTTACCTGGATTAACTGATTTTTTATTTTTTTCTTTTTGGTACAGGGAGTGAACCCAGGGGCCCTTAACCACTGAGTCACATCCCCGTCCCTTTTCTCATTTTGAGATGGGGTCTCACCAAGTTGCTTAGAGCCTCGATAAGTTGCTGAGGCTGGCCTGAAACTTATGATCCTCCTGGCTCAACCTCCTGAGTCACTGGGATGACAGGCATGAGCCATCCCTAGCAACAGAAAAAAATTGGAGAAGGAATTTGAGTCCATCACCGTTTCCTCAACGTTGTCTTCAAGACTGATTTGCTAACTACAATTATGTTGTTCCTACCATTTTGTGACATCCTTTAGCTCCAATCGCACTTGTTTTGTTTCCTGGCTTCTCACATCACAGCCTGCTGAAGGACTTAAAATGTTATGTTCACTACCTTTCTTTCATCCGTTATTCAACTCTTCTCTCCATGAACAGTTCCATTCAGTAAGCTTAGAGCCATCTGAGTAGCTTCCGTGTCTTTGGGTCTATTAGATCCTAAGTCTATTTATTAGTAATGACTTAGAATTTAGACATGTGCTTGTCTAGATTCCTTCATAAGTGAAGCACAATGGACAGAAAACCATGCTACTACATAAGTGTCAACCCAAGCAGAGATAGAATGGAACCTCTGAAGTTAAGGAACTATGTAAGCCTGCACCAATGGTCTAATAGAGGAAGTCATTGAAACCAACTTCCCTGTTAGTAACAAACAGAAAATGCGTAGTTCTTGCCAGACACCACAAACAAGATCAGTTATTGCCTAGTTCCTCAAAATTGAGAGAAAGGCAAAAAAGTAATCTGGAAAAACAAGAAACTAAGGAAAAGCAGTAATGAACGTTCTAAAGACGGCCACAGAGACTCAAGGCAAAGGAGAGAGTTTTTGTTTGTTTTGGTGCCAGGGGTTGAACCCAGTGGTGCTTAACCACTGAGCCACATCCTCAGCCTTTTTTTTTTCTTTTTAATTATTGACATTTCTAGATTTATATGTATGTCTGAATATATTTTGGCTTCTCAAGGGAGTCAAGTGTACCCTACATTGTTGATAACCCCACTTTTCCTTCCCTCTCTCCTCTTGCCCACTTTCCCCAGCCCTTTTTGTGGGTTGTTTTTCTTTTTCTTTGTCTTTCTTTTTGTTTTGTTTTATTTTGTTTTTTGAGACAGGCTTTTGCTAAGTTGCTCAGGCTGGCTTTGAACTTGTGATCCTTCTGCTTCAGCCTCCCAAGCCACTGGGATTAGAGGTGTGCACCACTGTGGCCAGCCAAAGGAAAGAGTTTATTTTTTATTTTTTTGAAGAAAGAGAAGGGGGTTGCAGCAGTGGCTCAGCAGTTACGGCACTTTCCTGGCATGCACAAGGATGAGAGTTCAAATCCCAGCGCCACGTACACAATGAAATGTCCGAGGAATGAAGGTCATGTGAAAAACTAAATAAAAATTACTTCTCTTTTTCTCTCGCTTTCACTGTCCCCTCTTTCTTAAAAAACGAAAGAAAGAAAGAAAGAAAGAAAGAAAGAAAGAAAGAAAGAAAGAAAGAAAGAACAGTGAGAGAGAGAATCAATTTTATTTAGTTTTTCATGTGGCTTTCGTTGCTCCGACATTTCATTGTGTATGTGGTGCTGAGGTTCGAACCTGTGTTGTTGCGCATGCCAGGCAAGTGCCATAATCAATGAGCCACCACTCCAGCCCCCCAAAATAGTTTAATGAAATAATATGGGATTGACAACCATCAGATAAACCCTGACCCCACCCTACCTGCAGTATCCTCTCCACCACCATACATTTGAGATCTTGCAAGGTGTGTGTTTGTGCACAAGTCTGCAGACGGACACGCTGCACTCTGTGAATTGGAATGGCAGGCTGGAACTTGACTATTCCAAGCCATGAAATGTTATATTTTCTCCAACCTCATCTACCCCAACCCCCAGGTTTTATACATGGGTACTTTAATGAAAGAACCCCATTTAACCTCACCCTGCTTGGAATTCAACTCTGATAGCTTATCAGTTTCTCTAGGCTTAGATTGGTTGGTCCCTTTTTGAAACTTTTTAAAAGAACCTGAATTGAAAGGCATGGGATGATGGGAGAAGTCCACAAGTTTAGCAGGGGAAGAATCAAACAAAAGATGTTTTTAAAAATCATTGATTTTCCCTTCAGGTTGATTTAGCAAGAGACCAAGCCAGCTGCCTATTATGGACGTTGGTGGACACCTGGTCTGTTCTGCAGGGGCTGCAGCCTTTTTGCGGGGAAATTGTGTAGCCTGTGCTATTAGCCTTTTGCTGCGATGTTGCCATCTGATTTCTCCAATTCTCTTTTCTCAGTGGGCTAGAACGCAGCTGGTTAAATAGGCCGTGACTCACATAAGCTCCCGTGTCTTTTTTATTGACTGCTTTATGGAAATGTATCACACTCCAAAGGGTCCCCATTGTTGTTGCTGTGCATAGCTGACTGAAGAGTCATGTTTAGTGCTGAGAGATGGAATCCTATCCTGTCGTTTTTTATTGCAGAGTTGGGTGTGGGTGGGAAGAAAGGGTTTAAAGGAATCTGAATGAGGAGAGAAGGATGTCTGAGAATTTCTTTTATCTTCATCTGCCATGGAAGTTGGGTGGCCATCACTTCTCTGTTGATCTTATCTTTATGGCCCACATCCTTCAGCTAAGTGAATCTTTTCTTTATATGGGTTCTCCTGAGAGATTTAGTTAAGTGTAGTGATAGAGAGAGATTATGACACTAATGCAATTCTGTTTTGTGCTGATATAATGTGATACAACCTTAGGTTTATACAAGAGGATCATTTATTTCCCATAAATTGAAATCATTTCTAGTTTTTCATTATGGTGGTAATATCTTTTTTCATGTAATAAACAAAAAGCCTCTATTTTTAATTTTATACTTAAATATAAATGTTTTTGCCTTAAACTAGCAACTTCTACCATTGGTTATGGCTTCTTCCTATTTTTAATATCATCCTGCAAAAAGTTTACATACTTTCTACCAAGCTTTAAGTGGCTCTCTGCAGATCTGTTTGTTTTCCCATAGGTGTGGATTCAGACACACCTCCTGCCTCGTCTTCCCCGTGGCGTGGCTGACCTTGTGCATCCTCAGGATCACCAGTTCTTGATCAGTAGGACCCTGAGCTGATGTTAAAAGAGGAGATAGCTTGAGGGTCACAGTGACTTCCCATCTCCGGGTATAATTTGTCTGATAGATCAACTTTACATGGATAACAACTCTGTTGTACTCACCATGGTGCCTACAGTCAATAGAATAGAGACTGATTTTATTTGATTGCCTACCTTTTTTTTTTCATAGCCATTCTAAACATCCCTATCATCCCATTTTTTCCCACACAGTCCATAAGGGAAACCAAGTAAGTGAATTCCCTCTAATGAGTAAGAGAGGGACATAACACATCTTATGTACAAAAACATCATTTTAAAAAAAAAAAAAAAGCACACAGTATTTCCAGCTATATTACTCTTCAGGATCTTGTTGGTGAACCACCAAGGGAGAAAATCCAGCAACTCATTCAGTGCCCAATTTCAGCAAACTGAGTTTGACCCTGGGGAAAAGAAGGCGGGGATGGTGCTATCCCTCCCGTCCTAGAATTAGTGACTTGGAGTTCAAACATCTTGGCTGTTTTATCCCTTTGTTTTCTTGGTGGTGGCATTCTTGGGTTTCAGTTGGTGGGGAGAGAAAAGCCTCATGCTGATAATGTACTGAAAGTAAATGAAATTAAATAAGCGAAGCAGTGCTCATCACTGCTTCCTCCCCCCTGGGTAATTCAATTCAAGCTCTCCCTCTGATGGCAACTCACAGGGGCTGTCTCTGTCACCCCGCTGGGGCCTGGAGTCTTAACATCTAAATAAAAGTTTCACTCAAGCATTTTTTATGCTCCTGCCAGCAGGATCAGTGAGCTGGTGTGGGCACATTAATGTAATATTCATACTCACAGACTCTCCCCGCACTCAGGCAACGTCTTCGCATTTTCATAATTATAGATGTTCCATAAAATGGCATTTAGATTTGCATTAAAAAAGGAGTTTTGAATTCTAATAGAATGTTTAACATGTCTTTTATGATTCAGATTCTTGGTGTCTTTAACAAGAAACTGTCTCTAAGTTTAACAAGACCTTTACAAAGAGAACGGAAAGGGGAAAACTTGTACAGAACTCCAAGCTTAGGGGATCCAGTTTGCCCTATCTCCTGTGTCTTACATTTAAATTTTAGGCCTCTAGGAACAATTTTTGACAGCACTTCAGAAATTCTCTCTCCTTCCAAGGGCCTCTCTGCCATCCCACATCCTTGCCTCACCTGACAACGTCCCACCCCCAGTAGAATCTGCTATTTCTTGGCACGTGTTTTCAGAGGGACATTAGAATTTTCAGAGGGATAGGAGAAATGAATGAATCCTAGAAAAGAATGAATTTTTCTTTGCTGCGGTTCATCTCATGCATGCAACCCTGAGAGACCCATCTGGAAGGATTTACAGCAGCCACAGAGTTTGCAAACTATAAAACACAGGAATGAAAATAGTATATGAACAAGGAAGCTGACAATAAGGACCAACTGGAGAAAGAATCAGACACATAAACATACTAAAAAAGAAAAAGAGAGGTTCCTCTGATCTATATTTTTAAAACTATGCTTGAAACAGCTTAAAAGCAAAAGGTAATCTCAATTGCATTTAAATTGTCTTAAAATGTTATTATTCTTTAAGCAAAATGTAGGAAAAGCACAGAGTAAAATGTCCCCCATAGCCACCACTGAATGAAAGTTTATTATTGGAGGAGATATTCAAAAACCAATTGTTGGATTGAAAAAATATTTCACCCAAAAGTCTCAAGACAGTGTATATAGTGACCCAATTTACTCATGTGATTGTATTTGGTCTGCTTTACAATTTTTTAAAGAATATATTTGGGTTAGGAAGTTAAAAAATAAGTAAAGATTAAGATTCTGCCAACCAGGCTGGAGCAGTGGCTCAGCAGTTACAGCACTTGCCTGGCATGCACAAGTACGCAGGTTCAAACCCCAGCACCATGTACACAGCAAAGTGTCTGAGCAACGAAAGCCACATGAAAAAATAAATAAAATTTATTCTTTCTCTGTCTCTCACTGTCCCTCTCGCTTTTCAAAAAAAAAAAAAAAAAAGATTCTGCTAACCCACTCTCTTCATTTTTCTTATGTAGAGTTGGACAGGGAGTATAGCTCAGTGGTAGAGTGTCTGCTTTGATCCTTAACACCACAAAATAGAGGAAAGAAGGAAGGGAAGCAAGAAGGGAGAGAGGGTTGGTTGCATTTTTTTAAAGAGTTTGAGGGGAACTGGTTGCCATAGCACACACCTATAATCTCAGTGGCTCAGGAGGCTGAGGCAGGAGAATTGCAAGTTTGAGACCAGCCTCAGCAACTTAGGGAGGGCCTAAGCAATTTATCAAGACTGTGTCTCAAAATAGAAAATAAAAATGGCTGGGGATGTGGCTCAGTGGTTAAGCACCCCTGAGTTAAATCCTGGTACCAAAAAAAAAAAAAAAAAGGTTTGGGGGGAGGTGTTCTTGTCTCATTTTATGTTTAAGGAATAAACTCTTTCCTCAACCCTTTGCCCGTCCCTTCTGTAGAGTAAGTATAAACCTCAGTGGAGGAAGATGAATTAGGATCTTGATTTCTCAATAAATTTGTACCTACAGAAGCAATTGAAAGCCAAGAATGTTGGCAGCATACATTTCAAGGCTGATGTTGGTTTCAGGGTCTTCTTTAAGTTTTCTACCACTCAGACTCTCCCACACTTTGAAGAAACCAAGATTTGGCAGTTATTGCCCTTCTTTGAGTGAACTTACTAAAATTTATGTTCACAAAAGTGGCTTTCTGTTTGTTAAAAAAAAAAAAAAGAAAGAGAAGAAAAGCAGTATATTCATTGTACTCTCTGAGGTGACTGCATTTACAGTGGAGTCTGTCACTCATTAAGTCTTCTCTGGACTGATAGCTATTCATTTAACTTTTGATTATCTCAGTGTAGATTATCCAATTGGTAGCTTATATCCACAGCTAATTCTTAATTCCCTTTTCCTTCCAATCAGTACATATTTAAGCTACCTCCCCTTGCCACAAATTAATGTATATTTAGATCATTTTAAATGATTTTAGCTTTAGATATATTTCGGAAGAAAGAAAATTAACTTTTCCCCAATCATATAGAAATTGTTGTGTTTTGGGATTTTTTTTTTGTGCTGTGTTTAGGCAATTACCCTCTGTACTCCATCATTAATGTGAATTTTCTAAAGTAGCCTAAGTGAAAATTTTGTCAGGTTTCAACAACACATTCTGCTGTTATTCCTTTTAGAAGTGGAAGACATCATAAGAGGAGCTCAAGAACTTGATAACATCATCAAGCAAGGATACTTGGAGAAGAAAAGCAAAGGTATTGATCAGACCCAGAAAAACAGAACGTTCCAAGAAGGGAACTGAGGAAGAAGAAGGTCAACTTATCAGGTGCCCACTCTGTGCCCAACACTGTGCTACACAGGAGTCTAGTGGACTCCATCACTCGTTAAGTGACAGACTTGATGCAGTGAGAGGAAAGACAAGAAGTCTGGTGCTAAGGTGTGTAGACTGCAGAGAGATGGCCAGAATCTTCGGCCGATGGGGATCGTCACTGGATAAGGATTGGTCCTGCTCTCCTCACCTCAATGTTTGCAGTGTGATGCCTGCTACAAACAGGTGCTTAATAAAACTCATTGAGTGAATGAATCGATGAGTTCTCATCATTGTTCTCATCTCTCAGTGTGCTCCCATAAGGAGCAAAACTGTTTTACCAAAAGTATGGCTTTTATATCATGCATGAAGCAGTGCACTTTCAAATTTCAGACAAGCCCAACTCTTTTGATCTTTATTTAAAGTCATTCAATTAGAATAGGAACTAGTAGGACTGAAGACCCAGGTTTAACACTCAACAGACAAATTGGTTTATCATGCACACATGCGCGCGCGCGCGCGCGTGCGCACACACACACACACACAAAGTCTTTCTCATGGCCATGGCCTGGAGTATCATTCTGGTTTTTCAGAGGCAACACATAAAGATCTTATGGGGAATCTGAAAAGTACAAGGGGAGATTAGAACCTGAAAGATAGAAAGGAAGCTAGATAAAAAAGAGCTGAGAGGGCACAGAGCAGGCAGCCCTATGTAGAACCTGGACCCTGAATGGAGCTCCTCCTCTGGACTCACACAGGATAACCTGTGGGAGTGAGAGGGAGGGCTTTACAGTCCATTAACCTGGGAAATAAAACAAGAACACAGTGGACTGTGTGTTGTTGGGTTTTACGGACTCTTTAGTGATTGTAGTTGCCTGAATTTATGTCTCCTACTGCTGTTCTGTGTAGATCATAGTTTCTTCGGGTCGGAGTGGCAGAAGCGATGGTGTGTTGTCAGCAGAGGCTTTTTCTACTACTATGCTAATGAGAAAAGTAAGTGTTCTTCATTTGCACAGCAGCACCTCACTCCTGGATGCAAGCACTTCGTAAATTCTCAAGCACTTAGATCTCCAGATAGCGGTCCTTAACTAACACCCATAAAGGGATGTGCTTAGGGAGGAAATAGGCGTGGGTAAATAATACCTTGTCTGTCACCAAAAGCAGATGCCAATTTAGAATTTACCCTTTAAACATGAGGATACTGTGGTCAATATATCAGTTATCTTTTCTTATGACTAATAACAACATTTTCAAAATAGAATGTTTTGGCATACTTTAAGAAAAAAAGAAATTTCTAATTCTTTGTAGATATTAATAAGATAGCTAAACTGGATGTGGTGGTGCACGCCTGTAATCCCAGGAACTTGGGAGGCTAAGGCAGAAGGATAGAAAGTTCAGAACCAGCCTCAGCAACTTAATGAGGCTCTGAGCAACTAGTGAGACCCTGTCTCACAATAAAAAATAAATAAATAAATAAGTAAAAAGGCTGAGGATGTAGCTCAGTGGTAAGAGTGCTTGTCCAGCATGTACAAGCCCCTGAATTTGATCTCCAGCACCATAAAAAAATAATAATCATTCAGAAAAAGATTTTAACTGCTTAACAATGACCCAGAAAAAGAACCCTAGAGTTTAGACTCTCTAAGAGCATACTCCAGTCTTTGAGCATGTCTGTTGGGAAGTAAACCAGTGGACATCCCTGGAGTCTTGGAGTGTTGAGACCCAAATGGTTGCTGTGCCCAAGAGACAACCTTCAGCCAGATGGCAGCAGGAGCAAAGTGTTGACTCAGGCCAGAGGCAGTTTCCTAATGAGCCACCACTGATTCAATCAAGCACAACACTCATGAGCTATCCCTAGAAGACCTCTCATCCGTGTTTAAAGTAGTTGCTTAGTTCATGAGAGGGAGGAGAGGCTATAAGCACAATCTGAGACCGATACAAATAAACACAAGCTAAAAATTATTTTTGTAGATGAATACAAACTTTCAAATAGGGGAAACCACTTGGTAGAGTTGGGTAGCCGCAACAGTAATTTAGGAAGCAAGAGGGGGACAAAGTAAATAAAACATCCATTCTTGCAGAGGCTTCCTTGTGATCTACCAACTTCCTACAGAGACCAGGGGAAAAGCTACAGAGCAGACCTTTTTCCTTCCAATCATTTTCCATTTCTCCTGTTTCTCCTTTCTAAATCCTGTTCCTCACTTGATCCCTGAATATCCTGTCTAGGGAATAATCAAATGCCTGCCCAATTGCCTTTGGATTTCCTGCCACCTTTGACAGGTGCTAAAGTGGCAGAAAGAACTGCAGCTTTGCTCAGTGACCTGGAATCCTCAAGCTCTGCCCTTGACTTGTGACAATTATCTCTCTCTGCCTCCCTACCTGCAGCAGTGTCACTGACCTTTGTCTTCCACTCACCATCCTGGGGTCCTCAGAACCTTCCCATCTAAACATCAAGTGTGAAGCCCTACTCAGAATGGATAGTAGCACACTTTGAAAACTGAGGAAAGAATCCCCCATGTCCTTCTGCCCACCCCCACCCAGCCCACTCTCAAATCCAGAAACCACAATTTCTATCCTGAATTCTAGGCTTACAAGTCAGCCAAGTGTTCTTCCTTTCTTCAACCTAATTTGGCATTTGGACCATTGCAAAAATGTTTATCATTTCCCTTGCATATAAATGGATGCTTGGCATATCTGGATATAAAGCCAGGTAACATGACTGTTCATTCAGAATCCTTTATACTCGCAGTGAAGAGGCGGGGGGAGAGTAAGAGCAAGAGGCTTGAAGACTTTTATTGACCATTTTGCCATCAGGGTGAAATAAAATCTGGTGACCAAAGAAACAACAAAACATTTTAGTGGCCAGTTAGAACAAGGAGAGATACTTTAACAAAAAAGATTCCGGTGTCAAAAAGCACTGTTGCATGGTTCCCTTCTCGCCAGTTACTTCTTATTGTGCCCAAGACATTTTCTTAGTAAGTATAGTGTGTTTCTTTTAGCTCAACCAGGTAAGGACAGTCTTTTTTCTTCTTTTCTTTTCGTTCCTTCTTTAATTTTATCATTCTACTGCCTTCTTTACATCATCATCATCATCAAAAAGCATCTATTAAGCCAGGTGTGGTGGCGCACACCTATAGTCCCAGCAGTCCAGGAGGCTAAGGCAGGAGGACCATAAGTTCAAAGCCAGCCTCAGCAACTTAGTGAGGCCCTAAGCAACTTAGTGAGACCCTATCTCAAAATAAAAACTAGAAAAGTCTGGAATGCGGCTCAGTGGTTAAAGAACACCCCTGGGTTCAATTCCTGGTACCAAAAAAAAAAAAAAAGCATCTACTAAGCAATTAATTTTGCCTGGCAGAGGGCACAGCATCACCCACTCTGGTTGTTGCCCTCTATGTGTCTTCCCTGTCTTACACGACAAGGACACAAAATCTTTCTCTGCCACCCCCTTTGCCTGTTTCTAATACTTTTCTTTTTTAAGAGAGAGAGGGAGAGGGAGAGAGGAAAGAGAATCAACTTTATTTATTTTTCTATCTGGCCTTTGTTTCTCCAGCACTTAGTTGTGTATGTGGTGCTGGGGTTTGAACTCAGGTCCTTGCACATGCAAAGCAAGTGCTCCAACTGCTGAGCCACCACTGCAGCCCCTATAATACTTTACTTAAAAAAAAGGCAGGGGCAACAGGGGCTGGAATGATGGCTCAGTGGTTGCTGAACTTGCCTGGCATGTGTGAGGATACAGGTTCAAACCCCAGCACGATGTGCATAGTAAAGTGTCGGAGCAATGAAGGCCACATGAAAACTAAATAAAATCGATTCTCTCTCTCTCTCCCTGTCCCTTTCTCTCTCTCTCTCTTTCTCTCTCACTGTCCCTCTCTCTTTAAAAAAAAAATTTTTTTTAAAGGAGCAACAGGCAGAGTAATGTCCCCTTTCTTTCACTCGGGGTCTTTCTCCTATCTCCTTCCTTATCATCTAGTGATACCTAGTAGTACTATGTTGCTTTCCCAGTTTGACCTCTTGAAAGGAGGATAAAATACTGGGTTTTACTTATTCTCCTTCTAGCATAAATCCCCACCTGAGAAGCAGGGGAGAGGAGAGCAGTTTAGGCCAAATGCCACACGGGGCATGGCAGGTGATTCCAGGACCTTACACTGCCCGCTGTGCTGCTGTCCCTCCCCTCAGTACAAGCTCTGCTGGCCCTGATAATAATGCTTCAGCTCTGTAATAGCCTTCAAGAGCCTCACACTTACAGCCACGCTCTCCCTACTGTAATAACTCCTTCTTTCTGTTATTCTAGATCTCTTAACATGCTAATAAATTCTCTGTCTCTGTTGTAGTCTTTTGGTAAAATAACCTTTCTTGTTGCGTTTCCCTAGCTTGGCAGTGACATCTGCCTGGCTGTCGCAGTGGCCTCTTCCTTAGCTTCCCTAGTAACCTTCCCTTGGCTGTTGCGGCTCCTCAGGGATGTAACAGCTGTTTCTGTGCTTTTATTTTACACACCAGAGAAGATGCCTTCCCATGGCGGTTGCATCTCTCTAGGGATACGGGGCACTTTGCTGTCTTGCAGGCAAGCAGCCCAAAGGGACCTTCCTCATTAAGGGCTACAGTGTCCGGATGGCCCCCCACCTTCGAAGAGACTCCAAGAAAGAAGCCTGCTTTGAGCTGACCTCCCAGGACAGGCGCAGCTATGAGGTAGGACAGTCAGAGCAGCTGGGGCTCCTCATTTGAGCTGTCTTTCCCCCCTGTTTTTTGCTATGCTGGGTTCTGTTCTCTCTTTTCAGCAGCTAAGATCCTGTTTCTTGCCCTGTTCCCACCTTTACTATGTCACAGCCTCTCTGCCCTCTGTTGCCACTCCCATCCTAGACAGTGACTTTGCTTGGCTTCTCTCTCTTCACCCCTCCCCTTCCCAGTCTCACCCTACAGGTGAGATTCCTGTTTACTGCAGCACACAACCAAAACCCGTACTCAGAGTCTCTAATTTCACAGCTGTGATTTCCATTCTCCTTATTTTTCAACTGATTATCTTTACTTCCTTCCACAAAATCTGGAAAAGGGAAAATCTAACTCTAGACTAAAGAATAATTTGTTTTTTCATATTCTTCTTGGTGTATCCGAATCAGCCTTCCCATGTGTGGGTGCATTGCGTATCTCAGGGAGGATGTTTAAGATAGTGGTGACAGGGGGCTGGAGCAGTGGCTCAGAGGTTATGCCACTTGCTTGACACGTGCAAGGATGTGGGTCGGGTACACCACTTGCCTGGCACATGCAAGGACACGGGTTCAAACCCAGTACCACATATACATTGAAGAGTTGGAGCAATGAAAACCAGATTGAAAAAACTAAATCAAATCAATTCTCTCTTTCTCTTTCTCTTTCTCTTTCTCTCTCACTGTCCCTCTCTATTAAAAAGGAAAAAAAAAGTGGTAACAGTGGTCGCTGAGTGATAATGAAATAATGAAAGCCAAGGACCTCTTCAGAGCAAGAACTTGTTCCTCACTGAGTCTATGTGTATAAATTTTGAATCTTTTTCTCATCCATTTACTATCCATTATAAAATGAATCAAAATTATAAAAAAAAGTATGATTGTGGGGCTGTTTTCACTAAAAATATTTTTACATGTGTGCATGTGGTTTCCTATTTGGTAATTTTTATTTTAATGAAAAAGAAAAACATGCTAGGAGTAAATTATCAATTTAAGTAACCTTTTGATGACTCCTCAAATTTTTCTCAGCCTTCAGCTTTTATATTTCAAAGCACCTTTATTTGATAAAGTGACCTAAGTATTCATTATACAATTTCTAGAATTTTTTTTAAATGTAAACTAAAACTTTCCTATGGAGTTCCTTTTTTTTAAAGAGAGAGGGACAGTGAGAGAGAGAGAGAGAAAGAGAGAAACAACTTTTATTTAGTTTTTCATGTGGCTTTCATTGCTACAAGACTTCACTGTGCACACATGGTGCTGGGGTTTGAACTCACATACTTGCTCATGCCAGGCAAGCGCTGTAATTGCCAAGCCGCCACTTCATCCCCCTATGGAGTTCTTTATAAACATTATATAATACAGATGCATATACTGTGTTTCTAAGCTGTTTTTATTATTAAATTATGATAACACTGCATACAGATCAAAGTTTATATGAAAATTCTAAGCTGACATCCCTAGAATTTTTTTATACAAATATACTTTTCAGAAATTAAAATTATAGTGTCTATTAACATAAATATTATACAGGAACCTAGGTTGCTTATATAGCATATATCTTTATCTTATCCTAATGGCCAGATAATTAAAGTGTTTTTCAAGAACAGTTATTTCAAGTTGATTCACTTTTTTAAATTATTATTTTAAAAGAGAGGGACAGTGACAGAGAGAGAGAGAGAAAGACAGAATCAACTTTATTTATTTTTTCATGTGATTTTCATTGCTCCAACACTTTGTTGTGTACATAGTGCTAGGGTTCAAACCTGCATCCTCACGTATGCCAGGCAAGTGCCATAACCACTGAGCCACACCCCCAGCCCCACTTTTTTTTTAATGAAGGGTTGATGCTTGACCAGTCTGTTTTGTGCATTGAATTTAGTTTTTTTTTTTTTTTCAGGGGTGAGGACTGAACTCAGGCCCTTGCATGTGCTAGGCAAGTGCTCTGCCACTGAGCTAAATCCCCAACCCCTATTTATTTTTTTTAAGATAGAAAGAGAGGGACAATGAAAGAGAGACTCAATTTTATTTAGTTTTTCATGTGGCTTTCATTGCTCTGACACTTCATTGTATACGTGGTGCTAGGGTTTGAACCCATGTCCTCCTGCATGCCATGCAAGCACTCTAACCGCTGAGCCACTGCTCCAGCCCCCAACTTGCCAGTTTTGAGTGGGCTATTTTATATTTTTTTGGTGTTATTTTTGTAGTTTATTGACTTCTTCTTTTCTTTGTCCCATTTAATCCAGATCATTACTATGTTTTGTGGATTCTTCCTTTACAGTGTCCTTTCACTCTTTCCATTAGTTCTCACAACCCCCGCAATAGTTAAGTCCCTATGGCTTTACCCACAGGACTAGGAAAACAGCCTTCTAATTGGTCTTCTTTCTCCAAAGTTCTCTATTCCAATCCCTCCTACCCCCAAGTATTGAATCACTCTCTCTTCTCTAGAATTGATAGCAGCTTCCTGTTGCCTACATTTTAAGTCTGAATTGCTGGAACTGGGAGCCTTTTAATCCACTCTTCTCTGACCCTCAGCTTCTATCTGTTATTGTTCTCCAGTCAAGCTGGTCTGCCTGCCTTCCCCATTTATGATGTTCTCATTCTTACACTTTTGCACACAGTTACCCCTACCTGAAGTGACAACTCCCTCCACCAGTTTCCACCAAATGTTTTTAAAAATCCAACCAGCAAAGCACAGTGGTACACATCTGTGATCTCAGCAATTTGAGAGACTGAAGTAGAGGATCATAAGTTCCAAACCAGCCTCAGCAGCTTAGTGAGACATCATCTCAAAGTAAAAAAATAAAAAAAGGGCTGGGGAATGGGCTGGAGCAATGGCTCAGCAGTTATGGTGCTTGCCTGGCATGTGCAAGTACACAAATTCAAACCCCGGCACCACCACGTACACAACGGTGTCAGAGCAACGAAAGCCACATGAAAAACTAAATAAAATTAATTCTGTCTTTCTTTCTCTCTCTCTCTCCCACTGTCCCTCTCTCTTTAAAAAAAAAAAAAAATTCAGTGGTAGAGCACCCCTGGGTTAAATCCCCAGGGCCACAAAAATATACATAACTATATATAAATAAAATCAAACGGAGATCCATAGAGGAAAGGGAACAAGGGGTAGGAGGTGGGAAGGGAGGGGGAAGTGCTGGAGAATAATATTGGCTAAATTATATTATTGTATTGTTATAGTATGTGTATGTATGAATATGTAACAACAAATCCAATCAATATGTACAACTAAAATGCACCAATAAAAAATGTGGAAATAAAATACAATAAAAAAATTTTTAAAAATGTGGGGCCAGGTGCAGTGGCATAAGCCTATAATCCAGTGGCTTTGAAGGCTGAGGCAGGAGGATTTCAAGTTCAAAGCCAGCCTCAATAATTTAGCAAGGCCCTAAGCTACTTAGTCAGGCCCTGTCTCAAAATAAAAAATAAAAAGGGCTGAATATGTAGCTCAGTGGTTAAGCACCCCTGGGTTTAATCCCTGGTACCTCCTTTCCCCAAAAACGAGTTGGGTATTCAAATCTTTACATATTCAAAATTGCTGAGGAAGAAAACGGTTTGAATGTAATATTTGGCCTTTTTTCTAAATGTTAAGCTAAGGTAGAGAATCTTGAACTTCAGAGTTCAATCTGAAACTCACAGATTACTTCCCTTAGGCTTCCCTATTAAGATTCATGAAAATTTTTAGTGAAGTTGATAAATTAATGTACAATTTTTTTCTCTAGTTTACAGCTATTAGTCCAGCTGAGGCCAGAGACTGGGTGGATCAAATAAGTTTCTTATTAAAGGGTAAGCGTCATTGTAACGAAATAATAATCCTTGAATGGGTCTGCAGTTGAAGTTATGTTACATAGGTATACTCTCTAAGCTTCCATATGCTTTTTTTTTCTGCTCTTTCTCACCTCTGCTCTCCCCAACATGTGCCCCACATTTTAACAAATAGTACCATGTATGAATCAGAAGGTAAGGAAGTCATCAACCTGGAAATGACCTCTGATGTCATGGTTCATCCACCTACCTACAGGCAAGTCTGTACTGCTCATAATCACTAGAAAAGGAGGTTCTAAAAACCAGCTCAGCCCAATCCACTGTCTCCTAACCCCTTCATTCTGGAAAGAAAATTCATAATATCCAACTTAAAGTCATTCTAATTGCAAACGAGGTCCAAAATCATCTTTTTTTCGATCTTAGTAGGAAGTAGAAATCTAAACTACGTGGTCATCAGAGACTTTGGACATTAAAAACAAATTTGTTGTTTCTTAAGCCACTATAAAATGTTCCTGGCTTTGAGCTAGGAAGAGTCCTGCCTGAAGACGTTGAATGACTGCTCTTAGAGTTCCCTCTGCTGGCCAGCCTGCAGGCACAACAGTTACAGTGGCCCAGGAAGCCTTTCCTGGGAGTGGTGTGGCAGGTAGAAGCAGTCCATCCTGAGCAGGTCACTTGGTGTCAGATAGCCCTCATGTACCCTCACGCAGGACCCTGCCTCACAGAAAGGCAGGATCACCAACTCTGTACGTGGCCCAAGATACAGGGAGAAGCACATCAACATGCAAACACCAAGCCTTCTCTTCCCAGACCTTTATTCTACTATACAATTTTATTGTGGATAAGAACGAGGAAGCACCCGAGCTTTAATTACAAGAATTGCCTGTTTTACTCAGTTATGCCTTTGCTATCACAAAAACAAACTATTGCATCCACCAACAGCGTCACGTATAATAGACTGGAACTAGGCAGACATGAACATTGATGGTGAGACTACAGGGTACACTCTCATCTAGGTGCCTTGGATTTATGCGTGTAATATACCCCTAAGTGTGTAAACCTCAATAAAACTCAAAGCAGCTTTATTGAGCTGTACCCTGTGGTACTTTCAGAATCCCACATTGAAGAAATTATTCATTCCATTTTATTTTAAAACAAACAAAATAATAACATATGGTTAAAGCCACAAATGTGTCTTTGATCCTTTCCTCATACGAAGTGGCACTGGAATTCAGATGAAAATCGTTGCAAAATCTTTATTAAAAGCCTAATCAAGCCAAACAGTTTTATTGTATTTTGAAATGAACGTCGGATGTTTCTCCATCCTTTGCTTCCCCAGAGTCTGCTGACTGCACTCGCCGGTCCTGCCGGGGCCCTCCTCAGGGTTTCAGAGAGCACTTTGTACTACTCAGAGAATGAGCCTTCCCAGTTCCCCATCAAAATAAAAACCAATCTCCTCCCCTGCCCCGGTGTTCCCCAGAGCTGTAATGGCTCAACATCTTCTATGCAGTGACCCACTTTAAGGTCAGCCAGGCTGTACAGTTGCCAGAGGACATGGTAACTGCATTGTTCAGCCATTCCATTTGGTCTTGGATTACTGTTATATTTCACCATATCCCTATTTCATTTCCTCTTCCACCATTGCTCAGGTTTTTCTCTCCACAAACTTATCTGAAAATCTGCAGTGAGATCATTGGGGAGATGGGCTTCCTACAGAAGCCACCATAGTGGCCCCCGCTCTGTGTGCCCTGGAGAACTGCAGGCCATCCCTCACCCATCCAGGTTCCTAGTTGATGAGTAGTGCATGGCACCCTGGCATTTTCTCTTCTGGCCTATTTTCTTCCCTTTGCCTCGTGTTCTCATTCACACACCTATACACTTCAGGGCTGCTTCATCCTGATCAAGTTTTATTGCAAGGAAGGATTTATGTTGATGGTTTAAACCTGATGCAGTGGTAGTCTGGCCTTTTCTGTGGATTTCCTGCCACCAAGGCCCGCATTAGAAATAACAGCACTTAACCTAGTGTTTCATTTTCTTTTGACATGTTTTATTCTCGTCCCTACTCCTCTTTCCTCTTTCCCTCCCTGCCTTACTCTTTTCTTATTCTCCCTACCTTGATTCATTCTCACCTTTGCCCTGGTAGATCTGAGCTCCTTAACCATCCCATATGAAGAGGAGGAGGGGGAAGGAGAAGAAGAGGAAGAGATGTACGACGATATTGATGGTTTTGACTCCCCAAACTCCAGTACCCATCACAGACCCATTCTCTTGCCTGGGAGTATAGGGATAAAAGATCCTACAGAGGAGAAAGAAGAGGACATTTACGAAGTCTTACCAGGTGAGAAATTTCATTCCCCTAGTTTCAGAAACTCAATGTGGTAGAAAAACAGAACTTTGAAAACACCTAAGGAAACCAGATCTAAACCGCATCCTCTGAAGAAGAGAATGTAAGGAAGCAAAAGAGAGCCTCTGCCTTGCTCTGGGAGTAAGATGAGTTTGATCCAGGAGTGTTATTCATGAGTGTAACATGAAGTAATTTATTACATGTGTGGACAAAGTTAAAGCTCAGTAATACTCATGTTGATGTTCACTGGTTTACCATGAGTTTTGGGGTTTGTCATCAAAATCCTCTAGTTTCAACATCTTTTCTGTGGAATTGTGAGAATGAAAGACAGCTGCCTCCAAAGTATGGAGGATTTTGAAATTATGAAATATATAAATGCTAATGAACCTCTTTTGTGATACAGTGAAACCCTGAGGGAACACAACTTTTTATCACCTAGAAGCAAATCACACCTCTTAAGAATAAGCCTGGTGGGCAACTCCTCCACCCACCATCACAGCAGCTCTCCTCTGTAGATCGCTCTTTCTAGAGGCAGGCTAACTAGCATCTCAGAAAATGTAGAGTCATCATAGCTTCCACAGAGCCACTTTTGGTGGAGATACAGCAGCTGGTGAACAGTGCAGAGCACAGTGGGGGTCAGACTGTGGAAAACCAAAGCCTGAGCCTTTTAATTGTGAGGTAGTTAGACCACAGGAACGCTGAATCTTCAAGTCCATTCAGAAAGAGCATTCCTGTGGAAATTTGCCAGGAGTTCAGTGCTCTGCTAAGAAATTCAAGTTAAGCCTAAATTTATAGCAGTGTAAACCTCCATTCCAAATGAACCTAGGAACTAAGGTGAATCAAACAGTCAGGCCCCTGAAGACAGGGCTAGTTGCTAAAAGCATCATCAGTAGGCAACGCATTTGAAGGCTGCTTCCTCGGAAGAGGGTCCAGCCCTTTCAGTTCTGCATTCTGCCTTCGTCTCTTCCCTGGGAGGGAAGCCATGTCATTGCCCCCTGAGTCAAGGAGCAGGACTGTGGCCACACATATCCCCACCAAGGAGAGCCTGCTTCTTCTCCTACTACTTCCAACCTCAGCCAGTCCCCACTTCCCCAGCCTTTTTTTTTGTTGTGTTTTATTATGCAAATGATATCTTGGTTGAGGTCGAGCCATTTCTTGTGTCTGAAGTTAAAAAAAAAATGATAATTTCCTCAGCAAGTCATCGTCGTTAATGAAGTTTTACAAAAACAGATACAACCAAAGGAAAATAAAATTTCACAGGTGATAAATTTTTCCAATTTCCCTGGCAGAATTCGATAGGATTGTTAAATTAAGAGTGAAGGTGTCTGTTAGAAAGCAACGAGCAGTGATGGGTAATTTTATAGAGTGGAAAATTGAATCAAATTGCTACATTAAAACACAGCTCCTCTGAGAATCTTCCCTTTCACAGCCTGCTCCATTGCAACAGCAGGGTGCAGAAATGGATCTAATTCACAACACTCCCTAAAAGGAGATGCACTCCCCAACTTGGCCAGTGTCTTCCTAGTGAGCTCACATTCTGCTCACTCCTGCCCAGGCTTGGGGAAAGGCCAGGTGACACTCCACTTTGGGTTACAGCTGTGGAAGAGTGCTCTGGAAAAACCTCCCTGAACCATTCAGCCTCCCAAGGTGCAACGGAAGGGCCTTCTGTGCACCATGCTTAGTTCTCAAAGGATCCAGGAAAGAGGCTGATGCTCAGAGACATGGAGCACAGGGAAAGAGGTCTCAGAAAATAACGTGAATTTGGGCTCACCCCCTTTCCCAAGGTGGGGGCAGTGAATGTGTAACTGGCTTCGTAACAGCCGTGATTCTCCTGCCTCCTAAACTCCCACCCTCAGTCACTGAGGCACTGCCAAGATATCAGGGCATTCCTCCAAAATTCTCACCGTTTGAGTATTGGAGTAGACCCAAGGGCATGGAGACTCATCTGCCCTCTCAAGCCACTATCCCTGTGTCCACCACTACTATCCATTAGAAGTGAGGTAAACCACATAGTAGGAAAGCCAGGGTCTCTTTCTGCAAGTTCGGGAAACAGCAGCCAAACTTGCCTGTGTTTCCAAAGGACAACACTGTACCCAGGCAACTTTCTTTCCCCAAAGCCTCTATCCGTCAGAGTTCTTAGAGACAACACTGAAGGTGGGATATATGGAATTTAATCATGATAGGAATATTTCAGCCACACATCCCCATCATCCAGCTTCCTGTCCACTCCACTCTTGTTGCTTTGATTTGAGTTTTGCATGTGCCGCACCACTAGTCCTGGAGGAGTTGAGAGGGAAGGTGAGGGGCCTAGCATTGTCTTCCTCTGCCACCATCTCACAAGACCACCTACAGAGCAGAGGCACGTGAGAGACAGCAACTACTGCAGCTACAAAGCTGGCTGTAAGTCACGATGGATCTGTGCTGCTGCCTGCGATCTGTGAGGCCTCAGGCAAGTTCCTTGCCCTCTCTAATTGTCACCCTTGTAAAACGGAAAAAAACAATCGTAGCTATCCTAAAGGGACGTGGTGAAGAGTCTAGAACTGACAAGTGTAAAGCCTTTAGCACAGAGCCCTGGCATGCCATGAGCCCTTGGTAAATGCTGGCTATTATTAACCTGGTGTTATTTAAAACTGATAAGAACAGACACTTCACTTGACCTTGGCCAAAAGGCTGAGAAGCGTTATGATGGTGTCGAAAGAAGCTTTACCTCTTAAAATGCTGAAATGACTAGGTCCCTGCCCTCACCTAGCAGACCCGAGACAGTCCAGTTAGGCATTTGCAGCTATGTGTGTGAGGCAGGTGAACTGAAACTCCTGAGCAGATGGAATGTGGAATGCACCTTCTGCTCAGCACGATTTTTACTGCAAGGCCAGGTGCTGGGTGGAGGGACAGTGGACTTAACATCGGATTGTGCTAACATTACGTACCCATCAATAGTCAAATGGCTTAGGCCTCTCATTTGTTTCATTATAACAGGTAAATGTGCTTTGTGAAGGACATTTGGCACTGGTGATTCTACTAATCCTCTGCTTTGGAATGGGACCCACATAAGCTCTTACTGTCTGTCTGTCTGTCCGTCTGTCTGTGAGACAGGTATAGGTATGTGCTAAGGAATGAACTCAGGGCCTCATGCATGCGAGGCAAGTGCTGTCCCACTGAGCCACATTCCCAGCCCCTTGAGCCATCACTGTGTCTGTGGAGAGAGCCATATAAGTGAGATCCCTCCAGAGTGTAACTGAGGTGGGCTTCTTAGTAGAGAGAAAAGAGTACAGAATATATACCAAGTCAATAAAAATAAAAAAGTTTCTTTTCCTAATCAAAATACTGTATGGGTCATCAAATTAAATGCACTGTATCATATTAATCATGGAATAATTAGCATTTGCTACATGGCTAGCACTCTTGTCCCCAAGAGGGAAACCCAGAGCACTAAAGGTTTTCAGCCAGACCACAAAAATATTAGTCCTGGAAAATACTGTTTTGAGGTTGGTATCCATGGGGATTTCTGAACATCCATGTTAAGCAAATGGGAGCCCTTGCTTTTTAGGAACTCATTTGCAGTAGATTAAATTGCAGGAAACTACCACAAAAAAATGCTAAAATGACACATAGAAAATAGAGACTTTGGGGCTGGAGTGGTGGTTCCTGGTTGGAGCGTTTGCCTGGCATGCTCAGGGACCCAGGTTCAAACCCTAGCACCACATACACAACTAAGTGTCACAGAAACTAAGGCCAGATGAAAAATAAATATAGTTGTTCTTTCTTTCTCTATCTCTCTAAAAAAAAGAAGAAGAAGAAAAACAGAAAGAAAATGAAGGCTTTTCTGAATCCTTTCTCATATCCCTGGAAGTTATTTTGCAGGCCCACTTTCATGATTCAAGAGTCCATAAAAGGACAGTTTTTATCAGGTTTCTTTTTGTCTGGGGCCTCAAGACTGGAAGCCAGGAAGGTACCTGAGACCATTGAAGAGCTCTAAAAAAGCAACAGAGTCCAGCTGTGTTCTCTAGAGAGATTTCAGAGAGCAAACAGAAAGAAAAATGAAAAGCCCTCCCTGGGAATCTCTGTGCACATTCTGAAGCTGCCTGCACCACCCCAGGGGGTTATTATACACCCAGAAACCAGATTGCTTTATAATAAAGCATATAACTGGGGTTTTTTTAATTCGAGTCAAATGGAAACAAACATTCTGTGGAATTATTTTCCCCCTGTACAGTTGTCCAGACCCACATGAAGGGGGAATGATGGTAGTAAGAGATCTAAAGAAAAAAAGAGAAAGAGAGACCAAAAATACAAAGTTTTATGAAGAGTCAACACGTCACCAGCCTCCTTCAAGCACCCTGGCTGTTTCTCTACTCTCATTGCCCTACACACTGAGCCCCAGCCACATGGTGCTGCTAGGCCAGGACCAGCGGGAATCACACTGTTTCTTTTGCCTAGAAGGCCTCCCACCTTTCAACCTATGAAATCCTACACAATCTGCTCAAATGGGTCCTCCTCGGTGATGCCCTCCCAGATACTCAATTGAAATTAAGCTCTGTTTTAGTTCTTATCACAGCAATTTGTATGCATGTCTTTCTCCCCAATTAGTAGGTGCTCAGTTATTATTTATGAAATGCAATTCAGTGCATTCCAAGTGTTGCTGTATTTGCACAGATTGATTTTAATATCTTTTATATCAAGACTACACTGGGCCAGGCACAGTGGTGCATGCCTGTAATCCCAGCAGCTGGGGAAGCTGAGACAGGAGGGGCAAGTTCGAAGCCAGCCTCAGCAACTTAGTGAGGCCCTAAATAACTTAGTAAGACCTTGCCTCAAAATAAAAAATGAAAATAGTTGGGTATGTAGCTCAGTGGTTAAGTGCCCTTGGTTCAATTCCCAGTATCCACAAAACAAACACACACACACACTGGGCTGGGGTTGTAATCATTTGCCAAACATGCACAAGACCCTAAGTTCAATCCTTAGCACCAAACCACACACACACACACACACACACACACACGACCCTTTCTCAGAGACAGGATGCAAGTGTTTGGAGGTAGTAGTTGAGATGATGTTAATACACCACAAAACGGGGCTGGAGCGGTGGCTCAGCGGTCACGGCACTTGCCTGGCATGCGCAAGTACTCGAATTCAAACCCCAGCACCACATACACAACAAAGTGTGTATGTGGAATGAAAGTCACATGAAAAACTCAATAAAGATTGCTTCTCTCTTTCTCTTTCTCTCTCTCTCTCTCACTGTCCCCTCTTTCTTTAAAAAAAAAAAATACACCACAGAGGATTAAATATGCTGTCAGCCTCTTGCTTGGTTGTGTTTGGTTTTTCTTGCAGTACTGGACATTGAACTCAGGGGTACTACCACTGAGCTATAGTCCCAGTCCTTTCCATTTTTTATTTTGAAACAGGGTCTCGATAAGTTGCCCAAGCTGGCCTCGAACTTATGACCTGCCTGCCTCAGCCTCCTGAGTTGCTGGGATTAGAGTCATGCACCACCTCAGCCAGCCTTCTTGCTTGTTTTTTCTGTATTTTCTGAAGAGGTGCAATAGCATCCATGGACACTGATATCTTGCCCATGCCATGAAGCAGTTTGTATCCACATCTCTGCTTTTTCCCTGTCCACGCCCAATCTCTGTATTTCTGTTGCATCTGTCCCCAGAGCACCTTGACATCTGGTTGCACATTCATACAGTTGCCATTTTTTGAATTTTCGTCACTTTGCTTTGTTGGGGAAAAACCAGTTCCCTGCTTTCCTGTCTAGTCATTTTTATTTTTATTTTTTTAAAGAAAGAGGGACAGTGAGAGAAAGAGAGAAAGAATCAGCTTTATTTAGTTTTTTCATGTGGCTTTCATTGCACCAACACTATATTTGTGTACATGGTGCTGGGGTTCAAACCCACATCCTTGTGCATGCCAGGCAAGCACTGTAACCACTGAGCCACTGCTTCAGCCCTGGATCTAGTCATTTTTAAATGCTACTTTTTCTGATATTGTTTTAGCTGATATCAGAGTGGTATCAGAGCTGCACTTCAGAAAGGAGCCAGGTGTTGTAAGAAGCTGGCTCCTCTCTGTCCCTCCTACTGGATTCAGTGTCCTGTTCCTCCCAGCCTCTCATTAGTGTACCTGACATTGTGCCAAGAATGTTGATTGAAATCGACTCTCCGGATACTGATGCTCATTTGTGATGCCCCATGGTTCTCTTACATGTTTGCACAGTTAACAGAATCTTCTTCAACTGTTTTCCCAATTGAGATGAGATATTTGGGGATCAAGTAGAGCATTTAATGTAATAAGTGGGCAGTAATCTTCAGAGGTTAATTTGTTTAAAACCTATGTAAGGTTGGGGTCCCATATGCCCTGTTAAGAGCAAGGACCATTATAATCTATTACTGTTTAAAGCTGAGCTAGCACATAAATTTTAATTCTCTCTTAAATGAAGATATATTTTAGTAGATGTAATGCTAAAATACCCAACAATATTCTTATAAAGAACTTCAATGAGCTCTTTAGCCTAAAAATATTTTTTTCAAAATTGTCTTTTAAGGGGCTGGAGCTCAGCGGTTTCAGTGCTTGCTTGGCAAGCACGAGGACCCGGGTTCAAACCCCAGCACCACATACACAACTAAGTGTTGGAGCAACTAAGGCCATATGAAAAACTAAATAAAGCTGTTTCTCTCTTTCTCTGTCTCTCTCACTCTCCCTCTCTCTTTAAAAAAAATTGTCTTTTAAAATAAAGCCTCATATTACAGATTAACAAAAATAAGAAATTTAGCCGTCTAACCTCCCCTCCCCGCCCCCATTTTCAAGCAAAAAGACTTTCTTTCTATAGCCGTATAATCAGTTCTCTGACTTTGGAGCTTAAAAGATACCAGTTTGTTTCACAGAAGGGTCCATGATAAATTGCACACCTCTCTGTTTGTATGGTTCCCTCTGAAGCCAGGAAGGCTCCAAGGGGTGTGCTTTTCACAACCAGCTGCACAAGGCGCTTTACTTCACTACCTGACGGTGCCCCATCCTCAGTCTTCCAGAGACCCCAGAGGCACAGCCACTGTTCCATCAATTGCAAGGCTCCTTGACTTGGGCCCACTTTCAGCCACCCGGGAAGGACAACATTAGATAGAACAGATGTGAGGACTGGAGCTTCCCCCTGCACATCCATCACTGTAGAACTTAGTAATGGTGGTGAATGATATATAAGTTCATGGCCAGCATTTTTCTTTCTTTCTAGGTGACTTCAAAGGTGCAATGGAAATCAGAGTATCTGGTCTGGAATTGAACTACATAGAATAGATTTTTTTTTTCTTTTTTCTTTTTTCTTTTCTTTTTTTTTTTGTGTCATGACTAGATTAAGTGCTATTGCCTGAAAAGATAAAGAAATCAAGTTTTGCTTTTCATTTTTATCATTGTAAATACATTTACATTCTCCTTTTTTACAAATGCAAAGAGCAGGCAAGCCACTTTCAATAATTTATTTTAAAATCAATGCTAATGAGGTTATGTCTCGTCAGTGGCCGAGTTTTACAATAAAGTCTGATTTATTTAGAAAAGATCTTTGGTGTAGCTTCCCATCTAATGGTGGTGGGAAGGAGGTGGAGTAGCAGGCACGGTGACCCTCCAACTTTGGATCCAATTTGTAATTCACAGCGGAGATCTGACCCAATTTACATTGATTAGAATTGGGAGGAAGAGACAGCTGCACACAGACAGCAGAGGTAGAATAAACCCTCTCTGCAAAAGTGCCTAAGCACAGCAAATTATTGGTCTTTGTGATTGAGTTGCTTGATATCAGCAAAAGAGCTGCTCTCTGTCCAAATTATTGGGTATCTCTAAAATAGGATGTACTAACCCTTGCTCTGATGTCCTTGATCCCATAAAATTAGCCCTGGGTCAAAAAGTAAAAGCATCATTGCTGAGGAAGGAAGGAAGTGGACAAGTAATAAGAAGACAATGTGCAAAGAATGATGTTTAATGTGATTTATTTCAGCATGGTTTGTTTCCTGTATTTGATTTTGCTCCTCCATTATCTCACATCTTCGTTGCTCATGGGGAGAACCACAGGTGGTAACAAGGAAAGTCCATGGTGCTGGACCCATCCAAAAAAAATTTTTTTAAAGAGAGAGAGAGAGAAAGAATCAATTTTTATTTAGTTTTTCTTGTGACTTTGTTGCTCCAACACTTTGTTGTGTACATGGTGCTGCGATTCGAACCCACATCCTTGCACATGCCAGGCAAACTCTATAACCACTGAGCCACCACTCCAGCCCCACATCCAAATTTTTTAATCAAAGTGCTCCTTTTCCCATAGCATCTTCCAGGGCAGGTATATGTGTATGTGTGTATGCATACATTTTTAATCTTGGTAACAGGTGACTTACTTCCCCTGAGTATCAATCCCTTAACTTTTTATTTTTTTGCAAGACATGCTATCATTTTTTCACATGAAATCAGTTGCTTTCAAATGTTCTGTAGTGTTCTAACAAATTTTATGCAGTTTCTTCTTACCTTTGAGCTTGTAATTTACTCCCCCCATCCAGTCTGACATACATGAAATTTAACGAAATAAACAGAAGGGCTTTCTCATGCTGATACTGCTCCCGTAAATGCTCCTAAGACCTGTGAGACGTTCTGTAAGAAGTGTGGCAAACACCAACCTCATAAACCCATGGAGTACAAGAAGGGCAAGGATTCTCTGTGTGCACAGGGCAGGTGGCATTATGACAGCAAACAGAGTGGCTATGGTGGGCACACTAAGCCAACTTCAGGGAAAAGGCTAAAAAGAAGAAAGGTACAAAGAAGATTGTGCTGAGGCTTCAGTGTGCTGAGCCTAATTGTGGATCTGAGAGAATGCTGGCTGTTAAGAGATGCAAGCATTTTGTACTGGCAAGGAGATAAGAAGAGAAACAGCCAAGTGACCCAGTTGTAAGCTTCATTATTTGTTTTTTTTGTTGTTGTTGTTTTGGTATGAGGGATTGAATCCAGGGGCACTTACCCACTGACCTACGTCCCCAGCCCATTTTTGTGTTTAATTCGAGACGGGATCTCGCTAAGTTGGTCTGAGCCTTGCTAAGTTGCTGAGGCTGGCTTTGAACTTGCCATCCTCCTGTCTCAGCCTCCCGAGTCCCTGGGATTACAGGTGTACGCCACCATACCCAGCTCATTAGTTGTTCTGTTATGAAGATAACAAAATGTTGAGGTGATCTTCAAAAAAAAAAGTAAATAAACAAAGTCAAAGGGAGTGTCACCAGGCTGTCTCCTCAAAGTTTCCATTTAGTGGCATAACTGTGGAGAAGCAAGACAAGCAAGTACCGGAAGACCTAGAAAGAGAAAGGAAAGGAAATGCAGCCAGGAGAAACTGAGTACTCAGCTGGGCACAGTGGTGCATGCCTGTAATCCCAGCAGTTTGGGAGGCTGAAGCAGGAGGATTGCAAATTCAAGGCCAGTCTCGGCAACTTAGGGAGGCCCTCAGCAACTTAGCAAGACCCTGTCTCAAAATTAAAAATTTAAAAAAGGCTGAGATGTGGCTTAGTGGTTAAGTGGTCCTGGGTTCAATCTTTGATATTAAAAAAAAAATTACTTTCTATGGCCTTTCCACCATGTGTGTCTATGTGTCTGTGTGTTTCTGTGTGTGTGCATGTGAGAAAAGGGGGTGGTGGCAAAAAGAACAGTAAATGCATTTTTGTTTATTTTGCTCATCTATAAAATAAATAAATGTGATTCTGGCACACACACTTGCTTTAGAAAGGCGCAGTTCTTGTTTGATCAAGTAGTATGGAGCCTGAGATGAAACAGGTTAATGAGGGTTAGAAACTTAGGCCAATCATGTTGTGACTTTGGCCATATAAACACTTGACTGGAGTTAGACACTATCATTGACTTAGAACCCATTGTGAATCTACAGCAATTAATTAAAAGACCATTCCAGCTGCCCTCAGGAGCTTATACTCTAATGAATAAGGCAGGCTGAATAAAAACAGTAAAAAGATAACTACAAGCCCCAAGTACTGGAAACATAAAATTATGTACATGACCAGCCTCCGCTACAGCTGAACAAATATAGATACATTAAGGACTAATTAATCACAAAGGGTTTAAACATCCATTTCCAACCTCACACACACACACACACACACACACACACACACCCCTCATCATACCACACCATATACACACCCCACATCCTAACACTGGAGTGCGCAAAACCAGGCAGGATGGAGATAATAAATGTGGAAGAGAATTCCAGAAGGGAAGGACAAATGGGTTTAGGGGGAAGGATTAGGATTCTAGTAATAGCAATCAGTAATCTACTCAACTGAATTGTAAACTCCCCAAGGGCAGGGACCCCAAACAGCCTTGCCTGTCGCTTGCCCTCAGTTCCTAACACAGCACCCTGCATATAGTAAGCACTTCAAAATGTTTGTGAATGGCCGAGTGAGGTGGTGCATACCTGTAATCCCAACAATTGGGAGGCTGAGGCAGGATTGCAAGTTCAAAGCCAGCCTCAGCAACTTAGTGAGGCCCTAAGCAATTTAGCAAGACTGTGTCTCAAAATAAAAACTAAAAAGAGCTAGGGATGTGGCTCAGTTGTCAAGTGCTCCTGGGTTCAATCCCTGGTATAGGGGGAAAAAAAGTTTTTGAATGAACGTATGGAAAGGGAAAGAAGACAGGGCCTGTTTAAAATTAAGAGTTTTTTTTTTAAGAGATAGAGGGACAGTGAGAGAGAGATAGAAAGAATCAATTTTATTTAGTTTTTCATGTGACTTTTGTTGGTTCAACACTTTGTTGTGTACATGGTGCTGGGGTTCGAACCCATGTCCTTGTGCATGCTAGGCAAGCACCATAACCGCTGAGCCACCACTCCAGCTCCAGTAAGAGATATTTTAAAAATAAAGAAAAAGAAAGAGAATTAAACTTTCCTTAAATAAGAGAGTGTGATGGATTCAGAGAAATGCAAGCCCTTGGTATAAAGAGCATGAGACCGTTTCCTACTGAGGCTAACGCTGATCATTTTTCTCCTCAGATGAAGAGCATGCTCTGGAAGAGGATGAGCCCGAACCTCAGCGAAAAGGAGGTATAAGAGCACACAGATGCACGACACGGGGTGGAGCATTTCAGACCCGGGCTAGAGACAGCACTAGCATTACCGGACTTGCTCATGAGTGGGCTACTGGTATAGGACCCCATAGGCCCGAAAAAAATAATCAGATAGGGAAACACCTTAACTTTAAAAGCAGCCACTCATTCACTTTAATTAATGTTCTCAGCACCACTAAGATTTATCTGGAGAGGTTGGGAAGCCAAACCAGATATTTATTTTTTCCTATCAGTATTTCTTAAATCAGTACAGTGAAAATAGAATTGCCTCATCTCTAAGAGACCCAAGGATTGAGAATGGAAAGAATGGAAATGCCTCCTCTCTGAGAGGCCCAGAGATTGCAAGTTCAGAGGGGAATGGAAATGTGTCAGATCTGAAAAGTGAACCTGGGGTGAAGGATAGAATCGCTTGGTGATGCTGACTTCTGATGGCCTGGTTGGATTCCAGGCACATTTGGAAATGAATATGTAACAGGTTTGTTGAATACCAAATTACTTCTTATTCATCCCAGACTGTTAACCATGCTTCAGGCTGTTAGTGAGCCCATCCCTCCTAAGGTCAGGTGCCCCTGCAAGCTTCCCTAAGTGGACCAAGGACCTACTCCTTCACTGTCAGTTCACTGCACGTTGCCAGCGCCACCCCACGGGCATTCATTCCATCAGTAGAGCCCATATCAGGACTGATTTAGATACTGGCTGATTTTTTCTTAGAATCTAGGAAAAGTTTAACCTTCCGAGTCCTTTCTCTTTCTCTCCCTGCTCCCTTTCTGTTTCTCTGGCCCTACCTTTTCCTATTCTCTCCTCTCTCCTTTTCTCCTTTCCTTGTACCTTTTCTTCTCTTTTGTCCATTCAGGAAAGCCCCATTTTCGTTCTCTACAGGAAGTGAATCTTAAAAGGATTTAGTGAAGCACATACTTACCTGTAATCCCAGCCACTGAGAGGCTGAGACAGAAAGATCACAAGTTCAAGGCCAGCCTCAACAACTTGGCAAGGCCCTGTGTCAAAATAAACAAAAGGGCTGGAGATGCAGCTCATGGCAATTAACCACTCATTGTTTTCTACTTGCTGTACAGAATTCCTACAGGAAATCTGTTCTGACCAACCAGTGCCCCATGTAAATCTTTTCTCAACAGACCACTACCACCAAGGCGGAAAAGAAACACAACATGGATGGCTTGGGCAGAATAACTGTAAGCTTCCTATGGTCAGCATTATATTAAACTCCATTCAGGAACTATCAATCTTCTGGAAAAATCTAAAGTCAGTTCCAGACCACTCCTTTATCTCATTTGCTTCTTACGCCTTGCTCTCCCTAAGGTTCTATCTTAGAGGTGGAGATTTATTTCTTAATTGTCCTAATAGGTATAATTCAAGTAGGTTTAAAAAAAAAACACACACACTTTTGTTCCTCATGCTTCCTGCCTCCAAAAGAGGTGTTGTTAAAGTACAGCAAGCTCTAAATATGTTTCTACGGTTTACACTTCCCACCAGTTATAATGATTAGTGTCTTAGTGATTAAAAAACAGGAGGACTTTTTGCTCTCTCTGCAGAATCGGAGGCAGGAATTTTTATTATTTGTGTTTACTTATTTATTTATTGAATTTATAGAGTGCCTTTTCTCCAAAGGAGCTATAGAAACAGCAACAAATATGTAACATCCAGATGTCATCACTTAGTTTTATAACAATAAGATATAGAGGTCTGGGGGAAGGGCCAGCCACCTCCACGGAGGCATCTAAAAGGCAGGGAGACCCTGCCTCAAAATAAAAAGAAAAAGGACTGGGGATGTGGCTCAGTGGTTAAGCACTTCTGGGTTCAATCCCTGCTACCAAAATTTAAAAAATAAAAGGCAGGGAGCTGTGAATTCTCAGGTCATAGACAAGCTACATAAGCTGGCTTTGTTCGGTCTTTCAGGTATTATTTACCTTTGAGGGGGGGACATTTTAAGCAAACTGGTCTTCCCCTTCTTCCTTTTTGCTTAAAAGAAACTACAGCTAGCAAGGTTACTTTTAAAACACAAGTACTGGGGTTGGGGATTTAGCTCGGTGGCAGAGCGCTTGCCTAGCATGCACAAGGACCCGAGTTCGGTCCTCAGCCCTGAAAAAAAAAAAAACCACAGGTACTTTTCTCCACCATCCCATGGACCCTGCTGCTAGAATGCTGTGCTTTCCCCTGATGGAACTGCTAAATTGCAAGGCCTAGATCTTATCAGAAGGGGGAGGAGGGAAGGAATTCAGTCTATCTTTATTGAGTGTTAATGACCCTGTAAGATACAATTTCTTTTATTTTATTCTGTTACCTGGAAAATCTATCACAGCCTTGTAGTATTGATTGTGCAATCTATAAAGAGCTCAGTTTACAGCATGACTGTTAGTAACAGGGTTATTTTAATGAGTGACTCTTCAACACCTCAGATTTTCACTAAATTCTAACCCATCAGCCTAACAGTGTAACACTACGGGTCTTACCAAGAGCTTATCTCCCTTCCTCATCATGAAACCGTAATGTCCAGGTAACCAAAAATAAAACTCATTCCATGTTATTTGCACCATGTCAACTAAAAATCAGCTCTGGAAGTCATCCTTAGACTTCAAGCCCCTGATCAAAAAATAAAAAACCTTGGAATCAGGTGGTGGTGCCTTTCCTCTGAAATTGTGGACAACCTTAAGCAAAAGAGGAGGCAGACCACACTATTGTGGTCTTAAACACATTCAATAATTTCAGGAGAGCAAAAATGGTTGCCTATAATTATTTTACCTGGGAGGTCATCTGAAGGCCTTTTTTTTTTTTTTAATTAGGGATTTAAGCCAGGGGCACTCAACCACTGAACCACATCCTCAGCCTTTTTTATTTTTTGTTTTGAGACAGGGTCTCTCTAAGTTGCTTAGGGCATCACTAAGTTGCTGAATCTGCCTTTGAACTTGTGGTCCTCCTGCCCCAGCCTCCCGGGCCCCTGGGAGTACAGGTATGCACCACCATGCCCAGCCTGAGGGCTCATTTTAACATCCACCTATGGAGAACTGTTGCCCCCAAAGAACCAGGACTCTCGAAGGCCCAAGCAGGTCTTGAAACCCATTTCTTAAAACCAATCATGAATTGATCTTCAGGGAATTTTTACCCCATAAAAGGAGCAAATAAGGTGAAACATCAAGAATCTGTGAACATTGCCTACTTCCAAATTATACTTATAACAATAAGGACCATAATAATTTCAGGACTTAAAATTAAAGAGCTATGAAAAATAAGTAAATAATTCTGAAAATATGAAAAAAGTGCTCTTCCTGCTCTGGTGGTATAGTCCAATGGAGCTTGGTCAATTTTGTCTTATCTTCCTTCTAAAATAGTTAATAAAGTTTCAGAGTCTACTGGAATGGACTGAACATGGCGGCCTTTAGGCCTGCCCTGGGGAACATTTCCAGGAGCTTCCAGAAGGTCCCTGCTTTGACTTTTTGTCCAAGTCTTACTGTGCTATGCTCTGATAGGACTGGTTTTTCATTTGTCTTCTCCATTTTCTCTCTCTTTTCCCTAATTTAAAGAGTTGTACCCAATGCCAGGTCTCATTGACACAGTCCTTTTACTCATAAAGAAGATATATGGGGCTGGAGTGGTGGTTCAGAGGTTATGGTGCTTGCCTGGCATGCGCAAGGATGAGGGTTCAAACCCTAGCACCACATACACAACGGAGTGTCGGAGGAACAAAAAGCCTCATGAAAAACTAAATAAAATTGATTCTCTCTTTCTCTCTCTCTCCCTCTCCCTCTCTCTCTTTAAAAAAAAAAAGGGGGACAGTAAGAGGGACAGTAAGAGAGATACCCTTTCTCTCTTGAAAGGAAGAAAGGGAAAAGAAAAGAATAAAAAGTAAATAATGTGCTCACCTGATTAATCTCTTTACCCCAGTCACAGCTTGAATTCTGGAGTTACCCAGAATCCCTGAACCTGAGTCAGGTACTCTTGTCCCTAAAGAAGAGGAGGGGAAGAAAGGTGACCCAGTCCTTTTACCTTAGAACTTTGCACTTCCTCGAGTTTAATTTTCATGGATTCCATCAATAGGAGCACCAATTTGGCCTTAGTTTCTGGAGAAATGACTTATCACCAGTTACAAAGAACCTGGCATGTAATGACAAATGCTTTGCAATAAATACCTGGAAAAGAGGAAAATAATACGATTTCTTTTTAAATCTGATTTTTTTTTGCTGTTCTTTGTATGACGTTTTGTTCACTTGGAACTTAGCTTTCCTTACATGGGGTAAAGAGAAATAAGATGCTTCCCCCAACATACACACACACTTTTTTCCTCTGGAGAAAGTCCTTCTCAGCTTTGCTAGCAATTTAAATGCAGTGATCATACCCATTAGCTTCTCTATCATTGTAATTGTTGTTAATTGTTATAACTGTTTTAGTTATTAGTGGTGTCATTATTGCTCTAGGTCCTCTGTCTGTTTTATGCTGAATATATTAGTGCTTTGCTTTTGAATTACCAGGCTTTATTTAGTGCAGAGTTACGTTTTTTGGAGAGACATTGAGAAATGCTGGCATTAAGCTTTATTCTTTTGTTTTTCATTCCAAATGGACAGACTGGAAAAAAATAATTAGATGGAATAATGTCCTCAAAATGAGTATGAGAATGTTTTGAATTAATTAAATGGTCAGAATGCTGCACCATTTCTGATCTCAGACTGCTGCCAGAGTAGCATAAACCTAAAGGAACCTAAATCCCACCCATAGAGGCAAACCGAGCTCCAGATCGCTCAATTCCTTTCATTACTCTAAGGAAGTCAAAGCGTCCGCACCAATTTACTCTTTTATAGGATAAGTTGGGCAAGTTTAAGGCACAGCTGAACTAGCCCTGAATGCTTTTGGAACTTCAAGCCCTTCTTGGGGCCAGGCTTCAGGAATGAAGCCCTCCTCAACCTTACCTCTTCCCCTTTTGAAGTTCTTCAAAAGCCAACCACTGGAGCTGGAATGGTGGCTCAGCAGTTAAGGCGTTTGCCTGGCAGGCATGAAGACCTGGGTTCAAAACCCAGCACTTGTACACAACAGAGTGTCAGAGGAACAAAAGCCACATGAAAAACTAAACAAAATTGATTCTCTCTTTCTCTTTCACTGTCCCTCTCTCTTTAAAAAAAGAAAAAAAAGCCAACCACCAGGTTAAGGTTTTCAATGTAGCTGAATCTTTAGAGAAGCCTCCCCTAACACTCAGACTCAGGTAAATTCTCTATGATACCTAGCATCCTCAACTTTTTCACAGATACATGGTAGTCACAAATAAATATTTGTATAACTATTTATTCCATCATGCCTCCCCCATTAGATGGTATCCCCAAGAGCAGGGACTGTGTGTGGCCAGTAGGGAATTCCTGGTGTCCAGCATAGTCCCTGGCATTTTGTAGATGCTGTTCTCATGTCTATTGTATGCTTAAGAATGAGTTAGTAGGGGCTGGAGCGGTGGCTCAGCGGTTTCGACGCTTGCCTGGCAAGCACAAGGACCCGGGTTCAAACCCCAGCACCACATACACAATTAAGTGTTGGAGCAACTAAGGCCATGTGAAAAACTCAATAAAGAACTAAATAAAGTTGTTTCTCTCTTTCTCTGTCTCTCTCACTGTCCTCTCTCTTAAAAAAAAAAAAGAATGAGTTAGTAAAGTTGCATGGACACATATACATAAATGTGAATTCCACGTGTCTGCAATACAAGTCCAATCTTGTCCAGCTAAAGAATTATTCCTTCCTTAATTTCTAAATCCAGAATACTTCTTTCTAGGTAATAGTATCAACATTTGTAGCCCCTCATTCTGCTTATTTTTCAGAGCTGTCTTATAATCGTTCTAATTCCGATTGTCTCTATTATTAGACTAGGCAAGGATTTGTTGTTGTTGTTTGTTTTTTTAAGAGAGAGGGACAGGGGCTGGAGTGGTGGCTCATTGGTTACAGCACTTATGTAGCGTGTGCTAGGACACAGGATCAAACCCCAGCACCATGTACACAAAGAAATGTTGGAGAAAAAAAGCCACATGAAAAATTAACTAAAATTGATTCTTTCTCTCTCCCTCTTTAAAAAAAAAAGAGAGAGAGGAAGGGACAGTAAGAGAGAGAGAGAGAAGAAAGAAAATCAATTTTATTTTTAGTTTTTCATGTGGCTGTCACTGCTCTGACACTTTGTTGTGTACATGGTGCTGGAGTTCAAACCAGCATCCTTGCGCATGCCAGGCAAGTGCTGCAACCGCTGAGCCACTGCTCCAGCCCCAGTGGTTTTTTCTATCTTTAGTTTTTCCTGGAAGGCTTCTATTTTCCTCTTAGCTTCCTTCCCTGTGTTCCATGCTTTTAGCATCAGTCTTTTTCCAGGTGTTTTTCCCAGGTCCCCAAATCCCTAAAGTCAGTTCACTTTTTCATATATAACCAAAGGCATCCATAATCTTAGGAGCTGTCCCACATCCAGGCACATTGTGAGGACAGTACCTCAAAGTCCCCCTTTGGTAGGCCAGAAAAACCCTTAACAACTTCACTCTTCATATCATTCAGAAATATCAAGTTAGGTTTTTTATTTTTATAAAAATGATTTTCTTTACCATATATGAATCCGTGAAGAATATTGATGTCACCGGACGTGCTGGCACACAGCTGTAATCCCGGCAACTTGGGAGGCTGAGGCAGAAGCAATGCAAGTTCAAAGCCAGCCTCAGCAAATTAGTGAGGCCCTAAGCAACTTAGTGAGGCCCTGTCTCAGAGTAAAAAAAATAAAAACTGGTTGGGGAAGTGACTCAAGGGTTAAGTGCTTCTGTGTTCAAACCCTGGTACCAAAAATAAATAAATAAATAAAAAGAAAAGAATATTGATGTCAATATACTTCTCATTCCCAAATTTAACCAAAATCTTGGGATGATTTATCAACTTCATAACAACTGAATATACATAATATTGCCTCTGGAAAAACTGTTTTCACTTTTCAGGGAGTAATAGTTCTCTATTATTTCATGCACTGATATCCCTCAAAATGTATGCTTCATCTTTTCTTTTTTTATTTTTTATTATGGAGTTGAGTTATTGTACAATCATAAATGCGTATAAAGTAACAATATGATATGCATTTGCTCCTAAAACACAGTTACCCCCACATCACCCACACCCCAGTCTTGATTCTTCTATATTTCACCCCTACAACAGATATAAATGTTTTGATTATGAATTTTCCAGAAGTAAATGATTGCATGAGTATTATTTGGATTCTTGGGGAGTAAAGAGCATGCTACATTGTTGTCTTCCTAGACCCCTCCCTATCCTCTCTTCCTCTCCCCTCCCCTCTGCCACTTCCCTTTCCCCCCTCATATCTAGAGTTCTCCTACTCCTTTGCTAGGTCTAATATGTGAGTTTGACAGCATTTCACCCAAGCCTGGGTTTTGCTCTGACCTCTACAAATGAGTGAAAAACATTTGACCCTTGAGTCTCTGGGTTTAACTAACGTTGCTAGCGTGATTTCTTTCATCTTTTCAATAGTTAGAATTTTTCTTCCAATTTTCCAGTTTTTCTTCACAACATATGCTTTGCTCGTGGCAGAATGTTTTCACTGTAGCTGTTTTGTTTGCTGCCCTCTATTGTCTTCTGCATGTACAAACAATTTTCTGGGTAAAGAAAACATGCCCATGTTCCTTAATGGTTGGCATTTTTGCTTTCTGTTTTGCACTGTCTTAACTAAATAATTCTCTCCGCCTCTGTTTTTGCACACTTTAAGAAAGTTCTTTCCCTGAGACACATAGGGGTTTTGTTCCTCTATGCCTTGTTTGAATTACTCATAAGTTAGGAAGAAGTAGAAAAAAGCAAAAATACCTGGGCCTCTGTGCACCCTCGGCCCACTTGGCCCCATCTATTCCCATTCTCAGCAACCAGGACCATCACTGCCCAGGTCCACACGATTGAAGGGAAAGGTGCAAACTTGTAGACTAGAATCCCCCCAAACATACGAGAACACAGGACTCCTGAATCCCATCAATTGGATTTCACCTTTGGTAGGGGCTTTGCTTCCAGCTCTCATACAGAGACTCCTGAGGAACAGGGAGTAGCCTTGGTCTAGTGGGCATTAGCTCTCCTGCCATTCAAATCCCCAGATCCTCTCCCACTTTGTACTCTAGTGTTTAACCTTTCCGGGTAGAAGAGGATCAATACACATTCTTCTTTGTTAAGAATCGATGGCTGTCCTGTGGCATCATTGCTATCTAGTCTTGCTGAGAACCCAGTAAATCTCTGCAGTGCTTCTAAAGCTTGGTTTGTCGTCTTCAGTTGCTTTCATTTTTAATGCAGATCACTTTGGTTTCTGTTCCCCTGGGGGCTTGCAAATAAATCTTGGCAGACATGTTCAGGGTCTACAAATGAGATGCTGGAAAAGGGCCAGCCCACCCAGAATTTAGTTGTAATGGATGAGACACCCCCATGGTTCCTTTTAAGGACTGGGCTATTCGTTTCAGTATTTATTGGTGATTACCTCATATGGTACCTGGGTGGAAAGTGCCCAAGATGAAGCTCCTGTGTAACAGAGGAGGCAAAATGTGAGCTGTGAACCAGAAGCACACTGGCTGATTCAGCCTCTTGTAAATAGCAGCATTCAGAGACTTGTCCTGTTCCTTCAAATACATAACCATTAGAGCTAGATCGTTGGTGCCCTGGATCGAGAAAGTCTGGTAGGAAACTTCTTCATGCTGCTTATTTACAAACCAACACTGAAAAATTACCTAGCTGATTTTCTTTTATTAATAAGTAAATATATTATCATATTGTTGAGCAGCATCCTACTAGGGGTGATCTGTAAATATTTAATGTTAGTTAATGATCTACTTTTCCCATAATCCTTTGCTCATGCTGAGGGCTTAGCTGTGTTTCATCTGGACCCCCCTGAATCTTAGGTTTCCTAGGGGTCATAGCAGAACCCTACTTTCCATTTGCAACAAAAATGTGTCTCCATGGAAAAGTCACAGACCTTTTCACTTTGATTTCTCTTCTCTTTGATCAGTGGACTATGCCAGTTATTACCAGGGACTATGGGATTGCTATGGTGAACAGCCAGATGAACTGTCCTTCCAACGGGGTGACCTCATTCGCATTCTGAGCAAGGTAAGGACAGAGAGCGTGGGACTTGGATCCAAAGTCTATTTCTCACTCTTGATGGTACAGACACCATAACCAAAATCATTCTATGTTGTAACACTTCTCTGTGTGTTACATGGCCCCTTCGCACATAGAATAAATTCCCATTTGTTTATAATTGTCAGGGGATAATTTTACTGAAAATTCAGATTCAGGGATCTATTTTCAAATTTTAAAATACAATGAAGTAAACATAACACTAAAATTATGCCAATCAAAATTGGATCCTTTTCAGGGACTTGTGATACTTAAAGGTCATTGCTATGTACATAATTTATTAATATATAATAGTACTGAAAACATTCCAGCTAGGTAAGCTGCCTTCTTATTTCATTTGTAGATAAATGAGACTGTAATACAATTACCTATGGGGGAGGAGTCAGAGCTAGTTAGCTCAATTGGTCTGAGCAAGTGCTGATAAGGCCAAGATAGTGAATCCAATTCCATACAGTCCAGCAAACTCCATTCTCTTCCTCAATCATAAGTTAATCTACAGACCCAGCTCACCATCTCACAAATGGTATTGTTGATCATAAAGGAAGAGGTTTAAAAAAAAGATGAATTATTGCCAATCCATCACTGATATAAAGAAGATTCCAAACTCATGGGCTACCGTTGAGAGTTCAGTATGTACCATCCTCATAAAGGACCACACATGTTCTGTAAGCAGACTAAGATAATAGGTTCTGTCCCTAAAGAAAGTATTAAAAAGGTCTCTCTCTGTAGCCGATCAATATCTACAAACATTTTTGAAACAGGATAATTTGCTCTTTAATTGCTGAGCATGGGGATTCCTTAAAGGAAAATTGAAGACCCATCATGTTGTTAGCTCATCATTTATCATTTATCTTTATTCTATGAATGTTACTACCTATGCAAAGAGTTTGTCTGGGTTTGAAATACACTACAAGCTCATTAACAAACAGACCAAATCTGACCCAAGGTACCTTTCAGTGGTTCCAATGAATCAGGTGCCTTAAACAAGACTACATTCAGACCTAATCCCTTTGCAGGAAAGTAGGAGACCTACAGGCCCTGCTGAGTGAGATCATAATCTTCTAGTGATTTCTCCCAGATCCCTAACTCAACACCATCCTAGTGCCATTTCGGTGCAGCTCCAGTACACCAAGAATAAATTGGAAGCAAAGAAGGGAGTGGACATTGGCCTGATTGGTATTTCAAATGCCCGAAAGCAAGGTTTGCTGTGTAATAGAATTTGTGTACATTACCACGCTGGCATTACGGGGTAATCGAGTTATCCACTCAGGTGTGACCAGGCCTCTGTTTGCCCAGAGCCTGCAGGTGAACAAATTAACTGTTTACATTGTCTGGAGGTTCCTGCAGCAGGAGGGGGAGAACAGAGCAGACTGTCTGCTGGCCCTCTCTCTCAGTCATGATTATTTTGTTTGTTTTGCATGTCTTTTGCCTTTGTTAATAGCTTCTCGCTGGGGGTCCCTTTCTTCCACTTAGAAGGGGCTGTGCAGTGACCTGTCCTGCAATATAGAGCTGTCTATGGTTACCAGGGCTATGGTATTTTTAAGAGATTCCCCAAGAACATGGGGGAACCAATCCCACATGTTTTCTAAAACCAACTTCTCTTCCCCTCCTCCATTTCTAAAAGCTAATGTGTCAGTGTTTAATTCAGTGAAAAACCTTACTGCTCTGGTTCTATCAGCTTCCTTCTGGAAGGTTCTGAGTCCATTTGCATCCCATAACATTGTAATATTGCATTTCTTCCCAAAAAAGCTTTACCAGCCACCTCCCTTCCCCATGTTGCTAATCCCTGCTTATCAGAGAAGGAAACAAGAAGGTAGGAGCAGAATAAACTTTGCTTACAGAGCTTCATTCCAGTTAACATTGGCTTGGGAGCGGCTCAGAATGGATTTGCCTTGATTCTGTCACCTAACTCAGAGTCCTTGAACAAGAAGGAACCTTAAAAGGCTACCCAGTCCATTCGCTTGCCTCTAAGAAGCACAAATGCACCAATTCAGACCAAGAAAAGAAGATTCTGCTACCATTCCTAGCTGTCTTTTTTTTTTTTAACCCCTTTTGTTTTGTTTTGTTTATTTGTTACTGGGGATTGAATCCAAGGGTACTTAACCACTGAGCAACATCCCCAGCCCATTTCAGTTTTTATTTTGAGATAGGATCTCTCTAAGACCCTCACTAAGTTGCTTAGGACCTCCATAAATTGCTGAGGCTGGCTTTGAACTTGCAATCCTTCTACCTTAGCCTTCCGAGCCATCCTCTATTCAGAAGTTCAGTTGTTAACACTTTTTTTTCACCTATGGATCCTAAATTCGTCCACTTAACCAATAGCACCTTTGCTGAGCATGGAAGCCCTGCTACCTAGAAACATGGGGGAGCCTGTTTCCCTGAGAAAGTACAAGATGCAACTGCATAGCTCAGCTTACCTGGATTTGTTTCCTCCCTTAAAATAAGGGAATCATACTGGAAAACATCTAAGGTTCTCTCCATCTCAGACATTCGCCTTGTGACTCGGTGGGCCTGACGCTGTAAAACCTCCACAGAAGTCCCACACAGAAATGCATCTTAGCTTCAATTACTTACTTGGTTTAAACAATAACAAAAGTTCCAGCTACTAGATCTCTTCAGATCTCATAGACACAGCTGGTTTCCTCCTGCTCTGTGTCTGACTAAAGGAATATTGTGAAGAGAAGATTGGGCTGGATGAAGGAAGACTCCTGGATAGGAAAGTGGGGCAAGGAGGTGAGGAAGAGAAGGATGGCAGAGTTTCGCCAGGACTCCTGCTGATTCCTGATGTTTCTTCCTTTATGCTTTCTTTCTTTCTTTCTTTCTTTTGGGGAGAGGGGAGGAAGGAGTACTGGGATTAAACCCAGGACCTCCTGTATGTCAGGGAAGTCCCCTACCTCTAAGCTGTACTCCAACCTTTCCTGCTGTGTCTTTCTTTCTCTTTCTTTCTTTTAAAGAGAGAGAGGCTGTGAAAGAGAGAGAGAGAGAAAGAGAGAATCAATTTTATTTTGTTTTTCATGTGGCTTTCATTGCTCCGACACTTTATTGTGAATGTGGTTCTGGGGTTCAAACCCACGTCCTCGCTCATGCCGGGCCAGCCCCTCCTGCTATTTCTTAATAGACAACCAAGTAAGATCTATCCTTGAATTCTAGAGTCCTAGACTCAACCTCAGGGGACTCTTTGAGTCTTGCCTTTGGTCAGAAATGATCTCAGAAAGAGAGATTTATACTGGAAAAAAGAGGGGGGGAGGGAGAGAGAAAGAGAAGGAGGGCTAGGAAAAGAAAGAGAGAAAAAAAATTAAAAAGAGAGAGAGAGAGAAAGAAACTTCTCCAGAAATGATTGGCTGAAGAAAGATGCACCCCGTAGTTAACCAACTGCCTGTCATCTGTCTCGTTCTCAGGCAAACAAGTAACAACAGATGGGCTATTTACGTGACCCTAGAAAAGAGTCACTTAGTCTTGCTAATCCTCAATTTCCTCATCTGTTAAAAGTGAGGTAAGGGCTGGAGCAGTGGCTCAGCGGTTACAGCACTTGCCTGGCATGTCCAAGTATACAGGTTCAAACCCCAGCACCCACATACACAACTAAGTTTCAGAGCAATGAAAGCCATGTGAAAAACTCAATAAAAATTGGTTTTCTCTCTCTCTCCCCGCCCCTTCTCTTTGCAAAAGAAAAAAAAAGTGAGGTAATGTTTTATTCACAGAGTGGTTGTGATACTTGCACTAGAGATAGGTGTATAGAAGTGCCTGGCACCCAGGAAATGGAAACTATCATTATATTCTGCTCCCTTCCACTAATAATAAACCATTTTGGTCCATGTTGAGCACAAAGTAGGACTTCACTAAATTATTGGTGAATAAAGAGAGGAAAGAAGGAGGTCCATATGCCAAGAACTCTCCGTAGAGGTATTCTAAGACACAAGTGGCTCTCACTTGGATATAGAAAACTAACCATTGAAGAAATGTACATGGAAAGCCACCGTGCTATGATTACTGGTCTGAAAGATGTCCTCACTGACATCTGATAGTCTCCAAAGTTCTCTTGCAGGAGAGGCCAGAGCCATGTACCTAAGCTCCAAAATAGGAACCAATGGCACAGTCAGCAAGAGTCCCCACGATATGTCCGTGCATTCCTTAGCCCCCATGCAGCTTCATGCCCTCTTAATTCACTGACTTCCAATTTGGGTCTTAAAATATATTAATAGGAAATTTTAATAATGAAGCAGATCTGAGCCTCCAGTGAATATTCCTGCTTTCCTTTTGGGCCCAGATATTTCTGAACAGCTTTCTCTGATAAGGGACTGAACTTCCCTTCCTCCCTGGGGCCAGGACACAGCTCAGGCCACAGCAGGGTATTTAGCACTCTTCAGTGGCTCCAGATTGTGGCGCTGGTGCAGGTCTCTTCATATGTAACCGATGGCTCCTGAGAGCCTGCCTCTCGTAAATTACTTCCCACGATGCCAGCGACCACCGCAGAATTCAAGTTTGAACAGAGCAGGAAAAAGGTGTTTGAAAGGCCTGTTCACTCAGCTGCATTTTAATTTCCTTTTCAATCTTGTCCCAATTAATTTCACAGAATTAATCTCACAGAAGCAAACTCGGCAGCACTGAGGCTGTGGTTTTAGTGTGGCAGTCGCTCTGCCTGAACATGAAATAGGAGCTAATATAAAAATCCATCTGCTGTGTTTGAAATACACGCCGGCTGCTGCTCAGTCCTGTCTGACATTCCAAACATCAACAGCGGGGAAAAGTGATTTGGGGGTTAGTGGCCATCAGTACTTGGCAGGGGTTCAGCAACAGGTGTACTCCAAAAAATCCATTCAGCCTGGGCACTAGGCATGACAGGGCAGGTGCTGAATCACCCTCCGTGCGATAGCCCTGTGCCCTGGCTTAGCTCCTTTTATCTGAGCATCTTCAGGCCCTTCTGCAGACCTGGACCAGCACCACTATGGTCACTTGTTATAAGGGGGAGAGAGAGAGGTAAGAAGTCTCTATTTGGATAAGACAAGTCACAAGACCCAGCTTTCAAAGTAGTGACCCTGACTGCCTGGCTCCAAGGTCTTTGGCTAGGGAACCATTCCTTCTAAAGAATAAAAGTGCTTCTTCGCTATTTGAGATAACTCTTATAAAAATGCCCATTTAAAAAATTAGTTTCCTGTTCCAAAAGTAATTTAGGATGCTTACATGATCTGTCCAATAGATAAAGGAAAAGGAAAGAGAGATGGAAAGAACTCTTTCTCCATTACTAGAAAGGAAAAGAGGCCCCTGCATGAGTTTAAGGTAAACTAAGCCAAGAAGACTCAACCCTTGGGTTTGGCTTGTATGCTTCATAAATTGGTCTTAAGCTCCCCCTATTTCCATGGAAATCAAACTTGGAGCAACAAGATGGGCATTATGTAAGGCTGATTCGTTCTGCATCTGGGATGGAAAGGTTTTCTCATGGTCCAAACATACCAAGGTTTCTCTGCTGATGGAAACAGGGAGCCTTACAGACAAGGCCAAGTTTAACATGGAACACATGATGCTGTCAGATGGCCATGAGTCTTATATGGATAAGACTTCTGGGATGGAGCCACTTAAACTTGTACTGGATCCTGGCTCCAAAACCAGCTTCTAGACATCCGAAGGCAGCAGGGCTGTCCCTGCTCACCTGGACTAAGTTAACATAACACCATGTCTGTTATAATGTGATTTTTAAAACCCAGTTTTTTTTCACCTACTCCCTCAAAGGACTACTTAAGAATATAGACCTTCCCCTGCCTTGACCCCATCCTCTTCGAAAGAGGTCTTGTATGTTGTAAAAATTGTCTAAATGCAGCAATACTTCCTCTTTTAAGTGTGCTTAGTTGAATGTGACAACAACCCTCATAAAAGCAGCTAAGTTAATTCCTTCAATTGCTTTAAATGAAAGATTTTTTTTTTTTTTTAATTTCAAGACTCTGAGGGAAAGGAGGTGTTTGGTGACATCTAGTGTCCATTCAGGACTTCCTCAGGCACCATACCCTCTGGTTTGCTGAGTGGGGGATGGGTGGGGGTTATTTGGGAGGTAATTTGGGGATAGTAAGTGGGGAGGATATAGGCCTGGGGCATAGAGTGCCCAAACGGTGTGATCAAACTGATCAATGCCTGTCAAAGAGCTATTATTCACCTCTGACCTAGCCCAAGAGGGCAGGCAGGGGGTACCATCAGAAAAATATCTTTTCTTATTTATGATGGTACAGGAGAGAAGCAGAAACTGTCCCCACCACCCCATTTCATGTTAACAAGCAGGTCAACACTGCTGTGATGAGGAAGATGATGATGATGATGGTGTTTTCTCTCATTAATAACCCCTATGGGAGGCTATAGAGTTAGGAGGATGGGAATGGGATTTGGGGTCAGCTGGAAGGCAACGGTCATACACCGGTCAAATTCAGTAGAGGCCATTCCTTTCCCCCAGACAGGAACCAATCGTCTAGAACAAACCCTGGCAGCCTCATTCCTTCCAGGTAATTTTTATAAATGAGGGGACACCCATTCCAAGAGAGGACAAAAGGGAGAGGGTGTTTGTGTATGTGTGCATATGCATGCATGTAAACCTGCTAACAAGGGGCCCAACTGCACACCAACCCTATCCTGCAAATCCTAACCTGCTTTTTAAAAAGAGAATACAATGAGAATTTTCCTCTTTAATGTCCTTATTCCTAAACTGCTGCCCTAGACAGGATCCTTCATTTTTAGTGCACACGAACACTCACACACACACACACACACACACACACACACTTCAGTCGGGTGGAAAGTCCCACACCACATAATTAACCACAAGGCCCAGACAGAAATGTTTACCTAGAACCACAGAAGCCAAGGCAGCGTTCAGTTAATGTTCACAATCGCCCCATGCTTTACAAACTCCACTGTAAAAAAAAAAAAAAAAATCCAGCCATTTATTTTGCAGTGAATTTATAACAAATGCTGTTAAAGGCTTCATCTTTTGACAGAGGTAATAATAAATTCACTGTTAAAGACGGTAGTTTAATTCCTTATACCTCCAATACTGCACAGAATAAACCATATTCATCACTGAGTAATTTTTTACCACATAAATCTTTAAAACTAACCGGTGAAGGCTGTTGAGACTGAAATATTGTGAATTTATTAGATATGCCCATGTAGTATTGGATTCAGAGGTTTCCATTCGAATATATTACGGGGAAAATTTGTGTCTTTAACTGTGACATTCCCTCCATTTCCCGCCGCCAGTATTATAACAAGCAGCTCCTCCAGAGTCAACTGCACGTTTATTAGACAAAGATTTAGTAATAAACTCCTCACTAATCTGCCAAAGAGGCTGGATGACATTTCGGTGAGATGTCCTATTTAAAAGGAGTCGCAAAAGCTTTGTTTCTGTGTAATTATTTTCTTGAAAGGAGTGTTCAGCCTCCCCAAACCTCTTCTGCCAGGGTTTCTTGGTATTGGATGGATTCAGTTCTCCAACCAAACTCACAAAATATTGAAGCAAATTATAAACTCATTGCAAAAATACAGGACAGTAATTTCTTTGCAGGTTATATGATTTGTTGTGAGGATCTGGGGTAATTGATTAGAACACAGAAAGCTGGAATTTGCAGCCATTTACAGACGTATGGTATTTAAGGCAAATAAAAAGATCATGTTGCTTCTCAGACCAGAAATGATAGACAATGGTTTCAGAAAACTTGCTACTTAAAAATTTTCATCTTGACATATGACACATTAGAGATACAATTAAATCCTCAGAACAAAAATCCTATTACTCTATCGTAGTGAGTGAAAATCTGCACCTGATAGATAAGAATACCCTGAACTTTTTTCACGATCTGCTAGTGAAGTGACATTTAAACTAACTAATTGATTATATCAAATTGTTTCTCCAGTTTCATTAAGTAAACGTTAATATAGCTAAAATGAAAAAATAGAGTTTTCATTTAAATGCAGAAATATGCATCATCTTTTTAGCAAAGAGATGTGGCAGTTTCTCCAGTCCTACTAATATTCTGTATTTGGGAAGAGTTCCAAATACTAAAAACTTCCATGGAGCATTATGAACTTTATGATTCTTTTTTAATAAAAATCAAATCAAATAGGATTCTAACTGTTAAGCAAAGGAGAAAAAAAAAATCCCCTGGCAAAACAAGATTGCAGCCCATCAGAGTAATTGGTGAAAGACGGAACCCGGCTAGAAAGATAAGCATAATACCAGCAATTAATATTCAGCATTTCACATTATAGTCAAGAGGATGTGTTTTTCTTTGTGATGTGGCTCATAAGCTAAGAGTGTTGGGAGCCAGATTTTGAGCTCTGTCTTCTTTTTCTGCATGAGGATTAAGAAGAAGGGAGGGAAAAAAAAGTGAGAACAATCCTACTCCATCTGTAAATGAACAAACATCTTGATTTTATAGCTATTTGCTTTGTAAAACTGAGGAATGAAACAAAAATTACTGGATGCCTAAGTAACACTTTAATTCTGAATTCATTTACGCTGTAGCTATGTGGTTGTCACAAACCATAATGCAGTATTTAATTAAAATAACAGAAGTGCATCTAGATATGTCCTGGGGTAGCTATCACCAAATTATAGTCTATGCCATCCGTATTTTATTTATGAAATGGCAGATTCTAAGGTGCAGCTAGGCTGATGCAAAAGCATAAACATTTTAAACTTGCATTTTTAGAAAGGTTTTTTTTTTTTTCCTGCTGTGTCTTTAAATTTTTTCTGCCTTCTATCATTGTGGGATGGGGGTGTTAGTGGAATTGTTTTGCTGTGGATAAAGATCTCTCTTTCTAACTCTTGCTTTTCAACTATTGACCTCCCAAGTCTTCTGGCTGTGAAATCCCTGTCTGTTGTCATGGTAAGGCTTGTGAGTTTCACAGGAGCCAGAGCAAGCGCGGGACATCTTAGGCGGAACTTGGACATGGATTGCAGGAGGGTAGGAAAAAGCATGTCTTTTCAGGCTCTCTGTGCCTGTTCCCACACAATCCTCTTACACCTTTTTTTTTCCCCATCCATAAATACCTGTTATAGTTTACACGCTCACTTGCTCTACTTTGTGGGTGTTCACATGCAGGCATACTGTTCTGCTCTTTTCATAAACGCATAGCATCTATCTTACACGCACCCACCATCTATCTCCTCGTTCACATTGGCTGTCCCATCCACCTCCTTGTCTGCAGAATTATGTTCGGCAAGATCCCGATTTATAGGAAATAAATAATGAAAATGGAACGGACTGGGAAAGATAATCGAAACATTCAAATCGTTATTTTTCACTGTACTTTACACAAACAGAGCATCTATAAACACCTAGGAAAGGTGTTAGCTTATTCCTGAAAAACAATGCCTTAGAAACATTCTGACCAAGTGGCACTCTACATTGTTTCTTTCCTGTTTCAACTCTGCTACTTTTAGATGCTCCAAGATCTGACCATTTTTAAGTGGTAAAGGATGCTGTGCTGTTGTTTTTCTTCTTTCTGTTTCTTATTTATTCTGTCCATAAACATAAGCTTTTGTCATCATTTACCCTCTATAAAATAATTATAAGAATTAAAAATCAGAAACAATAACTGTAATCTCCTTTTTAAGGGGGGGGGGGGGGAAAGCCCTTGCAGTTACAGTAGAAGGAGATTCTGATAATGCTACCAACAGATCGCAGCCCAGTCCTACAGCAAGGGTCTTTTGGAGAGAGGATTTCTTCCACACACTTGTAATTATTTTAGCCCCTTTCACAGGTCACATAAAAAGTTAATTTCAATCGCTGCTAATTTCCGTCCAACAAGAGTGCGGTACTTTAAACCACCCAAAATAATTGGATTCAAAACAAATTTAGGAAATTGAGTGTGTTAGAAAGCAAATAAAAATATCCTTTTGGTAAGGAGGAGGGTGAAAGTAGTAAAAATGGCCCTTTTTCTCCCTTCTTTCCCCTTCACAACTTTGCCATTAAAGTTGCACCTACAGCTAGAAGTTTGTCCGTGAAAAATGGTCATTTTGTTTCTCTGCTCAAAGAATGTTATTAAAATGCTAATTTAAAAGAAAAAGGAGTTAAATATCTAGCGCTGGTGCATTCTAATTGCAACCATAATGAGCTCTCTAAATGTGCATGCCCCTGACACACACAGAGCGCAAACAGCAGTAAACAGATCATTAGTACCCGCGTTCATTTATTCTGGCGACCTTACCATGACCCCACCGAGGGTAGGGTGAAAAGCAGGTGGATCTGGCTGTGACACCCCCTAGAGGGATCCAGGAAATGAAGCTATAAGCTGTTGTCATGGAAACGCCTATGTGTGCAGATGATGTAACACACCGACAGGCTGTAGGGCTCCGCAACTGGGACGTTGCCTTTCCCTCGCTGGAACAATCTTGAGAATTAAATTATTCATTTCTTTAATTCACAAAGCAAAAGGAATCCTAATTTTCTTGGTGATGTGCAACTCCCTTCCATTTGTCTAGGTTCTGAAACATGGTGACTTGTCATTCCCTGTTTCTCGGAAACCCACTTCAGCTTCCTACATTCTGGTCCCAAATAGCTGAATCTAGCAGCACTGAGCAGGGGAAGGCAGTGGAAATCTGACACCCAACATCTGTTCTTAGAGAGAAAAAGATACAAGGTTTTAAGCTAAAATTTAAAATGTAACCAGTGTCCTTTCCTGATGAGGGCATGATGGCCACAGACTAAATGTATACTTTGTCGCGAACAGGATGGCTTTATTTAGAGCAGAACAGGGTCAAGGTTGGCCCTGGGAACTTCCAACCTGTGACCTGATGCCATAAGTATAAAGGAGAAAGTCCCAGCCCCAAATGAGCACCTCGCCCTAGCAAGGTGCAAGAAAAAGACATGAGAAAGCGAGCAGCTGCTTACCCCTCCCATGTCCAATTGAGAGAATCGAGATTAATAAAAATAATTCTTTGGAGAATGATTCCACTCTATCCTACCCTGTTTTGCCAAACAACCTCAATAACCTTACAGCAACAGTAGAATAACTTTTCTTCTTCTTTTTTTTTTTAAGGAAGCAGAAAAGACAATCCCTGGAAATTATTTTAAAATAAAAAATCTCCCGGCCTGCGCCTCCCCCAACACCCCCCTCCCCATTGCACTTTAGATGAACCTGTGATATGGTAGCAATGGCCCTTGAAGTGCAGTGGGGAGGTGATTTAGGAGAATATTAAAGGCAATGTGGAGATTCAAGGCGCCTCTCTCAGGGAGATCTGGAGAAATACGCAGCACAGATGGGCCGAGCAGATTAAACATTTCCGTCACATTGTTTCCAAATTGTGTTGTGGTGCCTGAGGCTGGTACTGCGGTCAGAGCAAAACAGAGCTGCGCTGCGCAGTTTATGGAATACATATTAATACGCCCGTCTCACATGGTATCACAATTCTATCAGCTCTGAAATGGTGCCATCTCCATTGTTCCTGAATTCTGCACGTGGCACCTTGTTTTCTCCCATCTGCAAAGTGTTTACCTTCCCTTTCTTCTTTCTCTCTGCGTTAGGTTAAGTTCAAGTTGTGTGCTGCTTTCTTGCCCCTTTCCTTGCAGCCCTGTTTCTCGTTCCTTCTCGCCTCACAGCTTATGATGTTTCTGTCACACATGCTTGCATGCCCACCCTGGTTTTTGCATACACTTCCATCACCAACAGTGTCCAGTGTGTGCACAGACCCTGCCCAACTGTCTGGCCTTCACTTCCTCCTTAGGCATTCACACCCTAAATATATACTTGTACTGCGCAGGATTCAGACATGAGCATCGCACTTGAGGCCGATCGTGCCTTGAACTGGACCCTCCATTTAGATGACGCATTCCTCTTTCAGAACACTCTGCTCTTAGTTACAGGGTGCACTTTGAGGAGTTGTCCCCAGGAGCACCCCAATTGCTTTTACTAGCCACCCGGCCTTTCCATATCCTCTCTCTTCCATTCACATATCTTTGCCTGTATCCAAGCCCATCAATCCTCAGGTTAGCAAATTCCCTAAGATATAACAATAAATAAAACTGGCTCAATTGAGGCAAATTTAATGATTCATTTTTATTATGATTTATGGACCAAAACTCTGAAAAATAGAAAAAGAAAAAATGATTGCCAAGAACTTACAGCATAAACGGCCTGGAAAGGCTACCAAGGTACTCAAGGTCTTAGCCAAGCACTGAGCTCTGATCCTTTCCAATGCCTCTAAATCCACTGGCCACTCACTGACCACTCCCTTCCTCCAGGAAAATCTTCATAAAACTATTTGTGCTGAAAAAGCAGCACCTGTTTGTCTTTGGTGTTCCCAGCCTTGTGTTTTTCCTAGCACTTGGAATTGTGCTGAGTTGGAGCCCTCAATTTGCTTAATAATTTATGATATCTTAAGAAAGCATTAAATTTCCAAAGCTGGATTTTAGGAACAAAGAATCTGTAGGCCAAACCAGAGTAAAAATGTGATGTTTTTCAACTGACCCTGGAATATCAAAATCTATTCTTCTCCGGAATTCAAATTTCCCATCTTTACTAATGATAATGTATGATGCACAAGCACTAATAAGAGAAACAAGCAATCATACACAATGCTTCCATGATTGATTGGCTTTTCCCATACATATATCAACCATTTATTGATCTTTTGTGTTAGGGGCTGATTGATTGTTCCCTCAAAGAGGAATTCTCTTGCTTACAACATTCATACAGTAAACTTTGATGGTTCAGAGAACAAAAACATGAGACATTTTCTGGGAATCTTGTTCCAGAGAGGCTCAGAGCCCAGTTCAATGTGAAAAGAGAACATTTCTATTAGGAACATTCTCAGGGGAAAACTGAGCATTTCAAGCAACTTGGTCCAAAAACCATCATGAGGGTTTGAATGGAAGCTGTGGGAAGGCACCTCAGCTTTTAAGTCAGTTAGAGAGATGGTACCTTAGAAGGGATAAGCAAGCTCAGTCAGCCTTTGAAGAGGGAACAAGCTCAGCAATTGGAGGGCTCAAGCCCCCACCCCCATCCCCCCACACACACACACCTCTCTCTCTCAATCAAGGAGTGGGGAGGGTGACCACACTGGGCCAAAGTACACATCTAGGTCATCAAGACCATTGTATCTCCCCCTACCTAGAGTGCTGGCTGGAAAACTGAAGGGCGTACATGTCCCCTGAAGAAAAGTGTGGACTTCACCCCAGGGATGAGACCCACCTACGCAGGTACACAAAATTTTACGCCAGTTTCAGGAAGCTCCAAGATTCCCTTCACACCCCATCCATAGACAGGCTACGTGGGGTCACAGACTTCAGCTTAAGACTCTGTGCCCTAGAGGACGATGAGTTCCTTTTATTGGAACAGCCTAGGATTCACTGAGCCTAGAAATTGAATTCTCATCCCAAGACAGGATGGTCATTCCAGGTCATGTCTGTGCTACTCCAGAGGAGCTATGGAAGAGCTTATACAAATAGGAACCAGCAGGGAGGAGAGAAATTAAAATGTAGCAATCATGGAGTAGGGGTATTTAATCTCTTTTAAGGCTTATGATAGGCGCCTGCTGGTTTCTCCCTGATATCCCCTGACACCTACTGACAGGGTATTTGCAGCACCACACAGGGACTCAGGGCCCTGTGACAGGAGGAGCACTGAGGAGGTCCGTGATGGTCTTGAAACCATAAACAGCGATAGGAAACCACTGGAGGCAGAGTCAAGCTGTGCTACGTGCCCGTTGTTGGTGGCCATACTGCTTTTTGTTGATAGAATTTGCTGTTCTTTTTATGGCAGGTTTGGTAGGGTTTTTTTTTTTTTCCTTGTTGATGGAGATTAGCAGCATAAATCCTTTTATGGCAGTGTGCAGTCCCCCATAAACACTCTTGATTGTTGCTGATGGTGAGCACTGTATCTATTCAGGTTCACTCGGTGCTTCGCTCATCCAAGCCCATAGCACCTCCATCCAGATAATGGAGTTGAAGTAGTCAACTTTCGTTTGTAAGACTTCTTTGTTTGGGGGGTTCAGGAGGTGGGGCAAGGTTGTGTTGAGAGAAGCAGATGTTTAATCCACTCTAGATATATTTCTGATGGGAACAAGTCATATACACTGTACTTCTTTCCCGGGAAAGGCTTCTAAAGACTTTGTGGCAAGAAGCAAGCCCGGATGTGAAGAATTTTTTTAATATACTTTTATTTTCTTCTCTAAAGCATCTTCAGGTAACAATTCTGTATCATCAGACTCTTAGCTCTACCATACATTATGCACACAGAACTGCAGAAAGGGGAAGTGTGTGTGATGCTGATGTCCCAATGTTGTCACCTGTAGGCATGTATCCCCATCTTGAAGGCAGAATGCTCTGCACTGAGGATTTGAGGTCTCCTGGGAGTCTCTCAGTGTTTTTCCAGTCTTTCCAAACATATGGGTAAAGGGAAGTCAGACTTTATGGAAAACATTGATCTCAGAAAGTCAGTTCTCTCTGCCATCCTAAAACTCAAAACCAAGAATCAGCAACTTAATAAAAATGCAGTAAATTAGCACCTCTAGACAGGAGCAGAGTTCATTCAGAGCTGGGGTCTGCCTGGCTGAGCCAGTACTCTCTCCATTTTAATAGTTTAATAAAAATTAGCATAATTAACGAACATCTGTATGATCCAGAGTGGTGCAATTTGGCACTTGGAAACGAGGGCTTAAACATGATTGCTGTGAGTTTAATGTTGTTTTAATTCTTTTTGGCACTGTGCAGTGAAATAAACGTTTGGTGGTGATAGTTCTCGGCCGGATCTCATTTGCATTTTTCTCCCTTTGATTATGAGCAATTGTGGACTCCCCAGCAATTCATCAAAGTAGAAATTATTTTAAAATACCTCGTGGTGTTCAGACTGGATTGGAGCAATGCATGGGGAGTGGTAGTGGGAGAGAAGGCTAGAAATTTTCCATTCATGCTTTAAACATTTCAGCCCTGCAGCCCTTTTCGGGTATCCAGCCAAGGGATGAAATCTGGAAAAGATTTCAGATCCCAGGACCTGTAGGTGCTTTGATTAAGCTCCCAGGCCCCCACAGCAGGATACGTATGGTCTCTGAGACTGTGCCATATCCTCCTTACACTTCTGCCTGCTCTTTTGTTTTGAAGGGCAAAGAGTTGCTTTCACTCCTCGGTTCTCGCCACGGCATTTGCAGTCAGCAGGTCAGTGTTCCCCTCCAGCAAGAGCAAACTGACTGGGAGCCCGGCCTTGGCAGGTGCCCTGCTGAGCCTCATCTGCTACTCCTTTGCACCCTTTTCGAGTTGGCAGAGAAAACCTTCCCAAGGCTCAATCCCTACCTCTAACATTACTGTTAAACGGGTACTGTGAAGTGTGAGTCAAAGTCAGGGGTCTCAAATAGCTCCCCCCTCCCCGCCCCGCTCCCCAGGAGCCAATGCCTTGTTGGAGCCCCTGTAGGTGATGAAGATGACAGCATCTTGCAGATAGAAAGAAGGTCACACTTCAAACATGTTTAAGCAAGTTGACCTTGGACCAAAAGACTGTCAGAACTTGGCACAATGATGCACACCTGTAATCCCAGCAACTTGGGAGGCTGAGGCAGGAGGACTGCAAATTTGAGGCCAGCTTCAGCAACTTAGTGAGTCCCTAAGCAACCTAGTAAGGATCTGTCTCAAAATTAAAAAAAAAAAAGGAAAGAAAAATGGGGCTGGGATGTAGTGCAGAGGTAAAACACTCCAGGTTTCAATTCCCAGTATCCAAAACAAACAAAAACTATCAGATGGCACTGTCCCCACCCTCTGTCTATGAGAGCAGAAGAGCTAAAGCTAGTTTATATGAGTGTAGAAAGGAAGGCAGTATCTGTACTTCCCCTTCACAACAAGACCCTGTAGACGCAGACATTCCAGAAACTGGGTAAACATAGGGCAACTCTACAAGAAAACTTAAACAGAAACTGCCCTAACGTCAGTGTTAAAAAAAAAAATGACACTAACAAGTTGTACCAACATGAGCTCAAAAGCATTCTGACAGACACAGGCTCAGGATTCTGGGTAATTTTCCAAAGACAGGGAGAAGACGGCCTGGAGGAGGGAGAAAATGAATGGTTGGAAGAGGTGGTGCATGGACACATTCAGTTATTCAAGACTGGTTCACAAAAAGCAATTCCCTGCTCCTAAGAGGATCAGCTCATAATCTCACTTCTTGTGGCCTTTGAGACTCTTCTTGGTATTTAGGGAGCCATTTGGGTAGACTGTCTCCAAAGGCAGTTGATCTCTTTCTGCCACAATCAGTTCAATCATCAGGGGACTCTCTGGGAGTAAGTAGTAATCAAATAACCAAACCTGCTCAACCTATAACTTCCCACTTCACCTTTCACTTTGTCATGACCTCATTTATCTCGGGGGAGAAAAGTGTTTACATGGGCTCACTCTGTGCTAGGTTCCGGGCTGAGTGCTGACAATGCACAGCAAACAAAATCAATGTCCAGGGCTGGAGCAGCGGCTCAGCAGTTGAAGCACTTGCCTGGCAAGCACGAGGACCCAGGTTCAAACCCCCGCGTCACATGCACAACTAAGTGTCGGAGCAATGAAAAACCGAATAAAGTTGGTTCCCACTTCCTCTCTCTCTCTTTAAAAATAATAATAAATAATTTATAATTTGTAATAAAAAAAAGAAGTTGACAAGGCAAGGAATGATATTGGCCAAATTATATTGTTATAACAACAAATCCATTACATACAACTATAATGTACCAATAAAAATAAATGAGAAAAAAAAGTTGGCAAAGGAAAATGGAAACCCACTGAGAGGTTCCAGATAGAGCAGTGACAATAGCAGTGTGCATCTCGGAAGCACTCTGACTCCAGATCAGAGTGGAGGAGAACAAGAGATGCAGGAGCAATTTAATGTAATCCTCATGATAGAGGACAGTAACATGATCCTAGGATATCAGCAATGGGAATGGAGAGAATTCCAGCAAGATTGTGGAGAGAGAACTGACAGGACTTAAGGACCGAGTGGAAGGGGAAGGGGAAGTCAGGACCGACTCCTAGGTTTCTGGCTGGGTAACAGAGTGCATCATGGCACCTCTTACTGAGGTAGAGGACAGGAGCCAGAAGTATTTGGAGAGGGCAAATGGGAACAGAGTTAGGCAGTGGCTTAACTTTAGGACATATTGGGTTTGAGCAGTTGGGTGGACATGTACTCGGGTGTTAGAGTCCGGCACTTAGATCTGGGCTGGAGTCATTAACTGGTCCCTAGACATTAACACAATCATAGTGGTTAAACTCCAGAGGTACATGAGACTGCTGAAGGAAAGTGCATCCAGTCAGAAGAGAGAAGGGCCAGGAGAGAACCCTGGGAAACAACCACATCAAAAGGAGAGAGGGGGTGGGGGTAGCAGGGAGGGGGCGCTGGAGAAGTGGCTCAGTGGTTACAGTAGTTTCCTGGCATGCGTGAGGATGTAGGTTCAAACCCCAGCACCACATACACAATGAAGTGTAGCAGCAACAAGAGCCACATGAAAGAGCCAGGCACAGTGGTGCTTGCCTGTAATCCCAGCAACTCGGGAGGCTGAGGCAGGAGGATCGAAAGTTCAAAGCCAGTCTCAGGAACTTAGACCCTGTCCCCAAAGAAGAATAAAAGGGCAGGGGAGGGGCTGGAGTGGTGGATTGGTGGTTGCAGTGCTTGCCTGGCATGTGCAAGTACACGGATTCAAACCCCAGCACCCAAGTACACAACTGAGTGTTGGAGCAATGAAGGCCATGTGAAAAACTCAATAAAAATGGATTCTCTCTGTCTCCCTCTCTCTCTCTCTCTCTCTCACTGTCCTTCTCTCTCTCTCTCTCTTTTTTAAAGGCCTGGGGATGTGGCTCAGTGATTAAGCACCCTTGGGTTCAATTCCCAGTACCAAAAAAAGATGAGAATCTGAACACAGTTCATTGCCAGTGAAAAGGGAATCCAGAGAACTAAGAAAACAGGAAGGGAAGGAGGGAAGGGAAAGAGAGAAGTTACAAGTGCCCATTGTGAAGTATGGTCTTAAACCAGGACAGGGATGCATCCCTACTTAAATGGGAAAGAATGGTGGTCAATACAGGTAAGTTCTTGCTTTCGTGGCTGGAGGTTAACAGATCTGAGACTTCTCTTTTCTCTTTAAATGTGGAAAAGAGGTTAAGTGGCATAGTTGGAGGAGGAAAGACGACTATCTGGAGATAGAAAAGATCACCCACTAATGCTAAGGCCCCTGAATTTTTTTTATGTCACAAATCTGGTTTTCTTTCTTCTTCCCTGCCCCCCTGGAACTCTGCAGCCAGATGTGCAAAAAGCAGACGGGGCCGTGGCTGCCCAAAGCTGGTTGAACTGAAACCCTCTCAGCCCCTTTCTTGTCTGCACTTCTCAGTGACACATAGGTCCTGTCAGCCTCCCACCTCTCCTAGGGAAGGGATCTAATGTTCAGAAAGACACTCCTGTCTCCTCTTCTGTGTTGTCAAATCTCCACCCCATAGGGATGGGAGATACTATCCCTTCTACAGATGAGGAAGTTAAAGCGAGGAGGATCTAAGGTCACATGGCTACTAAATGACCAGGCAGGGATTAGCTCCCAGTCTGTCTGACTCCAGAGCCCATTACTCTATGCTGCGAGCACTGAGGGGCAAGCAGTGTTCTGATTCATCATCCTGGACCTCATGGGAACTCAAACAGCACTTTGCACATAGAAAATGCTAGATAAATAGTATTGATTTGAACTGCGACCTCGCTCTCTGAACATCTTTAGTGTTCTGGCATTTAGCGTGTGCCCAATTTTCTCTGAAGAAGCTGTACCATTCTGTTTGCTGGCGGGGGTGGGGGGAGTCATTAGGTTCAGCAATGGCGTCAAAGATGCTAAGTGTACAATGCAGACAGAAGATGACTCCCCGTCAAGGGCGTTAACAGTCCACACCGATGGTGCCAACAAAGAAAATATCACTGGACTCTTCCACACCGTCATCGTAAGAAGTTTTAGAGAAGCATGACCAAATTTCAACCATAACCATCCTCTTTTTTTTATTTTTCAGGAGTATAACATGTACGGCTGGTGGGTAGGAGAACTGAACAGCCTCATTGGAATTGTTCCAAAGGAGTATCTCACAGCTGCCTTTGAAATGGAAGAAAAATGAAGTGCAGGTATCAGACATTGTCAACAAACTTGCCCTTAGCTAAGAGGAGTTTGTCAGCCATGACTCCTTTTCTCTGTAAGATGAGCATTGTCAGTGACATAGCTTTTCTTCATTGCCAAAGGAATGCTATTGATTCACTAGTGAAAGAAAATAAGTATGGGAGCTGAGTGTGGTGGTGAACATGCACACCTGTAATCACAGCAACTTGGGAACCTGAGGCAGGAGGATCGCAAGTTTGAGGCCAGCTTTAGTAATTTAGCAAAGCCTGAGCAAGACCCTGTCTCAAAATAAAACATAAAAATGGCTAGGGATGTGGCTCACTGGTTAAGTGCCCCTGGGTTCAATCCCTAGCCAAAAATAAAATAAAATAAAATAATTGGGTGATGAAGGGCACCCAAAACTAGCTTGATGTCACTAGCTCCATCTTCCGGCCTGAGATAGGAGCAGGCTTCATTGCTGTAGGTGAAGAATGACATCAATGTGATTGTGATGCAAACTGTCCTTGGAGTCTTCCAGACCAGGACCCACTGTAGTGTGCAGCAGCAGCTGAGTGAATTCATTTAGGAAAATACATGAGGACTGATCTGACTCTCCAATGCAACCATAAAGCACCAGCTCAGGCCTGTCATTCAAGGTTTGACTTTATGACTTTCCTGATGAGAACTCTATCTCGTGGTGGTGAATGCAGAATGGTTGGAATTTTTTTGTCCAATCTAAACAAATTCACCCTACTTCACGTGGTCATTTGTTTAAAGTGGTTTGTCTTTGCATTATCTAGGAATTTGTCCTACACCTGCCCTTGCACACAGGCCAGATGACACACAGAAGTTTACTTGATTGTAATAGCAATTGATTGGATGTGACCTAAATACTCAATAGAGAACTAGTCACGCAACCTTCATTGAATCGAATACTGTGCAACAGCACCAAAGAAAGGGAAGCTGGGCACAGTGGTGCATGCTCAGGAGGCTGAGGCAGGAGGATCGCAAGTTCAAAGCCAGCCTCAGCAACTTAGTGAGACCCTGCCTCAAAATAAAAAAATAAAAAGGGCTGAGGATGTTGCTCAGTGGTTAGGCACCCCTGGCTCCAATCCCTGATGCCAAAGGGGGAAAAAAAAAAAGAAAAGAAGAAAGGGAAGCTGTTCAAGATAATCTTGGAAAATTACAAAAGCAGCAATGCAGGGTAGGCCAAACTTTGTCCCATTGTATAAAAAGGGAGTGGAAATTATATATACCAGTTTGCTTATATGTGTGAAATATTTCTGGAAGGCGAAAGCAAATAATAACATGAACTGCCTCCAAGGATAAAGAAACTGCATGGGGGCTGGAGCGGTGGCTCAGTGGTTCCTGTGCTTACCTGGCATGCGCAGGGATGCAAGTTCAAATCCCAGCACCACGTACACAGCAGAGTGTCAGAGCAACAAAGGCCCACTAAATAAAATTGATTCTCCCTCTGTCTCTCACTGTCCCTCTCAAAAGAAAGAAAGAAAAAAAGAAAGAAAGAAAGAAAGAAAGAAAGAAAGAAAGAAAGAAAGAAAGAAAAAGAAACTGCATGACTGTGAGACAGGGAAGGAAGGAAGACTTTTCACTCCCATTCATACTTTTACAGTTTGATTCATAAAAGCAAATTTGTGTATTGCTCCCCTTTAGGAAACGTATTTTTTTCTCTATCCTTCCTTTATGAAGAAACAGATCATCAAGAGCTCCCATTCCGTATTCTCACCATGGACTGCTCTCTTCAAGTCTCTCTGTCACCTCGTAGTCACTGTAAACCACCAGTAAGACAAGTGAGAGGGGGCTGGAGCGGTGGCTCAGCAGTTACGGCACTTGCCTGGCATGTGCAAGGACCCAGGTTCAAACCCCAGCACCATGTACACAACTAAGTGTCAGAGCAACAAAAACCAGATGAAAAACTAAATAAAATTGATTATCTTTCTCTCTCACTGTCCTTCTCTCTCTTTACAAGAAAACAACAACAACAAAAAAAGACGGTGGGAAGAGGCATGTCCGTCAGACCTGTTGCCAAACCAGCCTGCACATCGCTCATGCCCACCTCTAGACATGTCCACACACCCACTTGCGCCTCTGCCACAGGATTGCCACAAAGAAGTCAAAGCAACTTAGGGAGGAAAAAATTACCGGTCATTTTGGCTGGCTTGAAAAGTACAAATAAACTTCAGATTTGGTTCTTTTCAAGTGTGATGGTGTTGATTCCTTTCTGAAACAGTATCAAAATGCTATCTCTGGGCATTCTCTTCATCTCCCAATGAAGTGGGAAGGGACAGCCAGAGAGAAAACAAAGACCCAGACACAGAAAAAGACTTGTGAATGCAGAGCAGAATCATCTCAGGAACCCGGGTCTGCTGGGTCTGATCATCTTCTCAGACTTTGATTGACTAATTGAATTTTTCATGGTGGTGGTGGTTTTTTTTTGTTTTGGTTTGTTTGTTTGTTTTTTATGTTCTGGATCTTGCTGAAACAGAATCTGTGAAGCAAGGCCTGGCCGTCAGAACATTGGAGAGCTCCTCCTCAGGCCTCTAGTTAGTTCACAGTGCCGTCTGCTGTCCCACACTGCATCTAGTAAGGCCCAAGGAAGGGGCTGAGGAGGTGCTGGAGGCAGGAGTACAGGCCTCTGTGGTCCCCTGTCCTGTTGTCTACACCTAGCACTCATGTTATCGGTGCACTAAAGAGGCAGAAAAACAGTTGTTAAGAACAGTGAAGTATTGGAGCAATGAAGGCCACATGAAAAACTAAATAAAATTGATTATCTCTCTCTCTCACTGTCCCACTCTCTTTAAAAAAAAAACAAAAAACATAAATTCTAGAACTAGACAGCCTGGGAATAAATCCCACTTCCCTGTTTATTACGCTTTCTCGGGAAAGTTGTTTGACCTTTTATGCCTCTATTTCCTCTCTTAGAAAGGGTGTACTCTGTCTCAGCGGGTCATTGGGTAATTAGGAAGATGAAAGAGTTTAACATGTGTAACGTACTTGGAACAAGGCCTGACGTGAAATATCTGCTCAGTAAGAGTTAGCTGTTACCGTTGCCTGACACTTTAAATGAGAAATTTGAAAGACAGGCACCTGAGCAGCTATAGGAATTTTATTACTGAAATTGCCTATTTAGAACAATCCTGGGCTGGGTGCAGTGGCACATACCTGTAATACCAGAGGCTTGAGAGGTTGAGGCAGGAGAATCGTGAGTTCAAAGCCAGCCTCAGCAACTTAACAAGGCCCTGCCTCAAAATTAAAAAAAAAACAAAAAAACAAAAACTAAAAAGGTCTGGGAATGTCGCTCAGTGGTTAAGTGCCACAGGGGTTCAATTCCCAGTGCCAAAAAAAAAAAAAAAAAAAAAAAAAAAAAACGGAAGAAAAAAACCCAGAACAATCCTGGAGTGGCAGAAGCCTTCCTACCCTCTGTAAGGATCATGTTGTAGGTCTGGAGCAAGACCCCCAATTTCACATCACTATGGGAGAGAAACCAGGCAGCAATAGGAATTTCAATGGACTTCAAGTTTATCAGGGGAGGAAAAAAGAGAGATTTTATGCCAACTCTTTGTTTCCAGATTTTTTTGTGTGTGTATGATGGATGAAGAAGTAAGAAAAGGAAGGCCTGGGGATGTGGCTTAGGGGTAGGGCATGCCTAGCATGCACAAGGACCTAGGTTCAATCCCAGCACTGCAAAAGAAAAAGGTGTAAAAAGGGGACAATTCTGGTCCCTGAGGGTGGGGCTGCGGAGGGGCCTATTGAAGTGTATGTAACTTCCCTTTGTGCAGGGTGTTACAGGAGAAGGAACCACTAGGTGGCAGCAGATGAGCAGATGAACAAAAGAGAACCAATCGCCTCCTGCTTTGGGAACATTTGCACCAATCCCAGCCCACAGGTAAGGACAATGGGCATTGTTCTGAAGTGTTTACTCTAGGGGACAAACACAACCCCTCTATGCTTCCTCATTCTTCCCTACAGAACCCCCAAGGGCCTAAGTCATTGTGCCACTGTTCTGTGACTTGAGAGACACCAGAAAGAGGGATACCAAAAGAGGAAGAGCAGGTATCTGGGACACTGTGAAGAGGGCTTTGAAATAGGAGTCAGGTCAAGGTAATATCTTCACTCCCTGCACAGTTCAACACTAAATAGCACAGCCATTGGTTTCCAGCATTTGAAACAAAATCTCTTAATGGAGTAGGCCTTTCTCTAACTGTAGACCAAAGGAAACCAATATTTGCCGAACTGCAAAGATCTTGGGCACTTCTCTGCACCCTGGGATAGGCACCCCACTCAGACCTCTGATTCCTTTCGCTTTAAAAATCAACAGAAAAAGAAATCAGTTGGGGCTGGGTGTGGTGGCGCATGTCTGTAATCCTAGAAAATCAGGAGACAGAGGAAGGAGGATCGCAAGTTCAAGGCCAGCCTCAGCAATTTAGTGAGGCATTAAGCAACTTAGGGAGACTCTCTCAAACTAAAAAGTGAAGGGCTGGAGTGGTGGCTCAGAGGTTATGGCGCTTGCCTGACATGCACAGGTATGTGTGTTCAAACCCCAGCACCACATATACAATGAAGTCTCCAAGCACCAAAAGATGCATGAAAAATTAAATAAAATTGATTCTCTCTCTCACTGTCCCGCTCTCTTTAAAATTTTAATAATAAATAAATAAAACTCAAAAACAAAAAAGGCTGGGAATGTGGCTCGGTGGCCAAGTGCCGCTGGGTTTCTGGATTCAATCTCCAGTATCAAAACAAATAAACACAAAAAAGAAAAAGGAATTAGATTGGTCCTAAAAGATATAACAAGTGGAATGATTAGAAATCTGGTGCATAGCTGTTCTGACTATCTCGGACTTTATTATTTTCCAAGAAAATGTAAAGTGAGTTTGGTGGGTCGATGACACTATCTACAAATGGAAGGGTATTCTCAGTCCTTCTTTTCTTCCTTTTATATTGCTGTTGTTGTTTAGTTGAGAGTTCTAAAGTAGACCTTTTGGAAGCAGCAGATTCCTACAGTCTGTTGGAAATTAAACCTCAGGAAGCAAAATCGTTCCACTCAAATCAACAGCCACTCTCAGCCAACAACCTCAGATGGCAACGGACTAATCAGATTACTCCTTCCCTGTTTGACTCCACTAACCAAATCCCCACCTCACTGCCTGCCACTCACTGGATAACTGGGACATTAAACCACTTAACTAACCACATTATGTGTAGGATGGCTTCTTAATCGCCACTGGTTGTTCTGGCAAGGGGAATGGTAGAGGGGTAGAGGTGAAAAGGCTTTTTTCCTTCCTTGGTTTTATGTAAAGAAAGAAAAACTTAAAAGCTAAGGCCTTAAATTTAAGAAGCAAATGTACATCTGACTTTTTATGACAAATAATCACACCAAATTTACAGTCACTGGAGAATCTAACCTGGGACTAGTACAGTCCAGCCTGCATGATGCAAGCTGATGTCTGAGAGTACGCATGCTCTGAAATACTAAATGTAACTGAAACTTTTTTTTCAGCTACATTTCATTAAAAACACATTTTTTCCTAGTGTGCTTTCTCTGTCATCCACTGAGCAAAATGGCATAGACATTGTTTTGCAATTACCTCAATATTACATTTTCCCCATACAATGGCCTGTTAAACCTCTTAGAAATCTGTATTTAATTCAAAACCAACTATATATTTCCCTCTGGTGAATAAAAATGGGGAAGAGAATTCCCAGTAAGTCTCATTCTCTAAGCCCGGGATGATTCTAATGAGTGGCACCAAGGGTGGGGCCAACTTGATGTTCCCGCTCCTGTTTGAATATACGTCCCCTAAACTCTGGACATAAGGAAGAGCCTCCATCTCAAGTAGCACCAGCTTATCTGTACCTAGCAGGTCTTTGCAAAAGACAAAACTGAGGATCTAAACGGCTGTGACTACTTAGCCCAAACCACGCAGTATATGGAAGAAGAAATTAAAAGACTCTTGACATTCTCTGTCAGCTGCTTTGTTATTGACTCACTGAAGTTAGACAGCTCTAGGGAGACAATAAAGTAGGGTGGAGCAGTGCCTCAGCAGTTATGGCTCTTGCCTGGCATACGCAAGGACCTGGGTTCGAACCCCAGCACCACGTACACAATGGCGTGTCAGAGCAACAAAAGCCACATGAAAAACTAAATAAAATTGATTCTCTCTGTCACTGCTCTCTCACTCTTAAAAAAAGAAAAGAAAAACAGTTTTGGGGCTGGAGCGGTGGCTCAGTAGTTGAGGCGCTTGCCCAGCATGTGCAGGTACACGGGTTCAAACCCCAGCACCCACATACACAGCTGGGTGTCAGAGCAGGGAAGGCCAGTGGAGGAATTCAATAAAAATTGATTCTGTCTCTCTCTCTCTCTCTCACTGTCCTTCTATCTTAAAAAGAAAGAAAAGAAAACAGTTTTAGTTGAGTGTGATGGTGCGTGCCTGTAATCCTCATGGCTTGGGAGACTGAGGAAAGAGGATTAGAAATTTGAGGCCAGCCTCAGTAATTAAGCAACTTATCAAGACCCTGCCTCAAATTTTAATTAGTGAAAGATTAAAAAAAGGGCTAAGGGGGGCTGGAGCGGTGGCTCAGTGGTTTTGGCGCTTGCCTGGCAAGCCGGAGGACCCGGGTTCAAACCCCAGCACCACGTACACAACTGAGTGTTGGAGCAACTAAGGCCATGTGAAAAACTAAGTAAAGTTGTTTCTCTCTTTCTCTGTCTCTCTCACTGTCCCTCTCTCTTTAAAAAAAAAAAAAAAAAAAAAAAAAGGGCTAAGGATGTGGCTCAGTGGTTAAGAGCTTCTGTATTCAATCCACCATACCAAAAAAAAAAAAATCTGAGAAAATATGGGGGGGAAAAAAGAGAAAAATAAATTTAAAAAAAGTCTAGAAAGATGGAGTTGACAAGAAGAAGAAGAAAAAGGAAACAAAAGTAAGTTCCTTTTTACATTTTAAGAACAAAACTCTCAGATTATAGAGACAGCAGTGTTTTCATGTTTGGCTAAGAAAGAAAAAAAAAGAAAAGAAAAAGCCCTCCCCCTCCCGGAAGGACTCCTACCAGGAACAGCTCTGGAAGGGTAAATCTTGAGTGGTGCTGATTTGTTAATTCCCATAGTGCCAGGAAAATCTGCAGGGCGGACTTTAGAAAAAGCAGCCTCTACACAGAGGATTATCCCTGCTCCACAGCCCAGTGACTCAAACTCATTTTCCACTTTGTGGATTATCATATCCTCTGCTCCTCCTCCTTCCTTCTTGCCCAGCTATTTCATTTCCCGTTGGAATTTATAGAGATTGGGTAGGGAGTTTGAAACTCACAACCAAAAAATATTTCTTTTTCAAAGAATCTGAATTATTCTCCCAACTTCCTTATCAAAACTAACTGTTCAGGACTTCTAATGAAATCCTCAGTGGTAAAGTTCTTGTCTTTCAAGAGCAAAGTCCTGGGTTCAATCCCCAACACACATACACACACACACACACACACACACACACACACACACACACACACACAAAATTCAAGCCAGGCGCAGTGGCTCACACCTGTAATCCCAGTGGCTTGAGAGGCTGAGGCAAGAGGATCACAAGTTCAAGGCTAGCCTCAGCAATTTAGTGAGGACCTATGTGATATAGTGAGACCCTGTCTCAAAATAAAAAAATAAAAAGGGCTAGGGATGTGGCTCAGTGGTTAAGCACCCCTGAATTCAATTCCCAATAACACCCCCCCAAAAAAGGAATTCAGAAAATGTTACTTTTCTTAGTATGAACTAATTAATGACTATTCTCTGAGATTTGATACATTTTAAGATATAGTCCTTTTTATACAAAAATATTTTATAAATATACTGGCAAAAAATTACAACTATTAGAGGAAACTGAGGCACAATAGGGTGACCATATAATTTATTTTCTGAACTGAGACACCTCTGAGAGTAAAGTGGGAGTTATTAATAAAGATGCCTAGACCACAGGTGTAAACTAGGATGTGCGGCCATGCTAAAAATAACGTGTATTGCCCAGTCACCTGGGGATGAGGGTAAAGAGATGACCTGACTCTCCTGGTACCAGGCCTGGCAGTGTCCCTTCTAATGAAGTCCTCTCCTCTGCAGGCTGGTTTCGAGAGGCCTGGTGCCTCTGGCATCGAGCCGTTGTGGGGCTGGCCTGCTGTCAGCAATTGTGTGTTCAGTTCCCTCCTGGGGGTCCCATCACAGTCCTCCACATCTCTACCTGGCAGAGTGCCACTGAAGGAAGCATTTTTGTGGCACGAGGCAATAGTGTGCCACTTCCTTGCCTCCTGTGACAGGAGTGAGTTCCAAGAGGCTTCCAGTGCTGCTCCTCAAAGAAGGCATCTGGCTCCACTGTAGAGGCTCTCAACATGACAGTGAACAGCTGGCCACCTTTTATCCCACCGTGGAGCAGAAGAGGCCCCAAGCATGTCCCTTTTATCCATGGTGGGACGGGCTGGCCTTCCAGTGCTGTGAATCTCCAAGGTGGCACTCGCACATCACCACACCTGTGGCTGCGCTCTGCTGACCCAGTCACTAACATGTTCCACCTGAGAAAGCATCTGGCATCTGGAGATTTGAAACCATTTCCTCAACATCTCCAGATTAGTGGGGCAGAGTGGATGCTTCATGTTAGTGAGGCTTCTCAACCTCAGCATTACTGATATTCTGGGCCAGAAAATTCTATTTTGTTGAGGATGTCTAGCAGCATCCTGGCTTCTCCCCCACTTCCTGCTCCAGTTATGACAACAAAAATGTTTTCAGGCATTGGCAAACACCCCTGAGGGCAAAATCCACCCAGTTGAGAACCACTGTCTCCGGGCATGTGGAGCCTGCTGGGAGCCAAGCACAGACAAACTGCCCTGGCTTCTAGAAGTTTGTGCTTGATCACTAAATGACAATGACAGGAAATTGTTTTCAGCAGGGTTGGGAAGATACAGTATATAAATTCCAAGAATGCATCCGGATTTAAATACTAGGAACTGGGCATGGTGGGACAAGCCTGTAATCCCACCAACTTAGAAGGCTGAGGTAGGAGGATCATAAGTTCAAAGCCAGCCTCAGCATCTTAGTGAGGCCCTTAAGCAACTGAGACCCTGTCTCAAAATAAAATATAAAAAGGGCTGGGGATGTGGCTCAGTGGGTAAGTGCACCTGGGTTCAATCCCCAGTACCAAAATAAGTGAAAATAAAAAAGGAAGCCAGGAGGGCTGGAGTGGTGGCTCAGTGGTTAGGGCGCTTGCCTGGCAAGCACTAGTACGAGAGTTCAAATCCCAGCACACATACACAACAAAGTGTCAGAGCAACAAAAGCCACATGAAGAAAGAACTAAATAAAATTGTTTCTATCACTGTTTCTCTCTCTTAAAAAAAAAAAAAAAAGGAAGCCAGGACCTATGCTCTGAGATTCTCAAACCCACACTGCTGCAGTTTTGCACTGAGAAGATGTTTGAATATGACCAATCTCACCGATTTGGAGAGCTGCATTACAGCGAGTGTCATGTCTAGAGCTCAGTAGTTACTGTCCCTCATTTCCCTTTCCTGTGGATATTGGAAAAGGACAGCACTGAAACTCTTGACTGGGACCGAGTAATATGCTGTGTGACTTCAGAAAAAGAAACACACAGGGTGCCAGAAACAACTGAGGCAGCCCTCCCGCACCAGCTAGGAGGGGACTTGCAGCCTGGCTCCCTCGCACCACTGAGTCAGGCTGGAGCCGTGCGCTGCGCTTGGGGCGTGTGACTGCAGTCCCCAGGCAGAAGTGGGGAGACTCGGAACAGATTGCTAGCTTGCGGCTGTGCTGTTCTCGGTCCTGTGTTAGTTTAGGGGAAAGTTTTCTCAAACACGATGACTCCCAGGAGCTGTCAAGAACCAAAAACTAACTAAAACAACAAAACCACCCAACCACTGCCCTCTCAGGAGGCCGGGACAGGAGGAAGGCTTTGGTGCCTTTACTGTGTCTGCCTGTGTAGACCAGACTAGGACGGCCAGCGCTGGTCCTGGTGCCAGCCACAGCCCTTTCAATGCTGCCTCCCCTGGGCCCGGAATCTCAGGCACCTGGAAGGGTTATTAGCAGGATTGGAACTCATCCCTCTGCTGGGACTAGATCATAATTACAGTAATTTTCTAACAGAGCTCGGCAGTAGGACTGTTTAATCAGCATCCAACTCCCCTGTGCTCCCAGCCCTCATCACTCAAGGAGAGGAGTGGGATGGCTCTTAAAGAGACAGTGCCCGCCTTTCAGCGTTTCGAACAGATGTGCCCTAATTGGTAGAATATATCTAAGTCTCATAGCTTATAGCAGGCAGGTTGCATTGCCTCCAACAGACTGCCTTGGGCTCTCACTATTCTGGGCCTTCTGCTGGAGGGATCTGGGTCAGGCTACTGGTGGGCCAGGCTTCCCACACCAACAGAGCCACTATGGGAAGGGACACACAGGACTAGAGCACTTATGAAAGAAAACGACAAACTGGCACCTTTGAACCTGACAGTATGAAAAGAAAGAGTTTGGTTGATGAATAAGAAGGAGGGACTTGACATACATAAAAAGAAATTTTGGTGGCTTCCCATAATCCAAAGATTTCAGAAGCATCTTGTGTTCCTGCCATTCCAGGGTTAAAACCTTAAGGTTTTAACCAGCAGTCTCAACTCCCACCCCCTATTTAATACCCATGCCCCTCTAAGTGCCCCTTGTGTTTCTTCTCCTTTGCGTAAGTAGAACAGATCTCCCCTGAATCAAAAGTAAACTATTTGCTCTGCTCATCAATTGACTCGGGAGCACTGTCTCCTACAGAATGTGGCTCTTGCTATCACTCTGAGCACATTACTTACACCTTGAGATTTGAGGTCTCTAGCTTTCTAGCTCCAAATCCAGTTATCACTAGACTAGAACTGTTCCTCCCTCCAGACGTTGTTCCTCTAAGATGTTAGCCCTGGCTCCTAACACTCTGCTAGTAAACCAAATTGCACACGTGGGTTTTGCAGCGTTGCCAACGTTGCCAACGCAGTTCCTTGGAAGAGCTGCAGCAGGAAGTCAATCAGAAATATGAGGTGGGAGGGGGCCTCCAAAGTCGGTTAAGAAAACCCTCCAGAAAGAAGGTCTACTGTTAGGGAAGGAGACTAGGAAGGGGACCCTATCCACAGTCCAAGGGTACCCTTGAGCCAGACTGTGTGGTTTCTTTAGAACTGACTCCTGCTGGCAGAGGGCCACCCCTCCACTTAGGATTATTGCCCAGTGCTTGAAAAAGGGAAGTGGTTTCTAGCACTGCAGTGCTTAGCTGGCTGGCTCTAGCCATGCCTCAGCTGGCTGCTTGTACATAAATGCACAGAGGCCACTGATTTAACACTCCCGCAGTGTTAAAGAGGCAGGCCAAGGACTGGCCTAGTCCCGTTTCTACCAAGACCTCCTGGCATCCTTCAGGCTCACTGCCCACCCTCCACCCCAGGACGCTAAGAATATTCAGGAAGAGCAGAGGTATATAATCAAACTCACAAACTTGGAGCTAACTTAATTTAATTATTAAAAGGTTGTGTTCAGGGATTGGAATGGTGGCTCACTGGTTATGTTGCTTGCTTGGACATGGGTTCAAACCCCATCACCACATACACAATGAAGTGTCGGAGCAACAAAGGCCATGTGGAAAACCAAACAAAAATGATTCCTTTCGCTCTCACTGTCCCTCTCTCTCAAAAAAATAAAAATCAAACTACCAGATAGGGTAGGAGGTGCCTAGGACGTGGTGGTATGGGATTTAAGGCCTTAGCAGTCAAACTAAGGACTGAAACTCTGATTTTTTTTTTTTTTAAGAGAGAGGGACAGGGGCTGGAGCAGTGACTCAGTGGTTAAAGTGCTTGCCTGTGAGGCGCAGTGACTCATGTTTGAACCCCAGCTGTATGGACACAACTAAGTGTCAGAGAAATGAAGAACAGATGGAAAAATAAATTTTTAAAAAATGAGTCTCTTTCTGTCTCTCTCAAAAAAGAAAAAAAATTTAAAGAGAGAGGGTCAATGAGAAAGAATCAATTTTTAGTTTTTCATGTGGCTTTTGCTACTCTGACACTTTGTGGTGCACATGGTGCTGGGGTTTGAACCATGTCCTCGTGCACTCCAGGTAAGCGCAGCAACTGCTGAGCCACTGCTCCAGCCCCAAAAGCTCTGATTTTTGAGAACAACTCTCAAAAGCTCTCTAGGTGGATTTCTTTAGTGGTGGATTGTTTTTAAAGTTCTGTGGGGCCGTGGATGCATATGGGGCCGTGTCACAGCACCTGCCTGGCACGTGACTGGCCTGGGGTTCAAACCCAGCACTGCAGAAGCAAATGAGGAAGACAGTACCAGGGTCTGGTCTGGCACACGCCTGTGACCCAACTGCGACCCCAGCTGCTCAGGGAACGACAATGCTCAGACGCGTCAATGACAACAGGAAGTCCAAAGCCAGCCTCAGCCACTCAGTGAGACCGTCTCAGAGCAAAAATAAACCCAAAGGGCTGGAGCTGCAGCTCAGTGTATCGCACCCTGGGTTCAGCCCCTTCCAATGCCCTGAGGTGCTGGCTGAACTGGTCTGGAGGGGGCTTGGGCCTTACCCCCTAGCCCTGCCCTGAGGAACTTGGGATTGAATTTGGAGCCCCACATGTGTTAGACATGCACTCTACCACTGAGTCACACCCACAGCCCTTCTATTTATTTATTTTATTTATTTTTGGAACCAGGGAGTGAACCCAGGGGTGCTTAACCACTGAGCCACATTCTCAGCCCTTTTTATCTTGAGACAGGGTCTCACTAAATTGATTAGAGTCTCACTATGTTGCAGAGGCTGGCTTTGAATCTGATTCTCCTGCCTCAGCCTCCCAAGTCACTGGGATTACAGGCGTGCACCACCATGCCCAACAAAGTGTTAATATACACACTCAATTCAGTTTGCTCAGCCATAAATTGAGTGTAAAACCTTCCTACCCTCCTCATTGGACAATGGGAATGCCAAGTAAAGTGATACACATGAAACTTACTCTTTTTATATTAAAAAACCCAACCCCCTTTTCCCTCCCTCCCCACATACAAATTCCAACAAATAACCCCCACCTGAGTTTAGATCACTTCTCCTGGGTTAGAGATGACTAGACTTGGACCATGGAAGTAGTGGGCAGAGAAAAGGTGACTAAAGCAGGCTCTGACTCTACCTTAGACCTCAAATCAAAACAAAAAATAATTACATTCTACAAAAGAGCTCAGTGGGCCATCCCCCACCCCCAGCTAGCACCTCCCCTTTCAAACAGAAGTGATCCAGCTGTGCTGAATAGACCGGAACACACTCAGGGAGAGAAATACACAAGAGGGGCATATGGCACTGCTTGGATGGAGAGGAGAGTCTAGCTTTGCTGTTTTTCTGGTACCCAGGTCCATGATATTAGGAAAACTCTCCCCATCTTAGGAAATCTCCTTCCACAGCCTATACCCAACTCAGCACAAGACTGAGGGGACAGTGCCTGGCCTTGGATTAACTGAGGTGGTGTTGTATGCTCTGCTGCTGATGGATCATTAAAAAAAGCTGGGAGTCAGAAAAATCACATCCACAACTTTGAACAGCGCCTGCTGTCCCAGCAGCCCAGCACAACTAGCTGCTGAGTACCAACTCCAGGAAGAGAAGGGTGAACAGAAGAAGGCCAACCCAGCTTGCTGTTTTTTGGCTGAGTAGGGAATTGACACAGACCACCTCCGGCTCCTGTCTGGAAGTTTCGGGATCAGAGAGCTTCAGGCACAGCTGGGTTCACAGCTGCACCATTTGGAGCATTGGACTCATTAATATTCATGAGCCATCCCCACCAATCGGCAGAGCGGATGCCATTAGCTTAGCATCTGTCGGGTTTTTGTGAGGGTTGTGTATGGAGTTTTTTCCCCTTTTAAATGAACTTCTTTTGACATTTTGGATTTGCCTCTGTAGGTTTTCTCTTCTCGCCTTGCTCTGCTGCATCATATAAAGGAGAGACCCAGGGGAGGCGGGCAGGAAAGAGGGATGAATACCAGCCAGGGCTTTGCATCTGCCTGTTGACAAACTTTATTTCTCTTTTAGCACCTGGTACCTCAGACAGGCTGCGAGGATGAAAGCAGCATCAGGTAAATTATACCTAACAAGGTTCATGCCCAGAACTGTGAGACAAGCTGGATCCCAATTCTTTGGAAGACAGTCTTTCCTCCAGTGGTGAACTTGGGCTCACTCACAATGCAGCAGAGCTACAGAACAGAGTCCTGAACCATTATTTCCACGCTGATAAATTCATGATTTATGAAAGTAACTATTGCCAGCCCTCACTCCCTCCTCTCTGCTACAGCTTGTTAGACACAAATTGCAACAACAGTCTTAAATACTTGCATTTTATTTCAGGCCAAAGCCCCTCAACTCTGAACTAAATGCCATGACAGTCCCACAACATAGTCTGGTAGTAAAAGAGCCCACAGACGGGCAGGATGGCCAGAGAAGGGAGGAGTGAGCTAGAGGCGGAAAACCACACACAGAGACCTAAGAGCAGGGCAATGCTGGCTCCTACCAGCTCCGGCTCTCACTGGAGAGGAATTATGGCAGCAGGAGGGCAGAATGCCTCATTGTCTGAAGGAAGGCGTGTTGTTTCTCATCTCCATCCCCAGAGCCCTCTTTTCCAGGCAGAAACAAAGCCCCGATGCCCCATGGACTGAACATACGGCCTCCCTGCAACACAGCGGAGGGACTCGGTGGCGGCTGAAGCCCTAGGGGCAGGGAGCTATTACTAAAGGAGAAGAAAAGAATTCAAAAAAGAAAAGGAGCCCACTCCAGCCCTGCAGAACAGATAACCACGGTTCTGCTTTATAAGCAGAAAACGGTGACAGCCCAGGACCACCTTTCCAAAACAAAGCCCCTCAGCTATTGCTTTTTCCTCTGGCTCCGTCCAACCAGAGCTACCCGTGGCTCTTAGCATCCACTCAGCCCAGCTGAGGTCTTGGGAACTGCTAGAAATGCCAGCAACGGGAGTCACAACCAGCTCCATTCAGTGGTATTAGTGGTCAAAAAGTCATTCTAGGAGGTAGGCCAGCCTCCCAAAAACAAAGTGCTCCAGGGGCTACAGCAAAAACTGAAGCCAGCCAAGACGGGAGTACAACCACACAAGCATTCCCCTAGGACAGTAATATTCTATCTGGCAGCTCAGAATCTGCCACACATAGTCCCCCAAACCAGTCACCTGAGGTGGTGCTCCTGAGCCTATAAACAACCTGAAGAAACTCAACTCCTGCAAGAGTAAATACAGGGTTCGATTGGAAACCAACACCCTATGGTCCTTATGCTGAACTTACAAACACCTGCATGGTGTCTGATCCTATGAAGAGGCAGGCATGAGGAGCAGTCACAACCAACCTCTGTGCAGCCAACCCAGGCTGAGGCAACTGTAAGCTGCTAAGCAGCCTGACTTCCCACTACACCTGCCCAATCCCACCTGAACGAAACTCCCCGCCTCCATCTCCTTCACCCGCCTCAAAGTAGAACCCAGAGCTCAGAGCAGAGCTCACTTTTCCCACACTGTGTCCAACTGACCAAGGTCCAAAGGCACAGCATGGTCCCTTCCCACAGCCCTCCTCATGGGCTGGGGAGCAGAGGTTCCCTCATCAGATCTTAAAAAATCACAGCATGATAATGAAGGTTGAGGTGGCAGAGGGGGACTTTCCAAGGAAGGAGCCTCAGAGTCAACCACAGGGGCCCACACTTCTAAATGGTTCTTCTCTTCACTGGGAGGTGGTGAGGGAGAGCTCCTCCTCCCGGGTCTTGGAAGAAAGCAGCAACTGGAAAAGAGGGGGAAAGGTGGGAAAAAAGGCATGAACAGAGAAACAAAAATGAATGAGTAGACCCAAGGAGAGGGTAAACAAGACGAGGTGTATTCATACAGTGGAATATTTTTCAGTAACAAAAAGGAACGAAGTGTTGGGCGTGGTAGTGCATGTAGCTCCGGAGGCTAAAGCTGGAGGATTGCCAAGTTCAAAGCCAGCCTCAGCAGCTTAGACCCTGTATCAAAATAAAAAATAAAAAAAGGGTGCTGGAGCCATGGCTTAGCAGTTACTGCACTTGCCTGGCATGCGTAAGGACACGTTTGAACCCCAGCATCACGTACAAAATGAAGTGTCAGAGCAACAAAAGCCACATGAAGAACTTACTAAAACCGATTCTCTTTCTCACACTGTCCCTCTCTCTTTAAAATAAATAAATAAAAATAAAAAGGGCTGGGGATGTGGCTCAGTGGTTAAATGTCACTGGGTTTAATCCCCAGTACCAAAAAAAAAAAAAAAAGAAAAAAGAAAAAAGGGACTGAAGTACTGATACCATGCTACAATAAGGATGGACTTGAAAAAACATTATACTAAGTGAAAAAAAGCTAGTTATGCAAAACCATGTATCATATGACTCCATGCGTGTGAACTGTCCAGAACAGGCAAATTCAGACACAAAAAGCAGACTTGAGGCTGCAGGTGGGGGAATGGAGAGTCACTGCCCATGGATGCAGAGTTTCTTTCTTCAGAACATGAACATGTTCTCAAATAGACAGTAGTGACTGCTAGTTGTACTGTGAATTTACTACAAACTACTGAATTTTACACTAAAAAGGTAAATTTCAGTCAGGGGTGCTGGCACACATCTATACTCTGAGATACTCAGGAGGCTGAGGCAGGAGGATCACAAGTTTGAGGTCAGCCTGGGCAACTCAGCAAGGACCTGTCTCAAAATAAAAACAGAAAGGGCTGGGGTGTAGCTCAGTTCTAGAGCAGTTCTAGAGCAGGTACAAGGTTCTGGGTTCAAATCCTCCAGAACCACTAAAACAAAACAAAAATAAATAAATAAAGGTGACTTTTATGTCAATAAATCTATTATTTAAAGGGGGGTGGGCAGGTAAAAAATATGATAAATAAGAAAGATTTCTCCTTTCTCCTTGGGTTTCAATAAGAGCCCCTGTTACCCACTCAGGATGAAAGAACCATGCACTCAGAGAAGAAAGACTCCTCAAAAGCTACCATCACTGTGACATTTCTTTCCCTAACAGATACCCTACTGGCGGAAGCTACAGTAAACCCAAACCAAGGTATCTCACAGAGAAAATCTAATTACCTGTTAGGCTGGTCTCCTTTAGCCAAGTGAGAGGTGCTCGGCCTCTCTTCCTGGGCCCAGCCACAGTTTGACATAGCATAGTGAAGAATGGCATCAGAGACAGTTGTAGGGCTTCGGCCCTGAACACAGGCTTCTATCTCAGGCACGGAGAGCTGGCTTTGCAGGAAGAGGTGCAACTGACTGTCTGACAGGAGGACCACACTCTGCAGGACCCTGAAGCAATACAGGGAGCACACACAGGGCATCACCCTGAGGAGCTGCTCTCCACCCCTTTCTCTGAAGAGCTTCTGGCCAGTGAGTACTGAGGATGTGAGGGCACAAGGAAAGGTGCCCATCACAAATGTGCCTGCATAAGCAGAGCAGGGTTTGCGTCTCATCCCTACCCCAGCAGCCAGTGGTAGCCCAGTACATCCACTCACTTTTCCAGGAAGTGCTGCAGACCTTGTCGTCGCTTCTCAATGAACTCATCTGAGCTGCCAAAGAAGGCTGACTTGCCAGGAAGTTCAGGTACAGGCCTGTAGAGTCACAGAATGTAACACCCAAGATAAATGTGATATCTGAAATGGTCACTCCAGCTCCTGACCAAAGACTTCCCTGAAAAGAAGCCCAATCAACACAATTAGCTTATAATAAAGAGGGAGGGCTAAGACTGACCCACAGTATATATGTCAGGCAGGCACTGTGCTCAATGTGTGCAAACATTATTTCATTTAATATTTCCAAAAAACCTGGGTATAGTAGTGCACACCTATAATTCCAGAAACTTGTAAGGCTGAGGCAGGTTTATTGCAAGTTCAAGGTCAGCCTCAGCAACTTATTGAGACTATCTCAAAATAAAAAAATAAAAAGGACTGTATATGGCCAGGACAGTGGTGCACGCCTATAATTCTAGCAGCTCAGGAGACTGAGGCAGGAGGATCACAAGTTCAGAGCCAGCCTCAGCAACTTAGCAAGTTCCTAAGCAACTCAGTGAAACCCTGTTTGAAAATAAAACATTTAGGGGCTGGGGCAGTGGCTCAGCAGTTACAGTGCTTGCCTGGCATGTGTGAGGACACAGGTTCAAACCCCAATACCACATACACAGCAAAATGTCAGACCAACGAAAACCACATGAAAAACTTAATAAAATTGATTCCCTCTTTCTCTCTTACTGTCCCTCTCTCTCTTTAAAAAAAAAAAAAAGGAAAGAAAGAAAACAGTTAAAAAATGGCCGGGGAGGAGAAGAGGAAATGTTGGAACTAAGATAAAGCAAGGTACATTCCAAGCAATTATAAATGTCACTGTATATACTATAGCCATATATATAAAAAAAAGTTCTTAATAGGTGTAAGAATTACATCACTGTTTTTGGGATTTTTAGGAACAATATAGGACCCAGAAGAAAGGTAAGGGATCAGGGGACTGGAGGAGGGAGGTAGAGGGATATGGGGTGGGGGGTATTGAACAAACTGTATTGCTGAATTGTGTGCATTTAGGAATATGTGACAACTAATCCCAACATTATGTAAAACTATAATGCACTAATAAAAATAAATTTTAAAAAATGGCTGGGGATGTGGCTCAGCGGTTCAATCACTGGTACAAAAAAAAAAATGCCCCCCAAAAAAACATGACAAAGATATTCATGTCACCACTTTAAAAAAAAAAAAAATCAAGAATTACATAATTTCGGGCTGGAGCGGTGGCTCAGTGGTTTCGGCGCTTGCCTAGCAAGCACGAGGACCCGGGTTCAAACCCCAGCACCACGTACACAACTAAGTGTTGGAGCTAAATAAAGTTGTCTCTCTCTTAAAAAAAAAAAAAAAAAAAAAAAGAATTACATAATTTCCCACTGCCACACAGATAGAAAGAGCAATGTTGGTATGAGAACTATAATTCTATAATTCCCAAACCCTTGCTACTACACTAGTTTATTAGACCCACTCCTACCATCAATTACTACTTTACTTATTTATTTTAAAGAGAGAGCAGGACAGTGAGAAAGAATCAATTTTATTTAGTTTTTCATGTGGTTTTCGTTGCTCCAACATTTTGCTGTGTATGTAGTGCTGGGGTTTGAACCCGTGTCCTTGCGCATTCCAGGCAAGTGCTGTAACTGCTGAGCCATTGCTCCAGCCCCTCAACTATTACTTTAAAAGAAAAATGAAAAAACTTAAACACAGAGAATACTGAGTCCTTCTATGTAAATTGAGACTTCTATTTTAAGCTGGGCGCAATGCTGAATACCTACAGTCCCAGTTAATCAGAAGACTGAGGCAAAAGGATTGCAAGTTTGAGGGTGGCCTGAACAGCATAGCAAAACTCTGTCTCAAAGAAAAAATGATAATAAATAAAATTTAAAAAGAGGGCAGTTGGGGATGTAGCTCAGTGGTAGAGCACCCCTGGGTTCAACTTAAAAAAAGACTATGTATGTATTCCAGTCCTAGAATGTCACATGCCTGGAATTTTCTAAAGTGGCTGAGTTGTCACAAGTCATCCACCAACTCTTTTAAACCTTCCCATTTTCTTATGAAGCGCAACTCACACTTTTTTTTTTTTTTTTTTTTTTTTTTTTTTTTTTTTTTTTTTTTTTTTTTTTTTTTTT